>JAQPZY010001695.1:6847500-7155000 GCA_029931535.1 Margaritifera margaritifera
GGTTTCTTTGATCAATATTGGTAAAAGCAGAGCAGTGTTTCATTCATTTTGTTCTTGGATTGTTTATTTTTACTTGGGGAAACTAAAGTCGTATGCAGTATCCATGCAGGTTACAGATTACATTGTTTCTACCATGTTACACCCAGGAACCCTACTTTGTAAATTGTTTGAAAAGGGTCATTAGCCTTATCATTAAAAAAGCTTTTTTGAATAAATACTTGCTAAAAAATTTAAAGTAGTGGATGCACTTATCATTAAGCATGAGCTATATTGGGAGAATCGCAGTAATTGTTGTCATCTTTGACAATAAGATTTACTTTTGACAGAAGCTGTCTTAATCTGTGCCAGATTTAAAAACCTGGAGAGAAGTTTAGAAATACTTGCTGTTACTTCATATGGATGCAGAGAAAAATCCAGACTGATTGAAGGATGTTAGCTCACCTGGTTGTAAAGTTTAGTGAGCTTATGGTATAGCCCTGAATCTGTCCTGTGTCTGTCAACAATTCCTTTTTTTAACTTTCAAAAACCAATGGACCAGTTTTTACCAAAATTTGGCATAGAGCATTTTGGCATTTAGGACATTCTGCCATCAAATATGGCCACCATTACTAAATATAATTAAAACCCTTTAAACGACTTCTTCTCAAAACTGAACAGAATTGGATCAAATTTGCTAGAAAGCACCCTGGCAGAAAGACCTTTCAAGTTTATACAAATGATACTGATCAGTCTTCAAATATGGTGGCTGTTACTAAAAATGGAAATGCCAATGTTACTAAAAATATAAAAACCTTTCAGTGGTTTCCCCAAAGCTGCTAAATAGAATTTGACCAAACTTGACAAAAATATTGTTATTCCTACTTCACCTAACGAATGGTCATATCAGCATGGGGTTTTCACTTGAAGACTTCTTACAATGTCTAGTTGGTCATAAATGAAAATGGTGCTGATACGACCTCCAATATGGGTGCCACAATATCCATCTTGAAAATCTTGTTATCACTTTCAACTATGTCCTTTAACCAAAAGACTTCTACTTGGTCCTAAATGGAAACGGTGCGAATCTGATAGCTGATATGTTCACCATGGCAGCCATCTTGAAAATCTTGTTATTGTTACTCCAAGACAGAAAGTCATATCAACATGGGTTTTTCACCAGAAGACTTCTTATAATGTCTTGTTGGTCCTAAATTACAATGGTGCTGATCTGATATCCAGTATGGTGACCATGGTGGCATCTTGTAAATCTTGTTATCGCTACTCCTCTTTAATGGAAAGTTATTTTGACATGGGGGTTTTCATCAAGAGTTCGTATGGTGTCTGGTTGGTCCTAAATGAAAATGATGCAAACTGACCCTCAATATGGCCACCATGGTGGCCATCTTATAAATATTGTTGTTTATACTCCTCCCAAATGATGGCTATATCAATGTGGGGTTTTCACCAGTAGACTTCTCATGATATCTAGTTGGTCCTAAATGAAAATGGTACCAATCATACATCCAATATGGCTGTCTTGAAAATATTATTGTCAATATTCCCCATGAATCGAAGTTATAATGATGTCTACTTGGTCCTAAATGAAAATAGTGCCAGTCTGACAACCAATAATAATATGTCCACCACAGCAGCTAATTTGAAATCTTGTTCTCACTGAAGATTATCAGAGATGGTGTCAACACTCAGCAAGTAAAAGGGAGAAATGGTCTTATCTTGAATTCCTGGAAATTCGTTTCAGCCAGTAGAGCAAGAGTCCCTTTGAGGGACTCTCTGTTTTACAAATGATGCCGATCTCCCATTAAATCTGGCACCATTACTCAAAATAGAACCTTTACATGACTTCTCAAAAACCTCTCAACAGAATTTGACCCAATTTGACAGAAAGCATTCTGACATAAAGGGCTTTCAAGTTTATACAACTGATGCTGATTTGCCCTCAAATATGGCCACCATTAAAAAAAATAGAAAAGCCTTTGAATAACTTTTCAAAAAACACTCAGCAGAATTGGACAAAATTTGGCAGAAAGCATCCTGGTATAAAACCCATTCAAATTTGCACAACTGATGCTGATCTGCCGACAGATATGGCCACCATTAGAATTGCTTGAAGACCTTTCAAATTTGTACAATTGATGCTAATCTGCATTCCAATTTGGCCAACATTACTAAAAATAAAAAAAAAAACTTTAAACAACTTCTTCTCCAAAATTGTTGAATGGAATTTGACCAAATTTGACAGAAAGCATTGTGGCATGAAGATTTTTTAAAATTTATACAAATGTTGCTGATCCACCATCAAATATGGCATGAAGATTTTTAAAATTTATACAAATGATGCTGATCCACGATCAGATATGGCATGAAGATTTTTAAAACTTATACAAATGATGCTGATCCACCATCAGATATGGCAACTTTTACTGAAAATAGAAGACATTTACACAACTCCTTTTTAAAAATTTGACAGATAGCATCGTGACATACAGAGCTTTTAAAAAATTTGACAGAGAGCATCATGACATATAGAGCTTTATAAAAAATTGACAGAGAGCATCATGACATACAGAGCTTTTAAAAAATTTGACAGAGCATCGTGACATACAGAGCTTTTAAAAAATTTGACAGAGAGCATCGTGACATACAGACCTTTTAAAAAATTTGACAGAGAGCATCATGACATACAGAGCTTTTAAAAAATTTGACTCCGAGCATTGTGACATACAGATCTTTTAAAAAATTTGATAGAGAGCATCGTGACATACAGAGCTTTTTAAAAATTTGACAGAGCATCGTGGCATACAGAGTTTTCAAATTTCTGCATATGATGGAGATCCAGCACTTATAGGATAAAACTATTTACACGACTCTATGTAAAAAAAACAAACTGCTGAACAGTTTTTTACCAACTTTGACACAAAGTGTCATGGCATAGGGTCCTTTCAATATTGGATAAATTGTGTTGATGTGCCTTAAAATATGGATGAAGATAGAGAAACCTTGTAACAGTTTTTTTTCATAACATAATGAACAGCATTGGAAGAAATTTCAACAGAAAACATTTTCTAGACCCAGATTTCTTGGCCAACTACTGTTGCATTTGGCTATTAGGCAGATTCAGCAAAGGGAGTTAAGTTATCCAATTAACCCCCCCCCCCCCTTTTTTTTTTATAAATATATAGAGTAGCCCTCAGTAATATATGTTATATCACGTGGCTGATAAAAAAATATACACAGCGACTTGTCCAGGACAAGTGACTTGTACAAAATCACTTGTCCTGCAGATTGTCACTTGTCTGTGGTTTTCAGAATGTGCCAAATATAATAAAGGGACCTTGCTGAATGATTTTTAAAAATTTCATTGTGTATTCAAAACATAAATTATCAAACAAAAATTGGAGTACAACATGACACTTATAAATATGGTGGCCACAAATATCTAACCCCAGTTCTGGAACTCTCCATTTGGATTGTCATTGGCATTCATTGCATATGCATTATTATATTTTCATCACCAAATTTTTATGTGCAGAAAATTTTAATGAAATTCAGTTCACTGGCTGAATTTACAATACGATTTATGCTCACTAAAATTTGTGATTTACAGTACTTGAAATATCACTGTTTAGATAGTAACTATTATGTCTGTGAGCAATTATTGTAAGTGTCAGCTTAGAATCAGTCACAAATTAACAGTTATTCCATTCATTTTGGCAAATACCTATTTGATCTGGGACAAGCATCTAAGGAAGTATCACTTACCCATTTAAGAATTTCACTTGTCCTGGACATTAGGCCGTAGGATTTGCTCGGTACTGTGTCACAAAATTATGAAAATTTGTAAACTTAAACCATAAAAACTTGATGTACGGGGTCAGCATGTTGAAGAATTTGCAGCTTAATAAAAAGATTTGGGAAAATAAAACCTTGGCATAATTTAATAAAGCGACATGTTCCCAGCCTTTCCACCACCTTCTTTTTTGTCATTTATTACAACTGAATAAAAAAGAAAAGCCTTGGTGCTTCTATATTACATATTTTGATCATTATTCTCTTAGTGTTTAGTTTTGTTATACATGTATTAATGTTATTTCTTATTACAGGCAATACAGACTGGAACAGTGGCATTCATAAAGGAGCTCAAAAACAGGATATTTCCAAGGTAGCTGTATATTTATAATGTAGGAATGCTAGATGGAGCAGAAATTATTAACTTGTTAAAAAATTCAGTAAGATAAAAGAATTAAGTGAACCAGGAAAGAGGAATTATATACATTCATAATGGTTGGTTGCAAATTAAAATAAATAGCAATAAATGTTCTCAGCATATCTGGGCTCGGGTTTGTTTAAGTTGATTAAGATGTGCATTTTAATGTGAGCTTGTTTTTTTTTAAAAAAATCAGAATTATGGATTGGTTTGGTTTGATGTTTTTAACATTACATCAGCACATGAAAGATTATATCATGCAAAGGCAAGGGGAGTAAAGTG
This sequence comes from Margaritifera margaritifera, assembly GCA_029931535.1. Classification (NCBI taxonomy): domain Eukaryota; kingdom Metazoa; phylum Mollusca; class Bivalvia; order Unionida; family Margaritiferidae; genus Margaritifera; species Margaritifera margaritifera. Next base: position 6,851,987 of record JAQPZY010001695.1, read on the forward strand.
CCTTGCATGTAGACACACCGTGGTGGCCAGCTTGGTCTGGTCTGGGCAGGATTCAAACCCTCTGGAAGCCATATTTCTGATTCAGTTTTGATAAACTTGAAATGTAAGCTTATATCATCAAGATCTTAGCTCAGTTCAATAATGAGCGAAATCCATGCATATTAATGATATAATCTTGCATCTGATTGGCAACCTTGTTTCCACTCTGGAAGCCAGATTTCTGATCCAGTTTGGATCAGACTTGGAATATATGCTTATATCAGCAAGATCTCAGATTTGTTCGATAATGATTGAGATCCTCATATTAATGAATTGATCTGGCATCTGTTTGGCTGAGCTTGTTACCACTCTAGAGGCCATATTTCTGATCTGATTTTGATCACGGTTGGAAGATATGCTTATATCAACAAGATCTTGTGCAAGTTCAATAATGAGTGAGATGCACGTGTATTAAGGAGTTGATCTTGCATTTGATTGGCTGAACTTGTTACCACTCTGGAAGCCATATTTGTAATCCGATTTTGATCAAACTTGGAATATATGCTTCTGTCTTCAGAATTTTGGTATGTTTGAATAATGGGTGAGATCGATGGATGTTAATGATTAATGCATATTAATGAAGTGATAATTGACTAGGCTTCATTACACTCTTGAAGCCATATTTTTGATCAGTTGGATTTATTATCATGAAGATTTTGGATTACTTCGATTATGAGCAAGAGACTGTACATACTAATTATGCCTTTATCTTTAGAAAGAATTTTTATCAGGATATAGTAAAATAGGTAAAATCTACATGATATAAAATTTGGAAAAAAATTTACATTGGCTGTCATCTTACACTACTACATAAGCCTGCTTAGTAAAATGGTCAGCTGTTATGTTATGTAAGCTGGGAGATTGATTTGGGCCTCTTGTTACTCATATAGAACTATGTCACATGAGCAGCAGATGATTTTATGAATAGGTGGATGTGGTACATAGTGATTGTGTATATTATCTCTATAGGCGAAGTCTCAGATAATGTATTTCTAAAACTGCTTTAATTTCTTCCCGACATAAGAGCTTTTTTAAAAATAAATCAATAGTGTGAATGTAAAAATTTTTGATTATATATGGTTTGCAAAGTTAAAATCTTTGCTTGAATAGTTGGGAAAGAATTTTAACCCATGGGCTTTGCACTAGGATTTAAACCTTCTTGTGTGATATGGGAAATGTTTGAACCAATCAGGCTGTGTAGAGCCATGATCTTGTGTAATATGGCAAATGTTTAAGCCAATCAAGCTGTGTGTAGGAATGATCTTGTGTGATATGGCAAATGTTTGAACCAATCAGGCTGTGTATAGCCATGATCTTGTGTAATATGGCAGATGTTTAAGCCAATCAAACTGTGTATAGCCATGATCTTGTGTAATATGGCAGATGTTTAAGCCAATCAAACTGTGTATAGCCATGATCTTGTGTAATATGGCAGATGTTTAAGCCAATCAAACTGTGTATCGCCATGATCTTGTGTAATATGGCATATGTTTAAGCCAATCAAACTGTGTATAGCCATGATCTTGTGTAATATGGCAGATGTTTAAGCCAATCAAACTGTGTATAGCCATGATCTTGTGTAATATGGCAGATGTTTAAGCCAATCAAACTGTGTATAGGAATGATCTTGTGTGATATGGCAAATGTTTAAGCCAATCAAGCTGTGTATAGCCACAGAGATGCTGCCAGGGCGTGCGAGTGCGCGAATCATGCAAAATTTGTACGAATTCACGCACTTGGAAAGCAGTGATGTGCGAGAACTCCCGCAAATTGTTTAAAGTCGCGCATATAAAATTGTACTCTGCGCAGTATACAATTTTTATTTAACTGTTAACCCTTAAAGTGCTTGTTGTGGCCTCGTAGCACTTGTCTCGTTATCGGTCTTTTTTCCAGTAGGCAACTGAGTACTTTGGCTTGACATGAACAGTTGTTAAACTAAATTTGATTGGCACATTGGGCCTTGGAACAAGCATTGTCGAAGTTGAACCTTGCATTCATGAAGGAAGTTTTACAAATGCGTGTTTCAAGTAAGGGCCCCTAGAAAATCCAAAATGGTTGACTTCCAACATGGTTCAGCATCAGATGACGATTTAGTTCGGCAAATACTGGCCGATGATATCGATGATGGGAATGATTTTTAAAGTTTTGAAGTATATTAGATTATTGGAACCCGGAAAGTGTTGCTGGAAATACTAGTGAGTAATTTTGAACCTGAAAATGATGTTGAATACGAGTCCGATGTACATGCTGGATGGACAAAAACAGACAGCATGCTGGTCCTTTGAAATTAAATGTCAAAAAGGCAGAATACTAAGCCTAATTAAAGTACAGGCAATTTAAAAGTAGAGTGCAATTTTTAATTTCTTTTCTCAACAATTCTGCCTTGAGGGATCTTGTGCTACAAAACTATATAGTACTCTAAGGGTTAAGATAGATTGAAAAAATAAAAATCTAAAAAGAAATTAAAATGTAAGGATATTTATTTTTGATCAGAATAACTCTGAACAAGCTGACTATGGCATTGATGGACTTAAAACCCTAATACAAAATTGTGGAACAGATAAGAAATCTGGCATACATGTAGTAGTGGGCAAAGCACTGATTCAAGAAAGGGAAACTTTGGCAGAGCTCTTGTTAGTGAAAAATATTATTTTGGAGCAGAGATATCCAAAAGACAAAAACCTATGAACTGTTGAAAATTGTACATAACAATCATAAAGAACATTTTTCCGACTTGTTCAAGCTGGCTTAGCTAGCTATGCATATGTGAAAGGGTGTTCTCAACACCGAACAATATTTATACACAGATAAGGACAAATTAAGCTCAAAAATGATCAACAGATTAATGCTTATACAACTAGAGGAGGCATCTTTTGAGGATTTTGATTTCAATAGAACAGGAAGAAAGAAAGAGACAGATATTTATGTGTTAGGTAAATATTGAACTATGGCCATTTCCTCCTCCCCCTCATTTTTTTTCTACTCCCCCCTTATTTTGGTGACAAGGGGGGAGCTCCCCCTTTTAGATCAGATCCTGGCAGCATCTCTGTAGCCATGATCTTGTGTGATATGGCAACTTTTTAAACCAATCAAGCTCTGTATAGTTGTGATTTTGTATGATATTACAAATGCTTAAACCAATCAAGCTGTGTATAGTCATGATGTTGCTGTTTCTTCTTGTTCCAGTGCAGATGAGGTATCTCTAATAAAATTCCCTAATGGCTTTATGTTCACAAAGGAGTTCATTGAGCAGAATGGATTTGATATTCCAGTTTTAGTGGAAAAGAAAGATGGTCTTGGGCTGAATGTGCCACCAGCAAATTTCAGTATACAGGATGTGGAAAACCATGTTGGTATGTGACTTTTTAAGACTGCAAAACTGTATTTGTCCAGCAGTTTTAGAAATTGGTCAAACTTTTATGATCAGTGATTGGTTTTAAAAATCAATTGTTGATCGATCATGACTGATCATTTTAGTGTTTGCATTCTCATTATAAAGCTTGATGCATGTGGAAATAAAGTTTTGTTTTTGTATTTATCTTCCATTTTGTTATCTTGAATAGTAGCTACAAAAGTAACCATTAAACAGTGAATATTCTCAGGAAATTTAAAGTTACTGTAAGTAACAATGTATTGTGAGATTTTTGCATTTCTGAAAAATAATTGGACAAAATTACAGGGCAGTTACAATGACATATATCAGTTTTAAGAAACTATGACCAGTTTGTTGTTGGCAAAATATCTTGTCATTGACCAACTCAGCTAATTGGCATACCACTTGTGTCCATGTTTAATCTAAAGAAAAGTTAATCTCAGCATAATTAATATAAAACATAATGTTACGCTGTCATTGCATTTTCATGAATGAAGTACATGTATATTATCATACTGTGAATTCATTTGTAAGGCCCTGTGTTGAGATGTGGGAATCATATAGTAATCATCTTTTGCATCTATCTGTCATTCCATCTGTCCATCCATTCACACTTCTTGAAACCACCAAAAATCTGCAACCATTTTACATAATTGGATGCTGTTTGGTAGGTAAATTGCATATGAAGTGCAGATGTGCCTTTTAAAGGTTTTGTCTTGTCAGGTCCAATTTGGGAGTTTTTGCCCATTTGTGATAAATTTTTATATTTACCCTACAGCTGATACTTGTAACCAGCATAACTTAGGAAGCATTCCACATATGCAGTTTGGTGTGTACATTGTCTCATGGCCCTTGATGTACTTTTGTCTCCCCAACTCGATTTGGATAGAGTAATGGCTCTTGACAACTTCATATCTTCACGTGGAATTTTGCTTGTAATCAGCATAGCTCAAGAGCCATTAAACATATTCTGATGCAATTTGGTATGAACATTGTCTCATCGACATACATGTGCTGTTTACATGTTTAGTCTCACCTTCTCTGTGTTGGACAGGGTTATGCCCCTTGTGAAGCATATTCTTGTCTTCACATGAAAACTTGGAATATTGCTTGCAATCAACATAGCTCAAGAACCATTCAACATATGCTGATGCAATTTAATGTGAACTTTGTTTTCAGAGACCACTGTGTCTTGTTTACTTCATTTTGGACAGAATTATGATCCTTGTCAATCAGCTTCATATCTTTATCTTTATATAGGATATTGCTTGTATTGATGAGGCCTTGAAGAAGTTGAAATTCAAGTATTCCACATTATTATTTAGAAGTGTCATGGACCCTGCCTGCGCATCATCCCCTAACTTTGGTTTTCAGCACAATTTCATCTTTTTAATGCCTTATAGAGCAAATTGTAGCGAAATAGCTGGTACAAAGACATTGATACATTGTAAATGGCTGGTACAAAAACATTGATACATTGTAAATAGCTGGTACAAAGACATTGATACATTGTAAATGGCTGGTACAAAAACATTGATACATTGTAAATAGCTGGTACAAAGACATTGATACATTGTAAATGGCTGGTACAAAAACATTGATACATCGTAAATAGCTGGTACAAAAACATTGATACATTGTAAATAGCTGGTACAAAGACATTGATACATTGTAAATGGCTGGTACAAAAACATTGATACATTGTAAATAGCTGGTACAAAAACATTGATACATTGTAAATAACTGGTACAAAGACATTGATACATTGTAAATGGCTGGTACAAAAACATTGATACATTGTAAATAGCTGGTACGAAAATGTTGATACATTGTAAATGGCTAGTACAAAAACATTGATACATTGTAAATGGCTGGTACAAAAATGTTGATACATTGTAAATGGCTGGTACAAAACCATTGATACATTGTAAATGACTGGTACAAAAATGTTGATACATTGTAAATGGCTGGTAGAAAAACAGATTTCTAATTATTATGCAAAAAGGAATGTATTTTGGTGTCCAGCTTCACCAGCATGTATTTAAGTTTAAATGTAGACTTGGATAATTTAGTGAGACAAACTTAAATGAGACTGAAACATTTTCAAATCAAATCACTTTATTTTAAACTCCATACAGTTCTATTTTTCAAATCCTAGTTGATAAATCATTCTTATACTCAAACATAGTTTCAGCTCTAAATTCTGACATCTGATTGTCTTATGTTTGGACATTGGCCAATCAGACTTGTGAGTTCAATGCAGAATCGTAGTCTGAGCATGAAAATGATTTTACAGCAGCCATGCCAGGCCTTCATTCTAAATATTCACTCGAGCTTATATATGCATTCTCTAAAATATTGCCATTTGGGTCAAAAAGGTTTCCTGTTTTGTATCAGTCTGATTTGTATCCAATATTTCTACTAAATCAAATCATAAGTAATGAGATTGTCACAGTAACTGATTAGACATATGTGTTGTATGTCACAGTAACTGATTAGACATATGTGTTGTATGTCACAGTAACCGATTAGACATGTGTTGTATGTCACAGTAACTGATTGGACATGTGTTGTATGTCACAGTAACTGATTAGACATATGTGTTGTATGTCACAGTAACCGATTAGACATATGTGTTGTATGTCACAGTAACCGATTAGACATGTGTTGTATGTCACAGTAACTGATTAGACATATGTGTTGTATCTCACAGTAACTGATTAGACATATCTGTCATATGGATACCATTACTTCAGGAGACGTTAAAAGTAACAATATTTAAGTTTTTCTTTGACCCTTGAAGAGTGTTCCAGACTCACAGAGATTTGCAGACTTGGAAGAATCTGAGTAGGATATTGCATGTTTTGAAAGTACTTTGTTGATCATACTGGGAATCCTGATTGGATTTTTGGCACCAAAATCTACATAAAAATCACTCTTTTTTAGTTTTATCTTCATAATCAGCTGCTTCTTTAGACATTGTTCTACAAAATATTGTAATGCAAATTATTAATTCATTCAGTAATTCCTGAGGAATTTCAAGTTCAGATAAATGTTGCATTGCAAAATCTATTGTTTGAAGATGCATGTTGTTTTTAATGATTCGAAAAGAGAATTCTTTTTAAAAAATTGTAGGGTCAATGAGGGAAATTGATGTTATTGATGTAGCCAGACAAGAAGACTACAAAATGCTGATGAGAGAGTGGACAGAGTATTACAACAGTCCAAACAGGGACAAAATCTTCAATGTAATCAGCTTGGAATTCTCAGGCACCAAGTAAGATTTTTAAGTAAAGGTTGAAAACGATCTCACATAAGAAAAGGACTCCAGAAGGACAGACATACAGACTTTAGACATCATCATTTGATGGTAGTCTTTTGCAATCCAACCTTAAAATATTTTGGCAGAGCTATCTGGCTTTCAGATTGACGATGTCTGTCCAAAGTCTGTATGTCTGTCTGTCTGGAGTCAACACTGAGGTTAGAGTTTGCATTTAAGTAATTTTCTCCATTGAATACATTCCTTGATCACATTAAAGTTAGGAAAATAAACTCCGCTACCTCCCGAATCCAGCCCTCCTGAAAAGACGAAAAATTTGTCTTTTATGTCTATATACCATATAGACCAAGTGAAGAAACTCTTACCCATTACCTCCCTTTGACTGCCACAAGGTGACACCAGTTTTAAGCTTTCCCACAGTACTATAGACATAGTCCTGCAAGAATCCCCCTGAATTCCTTTGAATATCTTCATGCTTTCAACCCATCCATCCAGAAAGTCTGTATATTAGAGTCTAGTAAGGTTTTTACTATATACATGGTAAACATTATTTGTGACTTTTGATCAATATATATGTGAACTTTTTATGTAGTAAGGATTTTGTTTATTCTGACCTTGTGCTCCAACATGGTATCATTGGTACGTGTTTATTGGTTGTTATTTGCGCTTACTGCATATATATTTCTGCTCGTTTAAATAATGAGTTTTGATTTTGATTTTGTGAATACTTTCAGGCTGTTCATACTTTTTTTTTCTTTTTTATCATTTCAGTTAAACATGATGACAAAATGCGCTAAATGCAACAAATGTAAGGCTAGCAAAGATACACATGAGATGTGCCTCGCTTGTACAAAGTGTTCTTTATCCTCAAAATGCAATGTATGCATCTTATGGTCAGAAAATATCTGGTCTACAGTGTTGCATAAAAGTATCAAAGCCTGGAGAAATGTGTGATGTCTTGAGCCTTCAACTGAAGAAGGCATCAACTGTGAGCATAGTGGGGGATATCCGATGGCCCCCCTTTATCCAAAATTAAATGTACAATGCCAACTGTGATGATTACATTAACAGAATTGGAGGAACAAGGGGTTGCAGAAATGCCATCCTTGAACTCTTCCCAGCCGCTGTTAGAGCTGCAGACGATTGGTGCAGGAAGCGATGATTTAATTGCTAAATTCTGGACAGTTCTGGCTTGTACATCCATTGTAAACCACCATTGATAGTTTGAAGCTTATGAGGGTGTGTATTTCTAGGCAGCCCAGTGGATGTAAGTCCACCCCTCCACTCCCCACAATGTCCAAGCATGGCTTACAGGCATGTAAGTCTGGGCGCATGGAATTTTTCTCGGATCTTGATGATCGATTTCAACATTCTTTTGTGCTGTACGAGACCATTCTGGCTGCTGACCAGCCATCCATCCGGCTGTACCTATTGTCTAGTGACCGGCCACCTGCCTCAGCCTCAACAGAGAGATGATCTTCAGCAAAGAAATAAGACACTGAATGCTGCTCAGCAACAGCAACAATTTCGACCTCAAATTTCAAGAGACAACAATTCGGGAGGCAGTTTAATAAAGGGGATAAGAAACAAGGTTCTTTTTCCCAAGCCTCCTAACAACAGCTGTTGAAACATCACCCTGACCACACACTGATGGCCTACTGGGTGGGCTCCAGACTCGTTCATTACAATCAGCATTGGATTGACCTATTTTTGTTTCAGAGTGGCTTTGGATTTAATTTATCCAGCCCCCCTCCCCTTTTGTCTTCTGGTCTCATGACAGATGTTCATCAGATTTGGAGAAAGCCAGAATTATGCAGAAGGAGATCTGGTCATTACTCGACAAGCAGGCGGTGGAGATTGTTCGGAAACCGAACTCTCTCTGGTTTTATTCCAGGTTCTTTCTAGTGTCAAAGGCCAACAGAAATCTCAATCTGATCATTGACCTCAACCATCTCTACAAATACATTGCAGTGCTGAAGTTCAAGTTGGAAATGGCTCAATCAATCAGACTTTCCATCAAAAGGGATGAATTTGTGATCAATCTAGAATTGACCGACATGTATTGCTACGTCCCTATGCACCCAGTAGCATGCAAGTTTCTTTGGCTTGCCTGCCAAGAAAAAATATATTAGTTTGATGTGCTCACATTTGATCTCAACATAAGTCCATGGGCATTCACAAAAATGATCAACTGACCTGTCACCTTGTTCCAGTCAACTTCATCAGCAGCGACCGTGGCATATCTGGATGACATCCTCCAAAAATATATGGTCAGTTCTATTCTGGTGAAGAGCGGGAACAATCTCCAGTCCCTTTTAGGTTACCTAGGCATTTTAATAAACTAAAGTCGGATCTCGACCCTTTCTAGCATTTTGTCCATCTTGGAATAATTTATCACCAGTAGCAACATCATATATCTCCCTCGCATACGTGTGTTACAGATTATCGAACTTGCAGAGTTGATTTCCAACAGGAAGTAGATTACACTGAGAGTGTTCCTGCAGCTCCTGAGATTGCTTGATGTGGCAGCAAGTCTGATTCTGCTTATCTGCCTTTTCATGTGCCTCTTGCAGATGGCCCTGCAGGCCCGTGGCACCCCTTTTCTGGTCGACTTGATCACAAAGTCAGAATCATGACCGAAGTAGTATTATTCCTACATCAGTAGTGCAAAAAAAAACATTGCCTCATGTCAGGAATCTCTCTGGAAAAGACCCAACCAGAAATTATGTTATATATGGATGCCAGTTCATAAAATTGGAGAGCCCACCTGTTGCCATGCTTAGATATGGTCAGTGGCAAATGGAATCAGGAGGTGGCCTACTTCCTAAAATGGGGGGAGGGGGCCAGATCACCAAAGCTATGCATTCTGGTTTGGAACTTTCTGTGCTGGTGTTCCCAGATAAATATAACTGTCCAAATCATACACTTTCCGGGTAGAATCAAAGTCCTGGCCAACTCTGTCAAGATCGGGCCAGATCCCTCGTACTGAATGGTCCATTCATCAATTGATCTTTCATTGGATTTGTGGTCTTTAGGGGTGGCCAGCGACAGATTTTTTTGTGACAAGGTGGGATTACAGACTGCCCACTTTTGTCTCTCTGGTCCTGAACCCAGAAGCCTGGACTGTGGATGCACTGTCAATCAGTTGGGAGGGATTTTGGGCCTTTGCCTACCCCTCTCCATGGCCTTAGTACCAATAATAAAACAGAAATTGAGAGGTCAGAACTGCAAAATGATTCTGGTAGCCCCTTTCAGATTGGACAAGTCCTGGGTGAACGATCTACTTGATCTAGTAATTGATGTGCATAGGATAATCACGGCAAAATCAGAATTTACTCCAACAACCATGGTCACAGGTATTTCATCCCTGTCTGTTCCCATGCCTCCTTATTGCGAGCTAGAAGGCCCTCCACTTTGAAGGCATATGAGGGAAAATGATGCATGTTCAGGGACTAGTGCAAAGTCAACAACATCGTCCCTCAATCCCACAGCTAGCTGATTTATTTCTCTGGCTGTTTGAGGAGAAGTAGTTAGCTCTGGTTACTATCAAAGGCTACTGCTCCATGATTTCCAACACTTTCAGGGATCAGGCAGAGGGGATATTGGTTATGATAAAGATTTATCATACCTGCTAGCCAATTTTGACTTGAATAGGCCAGAATCCTTCTCCCTGTTTCCTAAATGAAACCTCTCATGTGTTTCAAGCCTTTAGCCAGAACCTCATTGAAGCTACTTTCATACAAGACATGCTTTTTTAGTTTCAACATGCAGGGTGAGCGAGTTACATGCCCTTTCAGAACTGAACTATCTCCAGTTCAGATCGGACAGTTCCATGGTTCTAATGATGCAGCCAGGCTTTGTAGCTAAGAATAGGCTGCCATCAGAGGGCAGTCAGAGAGTCATCATATGCTCCCTCTCTTTGATACATATGTCAAGAGAAGCAAAAATGCAAGGCTCTGTCCATGCCCTTAAGCATTACTTGAAGTGCACAAAGAAAACTCATGGAACAAGAAAGTGTCTCTTTCTTCCAGTGAAGGCTGGGAAAGAGGATATCACTCCTCAAGCCCTATCATCGTGGCAAATTTAAGCGCATGAAATTAGAGCGATCTTTGTGAGCCTCACTTTGGAACTTAATGTTTAGATCTTAGACATGATAGAAGCTGTTGGCTGGCATGTGCATTCAACCTTCTTGAGTTTTGCCCAGATGACCACCAGACCTAAACGTCAGCACAACCTCCTCATGGGCAGTAGCTTAGCGCTTTCACTGGATTCGATACGAAAATTTATTGGTAAGACAAGTCCATTAAATTTCTTCTTAGCCGGATGTAACTGTCATGGATCATGTGACCTTTGGTTGTGCTGCTATCAAGTTAGGAGGTGGCTATTCTTCATATAGGGAATTCTACCATTCTAAACTCAAAGTGTGCCCATGGTAGAGGTAGGATGATCAGCATTCCCTTCTCCTATTACCTATTTTCGAACATTAATGTGATTGGGGAATGTATTCAAAGGAAAAAGCAGATTTTTAATAAATTGTGTTTCTCTGAGAACACTTACTCAATCACATTACAATAAAAGCCTCCAAACCTCTCCACAAATGCAAACATCCTACTTGATGTATTGTTCAGCTTAAAGCATGTTCAAGGGAAGTAATGGGTAAGAGTTTCTTCCCTTTCTATGGTATAGAGAAAGAAAAGATTAATTTTTTTTGTCTTTTCAGGAGGGCTGGATTTGGGAGGTAGTGGAGTTTATTTTCATAACATTAATGTGATTGGGTAAGTATTCTCAGAGAAACATAATTTATTTAAAAAATGTACCTTCTTTGGCAAAAAAAAATGGGTGATCCACATTGTTTTGGAGAGGCTGCGGATTTCATTATCCAGCCCCCTACCCTTTCCTCCTCCTTTCCATTACGGAGGTTCCAACCGATCCAGAGAAGGCGGAAATTCCATAGAAGGAAATTTGCTGTTTACTCTAGAAGCAGGCAGTGGAGATATTTCATTAACCAAACCCTCCAGGGTTTTATTCCTGGTGCCAGAAGCCAATGGAAAGATCCAATCTGTTATAGACCTGAACTGGCTCAACAAATACATAGCTTTGCCAAAGTTCAGAATGGAGATGGCATGATCAGTAGAGTTTTTAGTCAGAATGGATGAGCTTGTGATCAGACTTGATCTGACTGATGCATAGTTTTATACCACTATACATTTGATCTCACACAAGTCCCTTCAGTTTGCATTTCAATGAACAATACACCAATTTCTTGCACTCCCATTTGGTCTCAACCTCAGCCCATTTGCATTTTTCAAGACCCTCGACTGCATCGTCACCCTGTTCAGGTCCAGCTCATCAATAATGACTACAGCACATCTAGACGATATCCTTCAGGAACATGGTAGTTTCAGTTTGATTACAGAACATGCATGGTCTCGTCTCCCATTTCTCCCAGCTGTGATTTCTGGTGAACTGGGAGAAGTAAGATCTCACTCCGTTTCAGCACTTTGTCCATCTTATGGAATTTTTAATTCTCCTCACCATTGTTTGCCACCCTCTCATACTCTTTGCACAGATTAGAGAGTGCTCAGAGTCTGTCTCCAACAGAATTGGATTTCTGCTTGGGAGTTTTTTTGCAACTCCTCAATTTACTCAATGCAGTATCAGACCTGTTCCACCCTAGCCACCAGTCCCAGTGACAATCCTTCTTTCCAGTTGTCTAGATCATTGACTTAAGATCTTGACAGAGATAAAACAGTTCCTGCATCAGAGGCAAAACATGGAATGCTTAAGATCTTGACAGAGATAAAACAGTTCCTGCATCAGCGGCAAAACATGGATTGCATCAGGAATGCCTCTGGAGAAACTCGTACCCAGGAATTTGGACTGTACAAACGCGAATTCACATGGTTGTGAAGCCCACCTGTTACTTCGCTTCACCATTGTTAGCAGCAAGTGGGGACCAGAGAAGAGGGCCTTCCACATCAGCCATCTAGAAAAGAAGGACATAATGCCTTTCATTTCTGGAAGGATCAACTTTGTGGAAGGGTAATCCTTGTAATGTCCAACAACTCAGTGATGGTGACATACCTCCTCAAACAAGGTGGACCAGATCACCCAACCTCTGCATCTTGGTCTGGGACTTTCTGCATTGGTGCTTCCAGCACATGATTACAACCTGGATCAGACACATTCCCAGAAGGCTCAGTGTCCTGGCCAACTCATTATCAAGAAGGGGCCAGATTTTCACACTGAGTGGTCCCTTCTGTTGATCTTTCATCAGATTTGCATACTTTAGGGGTGTCCAATGATAGATCTCTTTGCAATGAGGTGGAATGGCAAATGGCCCACCTTGGTTTGAGGGCAACAACATTGTCCCCTTGAGTCACTGATCTCTCAGTTTGCATTTTTTAAAGAAGTTAGCCCATATTATTATCAAAGGCTGCCACTCTGTGATTTCAGACAGCATGGTAGAGAGGCTATAGGCCTTGACAAGGACCTGTTGGAATTGCTGGTCAGTTTTGACCTGACTCTACACCAGTCACTCACCTTGTTCTCCAAATGGAACTTTTCCTGGGTTCAGAGATGGCTCAACTTCGAGCCCCTGGCTAAAACCTTGATGAAGCTAGTCTTACAAAACCGAGTTTTTGATAACCCTTGCTTCGGCATGCAGGTCGATTGAATTGCCCTTTTGGTTAATCTGAACTATCTCCATAGCTAAGAATAGGTTACCATCGGTGTGTAATCAAAGGTTATCATTTGCCCACTCTCCTTGATCAGTACATTGAGAAAAGCATTGCTGCAAGACCTAGTCTGTGCTCTCAGACGCTACTTGAAATGCACGGAAAACTGTTGTGGGGCCCGACAATGCTTCTTCTGTCCAGTAAAGCTTTTGGCACCTTAGCTTAAGTGAGTGGTACACTTAGTGTGCTCTGAAGTTTCACAAGACCAGTTACATCTAATGAAAATTTGAGTTATCTCTGCATGTCTCACATTCAAATGCAGTGTTTTGATGTGAGATGTCATTAATGCCATTGGTTGGCATGTAGAGTCAACCTTCCTGCGCTTCTGTCTTTAAGATCTAGTGTTTCAAAGAAGGGAATTGAATCTGGTGGGTCCAGTGGCTCTGGCCTAGATCACCATCAGACTTCAATAACGATAGCACAACCTCTTTACAGGCATAGGTTTATAGCTTTTGCTGGATTTGCCTGGAATTTTTCTTGGTAAGAAAACACCATTCGTTTCTCAATGCCTGTGTGTTTACATCATGTGACCTTCGGTCATGCTGCCCTTATTCTTGGGGAATGGTTTTATCCTTCATAAAGGGACTCCAGCCACATTTCCCTTGGAGGATACCCATAGTAGAGATTGTATGCCCATGCATTTGTTCCTCCTGTTACCTATTCCACTAACATTAATGCAGTACAGAAGTGTATTTGACAGAGAATGAAAATTCTTTAGTAAATTTATGTTTCTCTGAGATTGCTTACCTGATCACATAAAGCCCTCCCACACCTCCCTGCAAATGTGAACATCCTTGTTAATGGTTTGCTCTAGCTCCAACTGAATAACATTCATTGTGCAGGTAGCAAGGGGAGGTAATCAGGAAGAGTGTCTTCACTTTGTCTTTGATTTGTAGATGGAAAAGACCAAATATTTCGTCTTAAGCCGGATTCAAGAGGTTGTGTTTTCTAGCAAATAGTGTCATGTAAATACTAAATATTTCAGTGACAATTGGGTCACTGACTTATATTTCATAGTTTAATGATTTGTGTTAACTTTTACAATTGTGTCATGAGGATTAGTAGGGCCATCAGTGAAAACTAGGTAAATGTAGCCTCTATTTCATGGTTGTGTAATATGGCTATACCACCATTGATATTTTTCTATTGTTGTTAAAATTAAGACATTACAAATTCATACTAATGCTTAATAAATTTAGTCAATAAACATGGGAAAATCAGTTTTAGCAGGTATAGTGGGAATATAACACATGTATACAAATTACTTACCTGTAAGTGTTTTCAGAGATCATATGACCAATGGACTGCTTTATTTTTGTCTGCAGTATTCTCTGTAAAGCAATTGCCAATCATTTTAAGGTATTTTTGTCTATACTATGCTCTGCTTTACCTGTCCTTACCCAATATCATGTACTTCATGAGGTACTGCTACTCCACATCAAATCTCCATTTTTTGTTCAATATAAACTCAGAAATTAATTGATTGAGATTGAATTTAGTAGACATTGCTATATTAATAATACCCATGTCAATGCTGTAGATGTCATCAAACTTCATGTTTGGAGTTGAATGCTGTGGTAACATATTTGTCTTTTATAGGTTGTCAGAGTTGGTTGTTCCCCCAAGTATAGTAAGGGAGCTAAGCTGGGTAAGTAGTGGTGTGTGGCCAGATCAGCTGCCTGAAGACTGTCCATACACCAAGCCTGAAGTTCAAAAATACTGCCTGATGGGAGTGAGGGACAGCTATACTGATTTCCACATAGATTTTGGAGGGACTTCAGTCTGGTATCACGTACTCAGGGTGAGTATGCATTTCACGAGAATGCAGTGCAAGGGAAATTCTAATAATGCCAAGATTCAACTTTTTCAACAATTGTCATTTTTACATTTCTATTTAGTTCACAAAAATCTCTATATATGATTGGATACAGGTAAAGATTTGTGTATTGTAATGTTAGTTATAAGTAATTTTATTGTTTTTTTTCTTCATATTTATCCATCTTTTTCATGTTTCTTATTCATGAATTTTCATGAGTAAACAGGCAGTGTGTTCTCAATCTATTTATTAAGCTCAAGTATCACATTCTAAGAGTTGGATTGGTGAAATAGACTCCATTGTTGCCCCACTCTGTCAAAATGAATGCACTCAGAATTTTTAATACTGATATAGCATTGTATATGGACTTTTTACCATTTCACTGTACAAGAGCCCAGTTTTATTGCAGTACATTTAAACTGAAACCACTTTTGTAAACACTTATCTGGCCATTGGTTATATTTCCTTAGCAATTAAGGTTAAAATGAAAGTAAAACTATTTTAACAGTTTACTTAATGTAAACCACATGTATACTTACTATACAAATCTGTAAATGTAAACCACATGTCATGTATACTTACTATACAAATCTGTAAATGTAAACCACATGTATACATACTATACAAATCTATAAATGTAAACCACATGTATACTTACTATACAAATCTGTAAATGTAAACCACATGCATACTTACTATACAAATCTGTAAATGTGAACCACATGTATACTTACTATACAAATCTGTAAATGTAAACCACATGTCCTGTATACTTACTATACAAATCTGTAAATCTAAACCACATGTCCTGTATACTTACTATACAAATCTATAAATGTAAACCACATGTATATTTACTATATAAATCTGTAAATGTAAACCACATGTCATGTATACTTACTATATAAATCTGTAAATGTAAACCACATGTATACTTACTATATAAATCTATAAATGTAAACCACATGTATACTTGCTATACAAATCTGTAAATGTAAACCACATGTATACTTACTATACAAATCTGTAAATGTAAACTACATGTATACTTACTATACAAATCTGTAAATGTAAACCACATGTATACTTACTATATAAATCTATAAATGTAAACCACATGTATACTTGCTATACAAATCTATAAATGTAAACCACATGCATACTTACTATACAAATCTATAAATGTAAACCACATGCATACTTACTATACAAATCTATAAATGTAAACCACATGCATACTTACTATACAAATCTATAAATGTAAACCACATGCATACTTACTATACAAATCTGTAAATGTAAACCACATGTATACTTACTATACAAATCTGTAAATGTAAACCACATGTATACTTACTATATAAATCTATAAATGTAAACCACATGTATACTTACTATATAAATCTGTAAATGTAAACCACATGTATACTTACTATACAAATCTGTAAATGTAAACCACATGTATACTTACTATACAAATCTGTAAATGTAAACCACATGTATACTTACTATACAAATCTGTAAATGTAAACCACATGTATACTTACTATATAAATCTATAAATGTAAACCACATGTATACTTACTATACAAATCTGTAAATGTAAACCACATGTATACTTACTATATAAATCTGTAAATGTAAACCACATGTATACTTACTATATAAATCTATAAATGTAAACCACATGTATACTTACTATACAAATCTGTAAATGTAAACCACATGTATACTTACTATATAAATCTATAAATGTAAACCACATGTATACTTACTATACAAATCTGTAAATGTAAACCACATCTATACTTACTATATAAATCTATAAATGTAAACCACATGTATACTTACTATACAAATCTGTAAATGTAAACCACATGTATACTTACTATATAAATCTATAAATGTAAACCACATGTATACTTACTATATAAATCTGTAAATGTAAACCACATGTCCTGTATACTTACTATACAAATCTGTAAATGTAAACCACATGTATACTTGCTATACAAATCTGTAAATGTAAACCACATGTATACTTACTATACAAATCTATAAATGTAAACCACATGTATACTTACTATACAAATCTGTAAATGTAAACCACATGTATACTTACTATACAAATCTGTAAATGTAAACCACATGTATACTTACTATATAAATCTGTAAATGTAAACCACATGTATACTTACTATATAAATCTATAAATGTAAACCACATGTATACTTACTATACAAATCTGTAAATGTAAACCACATGTATACTTACTATATAAATCTATAAATGTAAACCACATGTATACTTACTATACAAATCTGTAAATGTAAACCACATGTATACTTACTATATAAATCTATAAATGTAAACCACATGTATACTTACTATACAAATCTGTAAATGTAAACCACATGTATACTTACTATATAAATCTATAAATGTAAACCACATGTATACTTACTATATAAATCTGTAAATGTAAACCACATGTCCTGTATACTTACTATACAAATCTGTAAATGTAAACCACATGTATACTTACTATACAAATCTGTAAATGTAAACCACATGTATACTTACTATACAAATCTATAAATGTAAACCACATGTATACTTACTATACAAATCTGTAAATGTAAACCACATGTATACTTACTATACAAATCTGTAAATGTAAACCACATGTATACTTACAATACAAATCTGTAAATGTAAACCACATGTATACTTACTATACAAATCTGTAAATGTAAACCACATGTATACTTACTATATAAATCTATAAATGTAAACCACATGCATACTTACTATACAAATCTATAAATGTAAACCACATGTATACTTACTATATAAATCTGTAAATGTAAACCACATGCATACTTACTATACAAATCTATAAATGTAAACCACATGTATACTTACTATATAAATCTATAAATGTAAACCACATGTATACTTACTATACAAATCTATAAATGTAAACCACATTTCATGTATACTTACTATACAAATCTGTAAATGTAAACCATATGCATACTTACTATACAAATCTATAAATGTAAACCACATGTATACTTACTATATAAATCTATAAATGTAAACCACATGTATACTTACTATGCAAATCTGTAAATGTAAACCACATGTATACTTACTATACAAATCTGTAAATGTAAACCACATGCATACTTACTATACAAATCTGTAAATGTAAACAACATGTATACTTACTATACAAATCTGTAAATGTAAACCACATGCATACTTACTATACAAATCTATAAATGTAAACCACATGTATACTTACTATATAAATCTATAAATGTAAACCACATGTATACTTACTATGCAAATCTGTAAATGTAAACCACATGTATACTTACTATACAAATCTGTAAATGTAAACCACATGCATACTTACTATACAAATCTGTAAATGTAAACCACATGTATACTTACTATATAAATCTGTGAATGTAAACCACATGCATACTTACTATACAAATCTGTAAATGTAAACCACATGTCATGTATACTTACTATATAAATCTGTGAATGTAAACCACATGCATACTTACTATACAAATCTGTAAATGTAAACCACATGTCATGTATACTTACTATATAAATCTGTAAATGTAAACCACATGTATACTTACTATATAAATCTATAAATGTAAACCACATGTATACTTACTATACAAATCTATAAATGTAAACCACATGCATACTTACTATACAAATCTATAAATGTAAACCACATGTATACTTACTATACAAATCTGTAAATGTAAACCACATTTCATGTATACTTACTATACAAATCTGTAAATGTAAACCACATGTATACTTACTATATAAATCTGTAAATGTAAACCACATGTATACTTACTATACAAATCTGTAAATGTAAACCACATGTCATGTATACTTACTATACAAATCTGTAAATGTAAACCACATGTATACTTACTATAGAAATCTGTAAATGTAAACCACATGCATACGTACTATACAAATCTGTAAATGTAAACAACATGTATACTTACTATACAAATCTGTAGTGTAGGTTTATGTTAAACTCCCAGTCTCTGTGTGTATACCAGCAATACATCAAAACTCATTTTTATGCTAACAAGGACCCCATTCATTTTGTTATGCATATGTATTGTGTTTGGTTTCTTGTTCAACATAGCAATTTTTGTGTCAATATGTCCATACATACATCTGCACCCAAGATTAACCTCAGTGTTAAAGTTTTTACGTGGTCAATTCCTCTAGTGCAATTGGCTAGAATCATGTTATTTGGCATTTGGATATATCTTGATGTGTACAACATCAGAGTCATGTTATTTGGTATATGGATATATCTTGATGTGTACAACATCAGTTTACCAAAAGCTCAGGGGCTGGCTTGATACGCATGCCATGGTCAGTTTCTTGTGATAAATAGAAAGTACATTTTAAATATGATTATGTTCAATATCAGATTCACTAATACAAAATTATTTGGCATGCATTTTCATCATTAATTGTCATTAGTATTGTATATAGGAGAAGTTAAAAAATATTAATTACTGTGAATTCATTTATTTTCATGGTGATCAAGTTTTGAGGCTTGCAACACAACCATGAAATCTAAAAAAATTGTACCCAATGAAAAATAGTGAATTGACAGTATTTTAATTCAGAGTCATATATTTATAATAAATGTTAAAAAACTAGATTGTAACATCAATATGACCTAGGTTTTATAACTTCATCACATTTCACCAGACATGTTAATACATAGAGTTTGAAAATTGATAAATTCATGTTCTTTTTCATAAAATGTATGAATAATTATATATAATTTACTGCCTTAAAAATGTCACTTCGAATATAGGTTACACTAACTACAGGCATGTTTGGAAGGTTCCAATAGCTTTATTCTTGTTGACTTGTAATAATAATATGTTCATGACCTTGTTTATTGTGGGAAATGTACACTTTTTAAGGGTAAATCACACTATTTAAATGTGCTGTTGCAATTTTCTGAACTTTTACATGTAAGTTTTATGGGAATAGCTCAGTGAAAAATAGCAAATGATTTTAGTATGTCACCGATCTCCATTTCATGATATCATAGTGCCATCTACGATTGGTCGATTGACAATTTAAGAAAGTAGTAGATTGATAAATGAAGCAAAAATCTTTATAAATAATAATGCTTCTGGACAGAGTTTGTTTTCTTTTCATCTTATAAAGTAAATGTTTCTGTTTTGTGTAAATCAGGCATGTACAACCTATGGCTGGCATCCTCATTTTATCCAGTTACATTTCCATCATACAGGTACATTTAAAAATCTCTCTCTGGCCTGCCCCTCAGAGGAAGTTGCACATGCATCTGACAATTATATTAAGTTTAATTATTCAAAGGTAAAAATTTATTCAGACTATCTTTGTTCTGCAATGCTTTGAACTTCAAGACAGACATATAAAATGCAATATTTCAAATTCTGTATTTGAAATGTTTCTTCCAAACCTGGGTATAGTGAGGCAGTGTCTAGTTGATTCAAATTAAGAAAATGTCACTGGCCTAACAGAGAAATACCGCAGCAAAATATTGTAATTGATTGTCATTTACGAGGTATAGAGTTATTTCACCTGACATGCAGACATAACATCGTTACTATTGTATGTATGCTGTGCAGCAGAGAAACACAACAGCAAAATATTGTAATTGATTGTCATTTACAAGGTGTAGAGTTATTTCACCTGACATGCAGACATAACATCGTTACTATTGTATGCTGTGCAGCAGAGAAACACAACAGCAAAATATTGTAATTAATTGTCATTTACGGGGTACGGAGTTATTTCACCTTACATGCAGACTTAATGTCATTACTATTGTATGCTGTACAGCAGAATTGTGCTAAAATTGTGGAGAGAGTGTCATGTCATTATTTATCATCAAATCCAAATGAGGAAGTTTATACTTGATGTTCAACATTCGGTTAAAATTGTATTTATGGAATGAATAAGGCTAATTGGATACAAGACAGAAATGTCTCCGACTACAAACAATGCAAGAAAGTAACCCCTTTCTTATTTGGAAACATACAAAGTAAATTTTTTTTTAGGTTAATTCATATTATTCCAGCCTTGATCTTATTTATTTATTTAGTGATTTGCATGATTTACTACTTACATTGTTTTTATTTTTGTAGTAATGATTTTTCTTAATTATGCTAATTACCAAATGACAGGTGGGAGCAAATCATGAATCATATCACTACCAAACATTGAAATTCATAAGTACTAGCTGCACATTTTGTTCATTTTACCTTGTATTTTTTTATTACTAAACAGCTATTGAAGCTGACAAAAATGTAAAAGTGTCTGATTTTCTCTTCTATTCCGCAAATGAGTGCGTGAAAGGACCTTTTTCCTATCACTTTTACATTCCATTTACACAATAACATATCATTGAAGATATATTTTAGCCCATAAAATAATTTGTAGATTACGATAGTTTTCTTTTTAAAAAAACTTTTTTTCACCCATGTTTTGTGTTATTACTTTTACACAAAAATGTGAATAGGCAAAAATTCGGTGGAATATTCTTTTCTCACAAGTAATTCGTGTTGAAATAAAAATTTTAAAGGATGTAAAAAATATTATGCACTCGATATATCTATAAATGCATCTTCAAGTCTAACGCATATGTGTCTGTCCATCTACCATTGCATCAGTCTATCCACCAGACTGACAATCCATCTATTATTCTCTTTCTCTCTCTTCTTGCACTGTGGAGTATCTATTTTCAAAAACCTTTAATGCAAATTTAAATACACAACACTGATCTAAAACTGATCCATCTGCACTCAGATTAGCTGAAAAATCACTGTTTATCAATGCATGACCTAATTTGAAAAAGAAATGGTAAGTCACCTTATGCTTCTGTGATTGTCATTTTTTTTCCCATTCATTACCCCTCTCTTTTTTTTACTAAAAATATGCTTTTTTTTACAAAAAATATGATTACTTTTCATCTCAGTGACTATAACGACACATCCTTCAACACACGACACTAAGCTCAAAAACCCAAGACAGGTAGCTGACATCATGACATGATACGCATCAGCATTCACATAAATAGTAGTGTGATTTGTCTTTAAGTTCATCCAATTAAGCTCTAAAATTACTAGGAGGCAGGAATTTTATGAGTTCAGGTATCTTGTTTTTTTGTACCATATACAGTGTACTTACTTAGTAGAGGGCATATAGTGTTACACTTGTCTGATATACAGTGTACTTACTTAGTAGAGGGCATATAGTGTTACACTTGTCTGATTCCATTTTTTAATTTATACTCAAAAACTTAAAAAACACTGGATGGTTTGAGACTGACTTTGGTGTGGAGATTGCTAATCATGGTAGAAAGGTTGTTCTATGGTTTCACAATTACCGATCAACTTGCACCTGTGAATTGAAAATCCAGTTTGCCGTTTCAACTCAATAACCTCAGGGCTGTACCAGTAAAATATACAAGGGACTCGGGGACGGCATCCATAGTAGTCATCCATGGATGCAATTTCGAATTTTTGTATCGTTTTCATATGAACTTTTTGAGTAATTAGAGTACCCTGGCATATATTTTTTTTTTAAAGTGCCTTCCCTGGGTACCATGCCTGTTTAAATGGAAGAGCCTTAAGTATCAATGAATAAAAAAATTAAATTTAAATATATATATATATATATATATATATATATAAAGGATTATTCTAGAATAATTAGATATGCTATTTGGGTGGGAGGTGAGGGGGTAGGTAGGGGTTGAAATACTAATATGGAACAGTCTTTTCAGTACTAAATTAGTAATTTCCACATGAATGTGAAAGTGAAATATTTCTTATTGGGATGGACCCATTCAAAAATCCATAATTAATAATAACTAGGTCTTCTTCAGTGATTCTCTAGTTCAGTTGGTTTTTAAATATTTCCAGCAAGTATTAACAAGGTCATGTATCCTATTGACTAGAATTTTTATAAAGAGAACTATACTGTGAGTGGTTGCATTAATTACCCTCAGTAAAATCTTTTTAGCCTTTGATGCGAATCACTCGATTCACACATGTTTTAATGCATGTCCTATTTGGGTATATTACAGGGTGAAAAGATATTTTACTTCATCAGACCAACTGAAGCCAACTTGGCCCTGTATGAGAGCTGGCTCTCCTCCTCAAACCAGAGTGAGATGTTTCTGGGTGACCAGGCCGACAGTTGTTACAAATGTACGATAAAGCAAGGGCAGACCATCTTCATTCCTACAGGCTGGATACATGCTGTCTTTACCCCCATTGATTCCCTTGTATTTGGTGGAAACTTTCTTCATAGCTATAATATTCCTTTACAGTCAGAGTGAGTGCAAAGTAATTAAGAAAATGATAATAAGCAGGCATTTTTACAGACGTTTGTAAGGTAACTGACTTGGCTAAAAGGCTGTGGAAATTCAAGTAGAGGAAATACATAAACTTTTTATAATGATATAAATCTATGTTCACATTAGTAGGAACTAAAATAGCAATTTGCTGCTCATTTTTATATGCCTACTTTAAGGCAGCACATATCTCCCTCGATAACTTTCGAGTGATGGGGAGCTGTAAACATCGATTGCAGAATAGGCAAGGGTGTGAGATAGTGAGGGGAGACTCAGATTTTGGTAAAAAATGTGTGTGTTGTGGGGGGGGGGGGTTCATAGCAACTTTTGTATATTTGTTGATACATGAGAATTATAATCTCCATTGTCCTACACAAATATTCATCTAATGGATTTTAATATTTTAATAATATCACAGTTGTTGAAGTCGGTTAAAGTCCATAAATTGATGGGAGACATTAAGTATAATCAAATTGACATGCAATACTCACAATTTCGTGGTCAGTAAAGTTGTAGTTGCTTCCCTTTTAAGGTCAGAACATGTTTTGATTGTAAGGAAACGCTAGCAAACCAAAGCATCACAGCTACACTCATAGACTGCCAGTCAGATGCATCAGTATGCTTATACTGGTGAATTCCTCAAGATAACAGTTTTAATTGCAACCATATACTCTTTTGTTGATAGCATATGGCAATTACTGAGTACAACCATACATCATTGATATTAACAAAAACAATTGGCACATGGCAGTTGCACAGTCATGGAACATTACATCCAGATGCATCACTGCAAATTTTGAAGAACAATCCACAGATTAGCCAAAGGCAAAAAACTTGGGAGGTGTTGACGGTGTGTGATTTTGGCAAGAAATTAGGTTGACAATACACACTGATGTTGCATTGATGCTGGCACCTTTCATGTATTGGAATTGGCTCAGACAATTAGTCTGTTAATTGGTTGTGTCTTTATGCCAAAGAACCATTAAGTTCTCAACAATTGTCAAAATAATTCCAGCTTAACCACTGAGTAAGTACTTAAATAGTTTCCCCATGGAAGGACTTGCAAGCATTGCCATGACAGTTGATTGACTCTTTTCACATGAATAGAAGAGGGCATATCACTTTTGTGATGATTACACTGTGTAAATAAAATAAAATAAAAAATAAAATATGAATTCCTTTAGACGAGACTTGAATAATTGGTAGGTATTTCCTAACTGTTTTGCCACCAGTTTTGCATTTCCCAACATTTTCATCGATATTTCATCAGATATTGTGTTATTTATTGAGAAAATATTACCAAACATATGCTTTCTTATTAAAAATGTGCAAATTTCATGATGTCTCTTCCAAATTTACATACACTAACTGCCATGCTCAGTGATAAAATGAGCAATATGTTGAGCTTTCAGTTACCAATTTTGATCACGATTTTTTAATGTTTAACAAAAGGGAGACTATATTTTGCATTTTCTATAATTTAAAAAAATGGGATCCACAGCTGACTCTACATTATAAGCAGGTTCATGAGTTTTCAGAGTGCACTAAAGTGAGGCAGTGGTGTATTATGTTATGATAATATTGATCCATCTGTTGCCAATTTTATTGCCACACAATAACTCAAGTTGTTCACCATCTACAGTTACCAAACTTTGTGGATGGCTTGCACTTGAGGTAAGAAAGAATCCTATTGGTTTGTTTGGGTCAAAAGGTCAAACATCAAGGTCACTGTGACTGAAAAAAGAAAAATGGTTTCTGCACAATAACTTGAGTTCTCCACCATCTATAGTTACCAAACTTTCATGATGACTTGCACTTGGGGTAAGGAAGAACACAACTATCAATTTTTGTGTCAAAAGGTCAAAGGTCGAGGTCACTGATTTGAAAGAAATAAAATTGTTTCCACACAAGAACTTTAGTTCTACATCACAGATCTAAACCAAACTTTGTGGAAGGCTTGCACTTGGGATAAGGGAGAACCTGTTGAATTTGAGGTCAAAGGTCAGGAAGTTTAGTTCAAGACTGCATACCTTAACCAAAAGTTGAGGTCATTGAGACCCATTGGTATGTAATCTCCAGAGTTGACTATACCCTACTAGTGCCTGTATAGAGGACTGTTACAACACAGGACGGCCTGTGCCCTTCATGGTATACTTGTTTCAGATGGCTCCTCTATTTTATGCAACAGTCTGTTTTGGCTACTGCTTTTTTTGTCCATTGTAAACAAGAGACAAGTGTTGTGATTACCAACGAAGTTGACATTTTTTATACAAATTTGGCTGCTAGTGGACATTTTGTTTGTGCGAATGTAGTAGATACCATGGAACTTGATGATAATAAACTCAAGATTCGACAAATATCTGGATTTAAATACTGGTTTAAGTTTAAAAGTAAATAATTTATTCATGTTTTAACAAAATGTTGTGTTAATAAAAAATTGCACTGGTCTTCATTTCATATTATACAAATTTGATAGAGTCAGTATGAAAATAAATTATTGCTGAATTTTGATTTTTGAAACTCATGCTTTTCATTCTCAAGAGAACATAGATTAGATTAGGTGACGGTAAAGTAGAAAGTTTGCTAATGATTATGTGTAGAAATTAGCTTCAGGCTTTTAGAATTTTGAGTGATTTTATGCAGGACACATTTTTAGCTCACCAAGACAAATGCCAAGTCGGCTTATTGTATGGCTTTTCGTTCGTCCATTGTTCATTATCTGTCATCCATCCATCCATCAGTCCATCAACACATGTTTGTAAACACTACGGAGGCTTCATTACTGATCAGATTTTTGGTATGTAAGCTTGTATCATCAAGATCTCAAATGAATTCAGTTATGAATGGCATTCACACATATTAATGAGGTGATCTTGTGAATACTGTTGGAGGCCATATTTTTAATAAGATTTGGTAAGTAAGCTTATATCATCGAAACCTCAGATGAAGTCGATTGTGAGCACCATCCATACATATTAATAAGGTTATCTTGCATCTGATTTGGCTGAGCTTGTGAACACTCTAGAAGCCATATTTCTGATCAGACTTCATATGTAAGTTTGTATCATCAAGATCTTGGATGAGTTTGATTATGAGCAACATCCACTTACATTAATGAAGTAGTCTTGCATCTTGTTGACTGGGCTTGTGAACACTCTAGAGACCATATTTCTGCAAGGCTTTGATCAGACTTGTTATGTAAGCTTGTATCATCATGATCTCAGAGGAGTTTGATTATGATTAAGATCCATGTGTGTTAATGAGGATTCAGACTGATCCGATGGTGGGAATATAACCTGCAACCTCTTGGTCATGAGTCCAACTCCTTAACCACTGAGTCACTACAGCTGGTTTTGGGTATATCAGAAGTTTTTGCAAGTGATGACTCCAGGAACAGGGATTCAGGGGGTATGGACAGAAACAGAAATTCATGTTGACTGCATAAATTAGCTCCTTTCCAATGCCAAGTTGATGTACATTAAGAGTTAGGCTATGAACAGTTTCTAAGTTGTGAATCAGGGCCTAGACCCCAGGGGCAGAGTGAGATACAGGAGAGAATGATGGTTGTATAAATGACTTGTCTTTTTATGCCGAGGTGAACTTCTATATATATATATATATGTAGCAGCTGTGTACTCCAAGCTTTTATTTCCCCTCTACATTTTCAATACATGTTTGAAATTGCATTCACAAGCTAACATATATCAACTTAACAGGTAAGTGGTATCATGACATCTTGGGCCCCTTGTTTAGTACTATCCATAGGACCTTATAAAATAATGGGGTTCACTATACTATCAGAGAGAATACCATTGTATCCTATGGGACCAACATGCTTTGTGCCCAGACCTTTGAGCTCCCATATTTGTCTTTGGAAGTTTTCTGGGTGACATACTGGGTTGTATGCTAGTTGTGCTCAGTAACATACAGCCAGAATATACATTTATTGATGTTTGTGTTTTTTTTTATAAAAAAAGTTGATTGAACAATTATTAAACTTTAAAGAAATAATAAATTATATGCATCCTCTTTGTAAAATACATGTTGCATTAAATAAACTTAAATGTGTTCATCAGAACCCCTCTTTCAGAATTTGCAGGGGAATTAATTATTTGCCCCTTTCATTTTTCAGAGTATATGAGATAGAGAGGAGAGTACACACCCCAGAAAAGTATCTCTTTCCTAGTTTTGAAACAGTCAATTGGTATGCAGCCAAGCATATTCTGGATACCTTGAGAGGTAATTGACATTGTGCTGGCAATAAAGAAGAGTTTTAAAAACATTTTTTTATAGCAGTCCATTAAATATGATCATCAGTAAAATTACTTGCTCTATTTGGAATTGGTTCATTTTTTTTTTGTTTTTCACATCATCTGACACACTAGCTAGTGGTGGTTATACAACAGTTGCCTAGGGCCTTATGTGCTAGTTCACAATATGAAAGCAGAACTGGAATGGTATATGATTGCTACTTAAATGCTTGATGCACTTATGCCTTTTTTATGAAAAGTTGTTGAAACTTTGATTGATATATTTTATTTTCCATTATGCTAAATAGAGATTTTAGACTATTATTAAGAGAGGAATAAGAACCTCTGCTTTTTTCTCTTTCTGATCTTAAGCAATGTGAGTATTATACAAATTTATTAATCAATAAGAGTATTCGACAAATGTATTAATCAATAAGATTATTAGACAAATGTATTAATCAATAAGAGTATTAGACAAATTTATTGATCAATAAATGTGTTATACAAATGTATTAATCAAAAAGCTTATTAGACCAATTTATTAATAGGAGTATTAGACAAATTTATTAATCAATAAGAGTATTAAACACATTTATTAAGCAATAAGAGTATTAGACACATTTATTAATCAATAAGAGTATTAGACACATTTATTAATAAGAGTAGTAGACACATTTATTAATAAGTGTATTAGACACATTTATTAATGAATAAGAGTATTATACAAATTTATTAATCAATAAGAGTATTTAACAAATGTATTAATCAAAAAGCTTATTAGACAAATGTATTAATAGGTGTATTAGACAAATTTATTGATCAATAAGAGTATTAGACACATTTATTAATCAATAAGAGTATTAGACACATTTATTAATCAATAAGAGTATTAGACAAATTTATTGATCAATAAGTGTATTATACAAATGAATTAATCAAAAAGAGTATTAGACAAATTTATTGATCAATAAGAGTATTAAACACGTTTATAAAGCACTAAGAGTATTAGACACGTTTATTAAGCAATAAGAGTATTAGACAAATTTATTGATCAATAAGTGTATTATACAAATGTATTCATCAAAAAGCTTATTAGACAAATTTATTGATCAATAAGAGTATTAAACACGTTTATAAAGCACTAAGAGTATTAGACACGTTTATTAAGCAATAAGAGTATTAGACACATTTATTAATCAATAAGAGTATTAGACACATTTATTAATAAGAGTATTAGACACATTTATTAATCAATAAGAGTATTAGACACATTTATTAAGCAATAAGAGTATTATACAAATTTATTAATCAATAAAAGTATTAAACAAATTTATTAATTAATAAGAGTATTAGACAACTTTATTAATAAGAGTATTAGACACATTTATTAATAAGAGTATTAGACACATTTATTAATCAATAAGAGTATTAGACAAATTTTTTAATCAATAAAAGTATTAAACAAATTTATTAATCAATAAGAATATTAGACACATTTATTAAGTAATAAGAGTATTAGACAAATGTATTAAGTAATAAGAGTATTAGACAAATTTATTAAGTAATAAGAGTATTAGACAAATGTATTAAGTAATATGAGTATTAGACAAATGTATTAAGTAATAAGAGTATTAGACAAATGTATTAAGTAATAAGAGTATTAGACACGTTTATTAAGTAATAAGAGTATTAGACATGTATTAAGTAATAAGAGTATTCAAACAAATGTATTAAGTAATAAGAGTATTAGACACATTTATTAAGTAATAAGAGTATTAGACAAATGTATTAAGTAATAAGAGTATTAGACACATTTATTAAGTAATAAGAGTATTAGACAAATGTATTAAGTAATAAGAGTATTAGACAAATGTATTAAGTAATAAGAGTATTAGACAAATGTATTAAGTAATAAGAGTATTAGACACATGTATTAAGTAATAAGAGTATTAGACAAATGTATTAAGTAATAAGAGTATTAGACAAATGTATTAAGTAATAAGAGTATTAGACAAATGTATTAAGTAATAAGAGTATTAGACACATTTATTAAGTAATAAGAGTATTAGACAAATGTATTAAGTAATAAGAGTATTAGACAAATTTATTAAGTAATAAGAGTATTAGACAAATGTATTAAGTAATAAGAGTATTAGACACATTTATTAATCAATACAAGTATTAGACAAATTTATTAATCACAGGTAAAGACATGGGGATATGCAGTTGTACCATAGATTCTAATTGTTCACTTTCTTTCAATTGCTTCAACACAACTGCATTGTTCTCAGGCTCAGGTTTGAATAATTACACATGCCAGTGAAGGTAAAGCTTAGTACCAAATTGTTCCATTGCAGACTATATTGAAGATGGGAAGACTCCTCCACACTATATTATAGATGGAGCCAAGGCTCTTGCTATGCATTTGAAGTCCTGGACACAGAGAAAAGATGTAAGCATCTTGCATGTACAGTTATGTACACACTTCTTAACTATATCATGACCTGATAGTTGGATGACTTCTTGATTTTTCCTTATGATATACTGTAATGAAAGTAGTCATAATCAAATTTCTCTTTCAGAAATCCCATAGGCTTCTATAGTACTTGCCATTTTTGTCCAGCCTGTATTTAGGAGATGGTGAGACATAGATATTAATCTTCTGACAGCATTGGCTTTATTGAAGATAACATTATTGGTATTATTGTCATGACTTTGTGTTGAAGTTATGTGTTGAAATGCCTGGCAATCATATACAATAGGGTACATCAAAGAGTACGTTTCTGACAGTGATACTTAGTAGAGAACATGAGAGAACATTTCTGACTGATATGCAGACCTGCCAACCATTACGATTTTGCCGTAAGTCTTATGAAAATGACGCAAAAATTACGTACTTATGGAATAATAGCAAATCTTACGAAAATATGATCGTTTTCGTCTATTCCGGATATATTTTGTCATGGTTCGGTCCGGATCCGGATTTTCATATTAGACTGTGTTCGGATCCAGGGTTTCATCTTAGACTGAGTGGATTTTGTTAGGGAACCAGACTAACTATATAGTGGTACCTCAGATGCTTTAAACCTGCCTATGTTGTTCATGAAAAGCGCGTACCTGATCAAGATTTCGCTTTTTCGTTTTGTCATCCGGTCGTCTGAATATGTCGTCCAAACGAGAATGCGTTGAAGGTGGAAAGGACAATCAGCCTCGTAAAAGTTAAAACAGTGGTCACAAAAGTATAAAAAAGATTACTCAGATACTTGGTCATGCTTAGAAAAAAGCAAGAAAGGTGACCATTACATTTATTGCACATTATGTCGTGTTGACTTGAATATTGCTCACAGTGGGCGAGATGACTGTCACCGCCACGTGAATTAAAAAAAGCACACAGAATACGTTGCAATGAAGTCAACTTGTAAGTCGCTGACCTCTATGGGATTTGGATATCTAGAACCAGAAACTGAACTGGAGGTCATAAAGGCTGAAGTTTATTTGACAAACTTTTTGGTTGTGCATAATGTTGCACTTGCTGCATCAGACCATGCTTCTAAACTATTCAAACGCATGTTTCTGAAATCGTCAGTAGCAAATAGTTATCAGTGTGGTAGAACAAAAACTACTGCTATTGTATTACAACACTGCAAGTCAATTCAGGAAGACATTGTAAGCAATATTTCATCCCAGCCTTTAAGTATTGCATCTGATGGTAGCAATGATTCTGAGAAGTTGTACCCAGTTGTTGTTAGATATTTAGATCACACAGAGGGGGTTGTAACTGAAGCACTTTTGTCAGTTCCAACATGTGATGGAGCCTCTACTGGGGAAAATATTTTCACATTATTGAATGATGATTTGAAAAAGAGAAATGTAAGCTGGAATAACTGTATTGCATTTGAATCAGACAATGCTTCAGTGATGACAGGTTGCAATAAAGGTGTGTTTGGACATATAGCTAAAGTGAATCCCTCTGTGTACTTAAGTTGATGTTCATGCCATTTGATACATTTAGCAGCTAAAAAAGAGGCTGATAAACTAACTATGAGTTTTGATGACTGCTTAGTGGACATATCATATTATTTGGATAAAAGTTTGAATAGACAAATGGAACTGAAAGGTCTTCAGACGCTTTGTGGAAAAGAGCAGACAAAAATATTGAAGCATTGTGTCTAATAGGATGTTTGTCTCTCGGTGGATGCATAAAGAGACTGCTGGAACAGTGGGAACCTTTACAAATGTATTTTGAGAGAGAAACCAAGAAACAAGAGGTTAGAGGCAAAAGGGCTAAAGCCAAAAGCAGCAGGTCAGTGAAGTACAAAGGATAAAGTTACTTGTGTGTCTAGGAACAAAGAAGGAAATAGAGACAGAGCAAGTACATGCAGCAAAACTTTGAGCTGTGATCAATCTAGAAGTCAGGCTAGTACGACCTCCAAGTCTATCTAAGCAGGAAAGACTGAGAAAACAAAACCCAAGAAAAGTTCCTTAGAGAAAGCTAAATCCCAGAAATTCGTTGAAAAGGCTCAGACTGGATTTCAGACACCATCAGTTAGAAATGACAGGAGGGACCCTAAGAAAATCAGTTACAGAGAGGAAAAGGCTAGGAGTGTGTATATGGCTTTGCGGTCCCAGAGGGTGAAACTTTATTGCTTATTCCTAGACCACATAATTCCATTATTTAGCAAGCATAACCTAATCCTGCAGCAGGAAGAGCCTATGATCCACAAACTTAGAGAAAACATGCTTGAATTATTCAAACAATTGCTGGTCAGATTTGTAAAGCCTACAGAAATTTCACAGGCCAAGGAACTTACTGATATTTATTATCATGACTGTAAAAAACAAATGTCAGATGATACACTTACAGTAGGTTCACAAACAAGAAAATACATGGCGGCTGAAAGTAAGCTTTATGAAAGTAGCCTCTGTGAATTCCATAAAGATGTAAGAAACTATTACACAACTGTTTGTGATTACATTGTTAAGAGGTTTCCCCTGAATAATGAACTTCTGAAGCACAGTGCAGTTGCTGATGTGACAAAATGAATGATGATTGATTTCAGCAGTGTGATGTATTTCCCATCAAGATTTGTGTGTATGGAACCCAATGAAACCAACTGGCAAGACAACTTGGAAGCAGAGTTTTTGAATTACCAAGTAGGTGAATTGAATTCTGAGATCTTAAACACTGAAAGAGTTGACAAGCAATGGAATCTCATTAGTAAACTCAAGGATGCAAATGGCCAGCTGAAATACAAATTGTTGTCCAGCATCATGAAGAATGTGCTTATTGTTCCACATTCAAATGCAGGTTGTGGGAGGGTGTTCTCATTTGTTGCAAAAAAACACTCAAAATCCAGATCATCTATGTCAGTTGATACCTTGGAAGCAATACTAGTCATGAAAGTGAAGGGAGGAGAATGCTTCAATATGGAGTTTGACCAGAAGTTTCTCAGAAAGTGCAAAAGCGCCATGTACCAGTCACAACAGTAGCTATATAGTGTAAGTTTTTAGTTATAATATGGAAATAAACTGTAAAGGTTGTTAAACCTGTACTTGTTGCCAGTACTTGATATTTTTTACACCTTACTGAAATGTGTCCAACTTACTGAAAACTTTTGACTGACTTACTGAGAATGTCTCTTTAGGGTTGGCAGGTCTGGATATGCAATAGAGTACATCAGAGTATATTTCTGACAGTCATACACAATAGAGTACATCAGAAAGTATATTTCTGAGTCATACACAATAGAGTACATCAGAGAGTATATTTCGGACAGTTATACACAGAGTACATCAGAGAACATTTCTGACAGTCATACACAAAAAAGTACATCAGAAAGTATATTTCTGAGTCATACACAATAGAGTACATCAGAGTATATTTTTGATGGTCATATACAGTAGAATATATCAGTACATTTATGACGATAAACAGAGTACTTCAGAGTACATTTCTGATAGTCATACACAAAAGAGTACATCAAATAGTACATTTCAGAGAATCGTGTACAATAGAGTATATCATTTACCGTTCACAAGAAGAACATGGCATTGTTTGGAATTGAATCTTTGCTTGAAGAAGCTGCAAATATCAATCATTTTTAGATTAAGTTTAGTCCATTATAAAAAATTAAAAAAAAATAAAAAACATTTTGAATTATTTTACCTGCAGTAAACTTAAGATGAAATATGTAAGTTTTGCTTTTTCCGTTTGTTGATTTTAATGTCACTTTTAACACATTATTGTCTAGATCATGCAGAGGTAATGGGAACTTAGTGCCTGTTCCAAAGACACACTGAGGCAGCTGAACTGGGCTGGCCTGGGCAGGTATTGAACCTGCAACCCTTGGTTTTGAAATATGGTGAAGATGATTAGAAATTGCACAACTTGAAATACTTTTTGCAAATTGAACGCAAGTTCTTTTAATGGAGGCTAATGGCAATTCAATTTTAAGAATTTTTAAGATAATGGCAATTCAATCTTAAGAATTTGAAGATAATCTTCTGAAAAAAGGCACATTTAATATCCAGAAATTATTTTGCATTGTTCCAGTCATCCACTAATAAAAAGATATGTATTACAATGTAGATGAAATATATCAAATGACATCTATAATTGTCAATTACTATAGATATGTATTACAATGTAGATGAAATATATCAAATGACTTCTAAAATTGTCATTTACTATAGATATGTATTACAATGTAGATGAAATATATCAAATGACTTCTAAAATTTTTATTTACTATAGAAGGAACTTAAAATTTGTTAAATGTTGTGTACATTTTAAAACATGAGGCAAGCAAAACAATTTCATATTTGGTTTATTGTCAGCTGAGATAAGACTTAATATCTGCAATACAAGATTTCCTGAAATGGTGCAATATTTTATAAAATATTTTTTTCAATGTTAATCAATGTTCCTACAAACTTTTTAAACAGATTGTAGCAATGGAAATTTAAGTGGGGGATGGGGGTGGGGAGAGGGGGGTACAAGAAAGGATTTGGGAGTTTCTGGGAACTTTGTTAATTTAAGATTAATGAAGTTTATGTGACTTAAAAAGATGGGGGAGGGGGGAGGGAGAGAGGAAGATTATGATTTTTATTTCCTACATATTTTTTATTGCACAAATTTTTAAAAAAAATCAATTCTTATAACCTTGTTACATTTCACTGTCTATCTGTTCCCTTTTTCATTTGTGCACAATAACTCAGTTCTCCACCATCAACAATTACAAAACTTTGTAAGTAGCTTGCATCTGTGGCAAGGAAAAACCTATTGATTTTGGAGTTGAAAGTTCAAATGGTCGTGGTTACGGGACTTAAAGAAGGAAAACTGTTTCCACACAATAGCTTGACCAGTATACCAGATACCTTGGCCAAACTTTGTGCATGGCTTGCATTTGATATAAGACCATTGATTTTTGGTCAAAAGGTTAAAGGTCAAGGTCTCAGTGACTTGAAGAAGAAAAATGGTTTCTGCACAGTATTTTGAGTTCTTTATCACCTACTTTGACCAAACATTGTGGATGGCTTGCATTTGGGACAAGAGAGAAACCTATTTATTTTGGGGTCAAAAGGTTAAAGGTCAAAGTCACATATACTTTAAGAAGGAGAAACAATTTCCACAAAACTGCTCCAGTTCTGTACACCATTCCTTGACTCTACTTTGTAGATGGCTTGCATTTGAGACAAAGAAAATACCTATTGATGTTGAGGTTGAAAGGTCAAAGGTCAAGGCCAGAGGGTCTCATAGAAGGAAAATGGTTTCAACAAAATAACTAAAGTTCTATGCTGCAAACCATAACCAGACTTTGTGGATGGAGTACATTTGAGACAATAAAGGCACCAATTTTGGTGTCAATAGGTCAGGGGTCAAGATCACAGATACTGAAAGAAGATAAATGGTTTCCTCAGAATAACTTGACATGGAAGGTTTATAATGTACCATTTATGGTACTCTTGTTTCATATTCTTTTTGAGTGTGCATTCCATGCTTCTTAAATATGTTTTCACTGTTAATATAACTCAATAATCTGTTGGCTTGTCAACACAAAATAGATTTAAGTGTGTCTTGATAAGCCAGGTAATATCAAGATCTCAATGTGGTGCCTAGCACTTCCATTTTGTAAAAATGGGTGAGTATGGTTACTCTCAAATGACTTTGCGAGACATACCTTATTGTTGACTTAGCATGTTACTGCAAAGAAGCGGCTAAAATAGTTCCTTTTGCTTTATTAACAAAATCCCAATTATTTTTTTCTCTATTCAAAAAATATCACACACTAAGTCTAACCATAAAGGCAGAGGAGCCCTCATAATGTTTGCACAGCTGCCAGTGCAGTTCACACATGGTTTACAATATTCATTAGCTAGGAGTCCTTTGGTTCAGGAGGATCGAAACATTTAGACAAGTTAAATCATATACATCTCCTGTTTTGATCTTCATTGGCAGGTTTTAAAGTTGATTATATGATTTAATGTTGAATAGACAGTACTGGATATACTCACTTATAAGTCAAGTCCAACTGCAAACTGCACAGACCAAGATCGGCCATCACATAATGCACTGGCAGATCTAGGTCTATGCAGTTTGTTAGAAGAAATCAGCAGGACAAACCATATAGACCCTGATGTGCTGGTGCATTGTGCGAATGCAGATCAGGGTCTATGTTGTTTGCAGTTGGACTCGTATAAGTGAATAAACACTGTATATTCTGATCTGAAAGATATTAATGATCCATGTGTCTGAAATTTTGTTTTATAATGATGCAATAATAAAATAAAGTTGAGTTCAAACTTTTCTTAAGAAAGGTTAAAAAAGTAAGAACATATTTTATGCTTGTTGTAGTAGCAAAGGGCTATTTCATTTAAAGTCACCTTGTTTGAATAAATTTTACTTACCCACCACACCAGCAATAGAAACTAAACAAGATTAAAGTAATCTGCAGTGGTTCCCCAGCACTTTTGTCAAATTACAAGTATCTCTCATCACAAAAATGTATGTGGAATGGCCCTTAGCTCTTTTAAAATTCAAGGTAATGACGGAAAATTATGTGCGTCAATTACACAATATCGTTACTGGAATGCATTCTCTTTCTTTCCACATTGTTGCATCAGCTGAACAAAGTCCTAGTGAGTTTCCTTTATCTTCTTTATGAATATTTTGTCTGGGTATAGTTTTCTTCATCTTTGTCTTGTGAAATATTCTCAGCTTTTAGTTTGTCAAGTATCATGCTTTTATTAATGGTAGTATGCTTCTGTAGATGAGAGTGACGATACCTGTCAATGCCAGAATGAATGTTTCTTGTTAAAACTTTTTAGAGAAAATTAATAATCACAAGTTTACTTTTTTTGACTTTATTTTATTGTAGAAAAAAGAATTAGATCATACCATGGGGTCATTTGAGTTTCATTATAGTATGGTATTATGTAATTAAGCAGTATGTTCAGATGATAATATATAATGAAAGATGTAATTTTTAATTGCATTTATAATTGTAATCTTTCTTCACAAATGTAAACAATGGTGTTTATTTAGCCAAGGCACTTTGTTTTTGAGAATTATCCAGCACAACTACAAAAATGTAAACTGGAAATACAAACAATTCTTGAACAAGTTGAATCAGAAAGTTTTGTTGATTTTTGTTTCATTGTCTGAAATAACTAGCTGTACCTGTTTTACATGTTTTTTAAATTATTGGAAACAGGTATCCAACATAAATATTTTACTTTGAATTCCATACTTGTTTCCCATACATATATTCCTTTGTTTTGGGTGGTTTGGGGAGGATTATGTATCAAATAATGCATATTATCTGCCTCACACCCTCCCTTTTAAATTGCACAAACTGCCATGTGGTTTTATTTATAACATTTTCCTAACATTGTATCAATGGTACATACAATTTTGAAGTAAACAAATAAGGTGAACATTGAATGGTTGGGGGTCTTATGGTACATCAATACTTTGGAGGTTATATTGTGCTAAGGCAAGTAGAGTAAATTGCCTTGCCCAAGGACTGATCCAATGGTGGGAATTGAACTTGGACCCTTATGTCATGAGTCCAATGCCTTAACCATTGAGCCACTGTGGCTCCTTTAAAAGCATATAACTTGTGTAAAGTAATATGAATCTTTAATATTTTTAGTGAAGGGATCTTGCTATCATCAGAGGAAAGAAAACACTTCTTCACGTATTGAAGCTTTCAGTTAAATTGCACACCGTTTCTTTAAACATTTAACTGTATGCAGGATTTTTTAAAAATTTCCTGGGTAGGCCTTTTGATATAGAATGATTTCCATTTTCTTTCCTACTTGTCAGATGAAATGTTTAAGGTTTGCATATTTAGGGTCACATATGCTACAAATTTCTTACAACGTATCGATGCAAAGTTAAGGGATTTTCTTACAGACTATTTTGACAGAGTTTTCTGCCCTTGATCAGAGTATTAATTTGGTTCCTTATCATGGGCTGTGCTTTAAATGTGTGGAAATGTTTTGGCTATCACTTAGTCAAAGACTTTCGGGTCCTACAGAGTGAATAATTCCTATCAATTTTCAGAATGGTGGTTTATGTATAACTCTACTTGTCAGATGTTCATAAATCTACAGAGTTAACACAATGCAAATGTAACATGCAATCTGATTGGTTGCAATTTCAAAATTGCAGCCAAAAAACCATGACGAATGTTGATGCCATGTTGACATTATGACTGCCTGTGTGATGTAGTGCTGCAAAAATTGTTTTGTATGATTTCTGAACAAAATGTTGTAAATCCAAAAATTTTTGCAAGCAACAAATTTTGACATATTTAAAAAGGAAGCTATATTCATACAAATATTTTTTGCAGAAAATGATATAATAAAAATTCATTACTTCTTAAAATTTTGGGTTGCTATCAAGCTAATTATCTGTATTTGCACAAACTGAATGACACTAAAATATTCTGATTTACAGTAAAGGGTTTTAGATTGTGATGTTTTCACAGTAAATCAAATATTAGAATCCTAAGATTCTCAAAGACAAGGTTGTAACATATTCAATTCATAAAAGAGGCCATTGACAGGTCTGTCTGTTATTACCAGACTTAACCATGTACGTGTTTCTGTGCTGTATGTTGATAAACAGAACTCCCTCACTCAGTTGACTTAACATAGTGCATTAATTTAAAGTCTGCTACTACTGCTGCCACTGCATGCTGCCTTCAGCCAGCACTGCCTCTGCCTTCATGTAGACACCAAATTCTGTAGTGTGACACCAGCACAGAGCTATCACAAAGGCTGTCTAACCAGTTGATTTCTGGAAGGAGAGTAAAAGGGGGTGGATGGCTGTATCCCAGAAGTTCCATTCATTTTTTCATTTCCAAATTCCTAGATTTCCTTTGTCAGAAATATGGATGTCCCTTGAAAAAGTCCGTAAGTTCCATGACTGTCCTATACTGTAATATTGTATTTAGTTATTGGTGGAATTGGTATAGTCATCTTAAGAAAGTGAACAAGTGAGGAAAATTGAGAATACTTGAATTTTTTTTTAAAATTTATTTTCTCTCACATCATATTCCTTCATACATTTACCATCACTTCATGATTACACTGCTTGTTTGTATTGTTAGAAGATTGCATCATACCAGTAAGCTGTAAGTAGGTTATCCCAATTTGATGAAATAATTTTTTTCATGTCACATATTTTGTGTGTGCATAATTTAGATGTTAGAAAATTTGATACATTAACAACATATAAAAAAAATGGAAGCCTTGATACATCAAATGGTGAATCTACATTTGATTCTTCTTACCAGAGAAAATAATGCAATTTTTGCCTGTACTGTATACCTTGCTTATAAGTCGAGTCCAACTGCAAACTGCACAGACCCAGATCTGCCATTGCATAATGTGTCAGCAGATCTGGGCATGTGCAATTTGTTAGGAGTAATCAGTAGAACAAACATCATAGAACCTTATCTGCCGGTGCATTATGCGATAGCAGATCAGGGTCTGTGTTGTTTGCAGTTGGTCTTGAATTATACGCGAGTACAGATGGTACTAAAATAATTGTCTTGATGCAAATCTGGGGTTCAATGAAGAGATTGTCCTGCTAATGAATGAAAATGCTCACTGTAACAAAAATATATTCACATGTAGCTATATTTGCCCTAGATTTCTGTTTTAAAATTTTAGTTTTTTCTATGTATTTACTGGTATCAGTTTAAGGTAGACCTGAGTTCCTCATATCAAATACCTCTAAATTATTCTGTGTGATGATTTATGCTATATCGGAAAATTTCGACCCAATGCGATCAACAGTTAGTGAGGTATTTAAGTTATAA
The DNA here is from genome assembly GCA_029931535.1 of Margaritifera margaritifera. Lineage (NCBI taxonomy): Eukaryota > Metazoa > Mollusca > Bivalvia > Unionida > Margaritiferidae > Margaritifera > Margaritifera margaritifera. The sequence goes on from JAQPZY010001695.1 coordinate 6,892,242, forward strand.
TGTACTTGTCCCCCTGGGCCATGTTCAACTTAAGGAGTTTCAGTGACTCGAGTCCATGTGACATCACTAGGGGAACCTCACAATGTGAATCACCATTGTTATATCATTGAGTTTGAAGTTTCTCTGGATTGTTTTCTGATTGCTTGCATTATTCAGAAGGGGAAGGAGGTGTGTTGTTAGTGGATGAAGCAGTACAAGTATATTCTCACTGTTCCTCAACATGAAAAATAGGATATCATGAACTAGCAATTTTGTTATCAGCTAAATGTCAAATGAAAATGCAGTGTATCAAAACATCAAATTCTTTTGCAAGAGAGAGAGAGAGAGCAGCGATGTAAGACTGTCCTCATGACTGCTGAAGACATGTAAATTCATACTCGTATTTTCACAATACATGTAATTTTTTTCCCCAAAGCTATATAAACAATACCATATATTGGATGGGGAAGTTCCATGTGCGGCCGCTGTTTTAAAATAAATGCATGATCAAATTCTTTTTGTAAAATGTGGTTGTTTTCATAAACATGTCTTTGTCAAACATTGTTCTTTCAACAAGCATGTCTGTCTGAAAAAGATGGATCAAGATAAAAGTCCATTTGTTGGTGAAGATGTTCGCAGCTACATGTGTATCAATATTTCACCTTTGAATACATTTCCCCAATCACATTAACATTTGGAAAATAAACTTCTCAACTCCCTGAATCCAGCCCTCCAGAAAAGATGAAAAAATGTGTCTTTTCCATCTATATACCATATAGATAAAGGGAAGAAGTTTCTACCCATTACCTCCCCTTACCAGCTAGGTGGCTACCCATTAACTGGATGTTTACCAATTTTAAGCTTTTGCTCGGTACTATCAACATAGTACTGCAAAGCCTCCAGAACTCCTTGAATATCTTTGTGATTTTAAACCATCCATTCAGAAAGTGTGCTTAGTATTGTGTATTAATGTATTGGTTACATGTTGCAATTGTTATTTTTGATTTTTGAGCAACAATTATGTGAATTTTTGTGCAGGTTGGACTTTATTTTTTCTTTCTGATCTTGTGCTCTAACTCAGAATCATTGGAGCTTGTTGTTGGCTGTTTATTTGCACACACTATATGTATTTTTGCTTGTTTAAGTAACAGGTGTGGTTATTGTTATATTTGAACACTCTCGGGTTGTTTTTTTCCAATGGTTTCATCATTCTTGTAAATTCAGATAAACAATGATGACAAAATGTGCCAAGTACAAGATTTGAAGTCAACAAGAACACGCATGATATGTGTCTCTCTTGCACAAAGTATTCTTCCACTGTTGGCATTGTTATGTGTGAACACTTTTGGGTTGTTATTTCCGTTATTTTGTTGTTCTTGTCATTTCAGATTAACCCTTAAAGTGTTTGTCGCGGCATAAGTCGCGCCGTTGGTAGCGGTCCCGTAACGCTTGTCGCGGTATATGCCATTTTTCAGGTAAGCAACTGTTTACACATCTGGGTACTTAAGCTTGACATGAATGGAGTGAAACTAAATTTTATGGGTACATTGAGCCCTGGTACAATCATTCTGTTGTAGTTTTTCCAAGCAGTTAGCAAAGAAGTTTTGCAGATGCTGGTTAATACATGAGCTGCCTGCAAAACTCAAAATGGCTGACTCCCAACACGATTCATACTCAGATGAAGACTTAATTCGGCAAATACTGGCTGATGATGGCAATAATGACAATGATTTTGAAAGTTTTGAAGTGGATGAATTTATTGGAGCTGGGAATGTGTTACTGGAAATACCAGTGAGTGATTTTGAACCTGATGTACATGCTGGCTGGATAAGAACAGACGACATGCCAGTCAGCATTCAGTAAAATGTAGTACTGTAGAATACCAAGCCTATAGACTATTTCAGGATATTCTTTGATTAGGATTTCTTGCATTTGATCATAGATCAAATGAATCTTTATGCAGATCAGGCAGTAGATGAGGCAGACTTTATTGACAACAGCAACATGAGAAAATTGAAGCCTGTCACACCTGCCGAATTGAAACTCTTTTTTGCATTGGTTGTTGCCATGCGGTTTTGAACAGGTAGGTGACTGTCTGTGTAAATTCATAAGTGGACTTGAGATAAAAGACATATTGTAAAATAAATAACAAGAAAAACTGCAAGGTTTTATGAACATTTATTATAGACTTTAGCTTTAGGGGGTATAAGCTTACCTGTGGCATTCATAGACTCAATGTTTATTAACTGTTACCTATTCTACACCTGTGATTTTCACAACTTGGATATCAAATTATAGCAGACATACATGTATATAGTTGAGCCACTAAAGAAGAGTATTTTTTTAAAGACATATTTGCACTTTTTCATTAAAAAAAGAAACAAATATACAGATGAAATACAAATGTAGTTTGTAATTGTATCTGTATTGGTATCTGTAAGTGCAAATATAAAGTTACACATGTGACTTGATGCTAACAACAAATTCAGACTTAAAACAACCATTTTGCATGTAGTGTTTGTGTATCTACTATGTACATAGTGTTTGTGTATTTACTATGTACGTAGTGTTTGTGTATCTACTATGTACATAGTGTTTGTGTATCTACTATGTACGTAGTGTTTGTGTATCTACTATGTACAGTAATTAAACTACAGGCAATTTAAAAGCTGAGTGCACTTTTTATTCCTTTTCTCAAACAATTCAGCACAAGGATCTTTTACTTCAAAACTGTACAGCACTTCAAGGGTTAAACAATGATGATGTTATGTGCCAAAATTGACAAGGACATGCATGATACATGTCTCTCTTGCACAAAGTGTTCTTGCAGCTTTTTTGTTTTCTGTGAACACAATGGAACAGTTCAGCAGCAGCTGTCAAGGAAATACATCATGTGTTGCCGATTTCCAAACACCCATCACTGTCAGCTGCAAACCTGTAAGGTGAAGGCTTCAATAGACTTGAAAGACCAGGACGTACATCACTCCTTCAGTCCACTGCTGCAGTTAGTGAAATAAAAGGAAATATCAGACCATTTGTCGGATAAGACCCATGATCCTGGCATTTCATCACGCTGATATCGAAAACATATTCAGACTTACCACTGTGCTTCCGACATTGGACAAAACATTGCAGTCGTGAATATGATCACCCCTCTGTTTTACAAGGTGGTTAAGAATGTTTTAATATAAGTAATACTTCACCTGTCAGTACTGTGTAGTTTACCTTTGCTGGAATGGAATTACCCTTATCTGAATAATAAAAATTCATCCTCCCATAGATGAACTGTTGCAGAATGTTCTGGAAGGTTTCAGACTATGAGAACACGAACCGACTCTGCTCCCATGTCACAGGCCCATGCGCAGTAGTCGTCAGTTTTTTTTGGACAACGCTGTTTGTATTCTATTCAAATGCTCTGCAGAATATTTTGCCATCAACTCATGTCTAGAATATGCATTGGGAATCTAACTGTGGTTTTTCAGTACTCTAGAGTGTTATACCCTCAGTTCATTGCATTTTGTTCATTGAATTAGCTCTCGTGAGAGTTTATCAGCAATTGTTTTTATGATTTTCAGCATTGCCCTTCAGATGTCACCCTCTCCACGGATATCATGTGATCCATATCATATTGTTATTATCATTACTATTATGGACTCATGGGTAGGTATTGTTTCCCATTCATTGCCAGAATTGATTGTGACCTCCATTTCAGTCATTTTTATTTAAATGATCCATCAGGATAAAAATGATGATTCATTTATTCAGTTTGTGTGTTCAGGTGGTTGTTCACCATTCCCTTCAGTTTTAATGAGTTGTAATCACACTCCACTCATTTTATTCTTTATTATATTTTGGTGCCAATGCACGGGTTAAGTATTGCTGATGTTGGTAAATTGTGCTTGACCACATGTAGCACACACATCCATTATCATAGAGTGAGTCAGACTCACACTCTCTCAATTTTTTAATATATAATTGTGTTTTACTGGTTTCACTTCATTGTCTTCAATACTCAGGTACAGTATTGGATATTTAGATGGTGTCTGATTACAGGTTTCACACCACTCAATCATTATCATTGTACCCTATGGACATGTATGGTATTGCTGTTAATACATAATCATGAATTTTTGATTATTGTTCTTTTTTTCAGACATTTTCTGAAGTTCTTTAAGTCATGCAGCCCAGTCCAAGAAACAATCCCAATTTAACCTCCCTCTCTCCTGTTTATTGACGGGGTCGTCTGAAAGGCCCAGGTAGGAAGTTTGTGTGGCCTTCTCCCTTTCCTAAAGAGGGGGGGGGGGTGAAGCCTTAGGGACTTACTCCCTCTCCTGTGGTGCATCCCTCTTCCATCAATTCCCTTAGGTGCCCAACTGATCCTCTGTTCAGAAATTTGGTTGAGTATAACAGATGATGGGTGGGTCCTTTCTATTATAAACAGAGGATATGCTTCCACTGGCAAGGATCCCCATACAGTTCCACCAGTTGAATCTGGTGCGGTTCAAGGAAGAGGTTTACTCCATTGTGGAGTGCAGTAGAGAGGGTGTTAATGACCATTATTCAGGATGGAGGCCACAGCCTGTTAGGAATGCCATAAGGCCCAGTTACTGGGTGGTCTCCAGCGTACTTCAGGATGCATACCTTCACATCCCTACTTTTCCTCTTAACAGAAAGTACTTCCAGTTTTGCTTGGACAGGGAGTTTTTCCAATTCGTGCTCGGCCATTTGGCCTAGCCTCTTCACCCAGAGCTTTTACCAGAGTAATGGGAGTAGTCACCATCCAACTAAGGTCACTGGGAATCTCTGTCCTCGAGTATTTCAATGACTGGTTGATCCACAATGGTCTCTTAGAGTCCGTCAGACAAGATCGTGCCCACTGGTGGTTGTTCCATCTCAGGGTTTTGTGTACATGGGGATGAATTTCTTCATGAATAGGGATTAGTCTGTGTCCAGTGGGACAGAATTTGACAGAATCCTGGCCCTTTTGAGGCACTGAGAGCCAAGACCTTGTTGGATGGTGCAACTTTATGGACAGTGGTTTAAGAAAGAGATCTTACACATATACTTTAATAAACAATTAGCTTAGTGTTGTTGGCTGTGTCGACTCCCTTTGATGTTGAGTGTAAGTGGTTGATCTTGACAGGTGTAAGATTTGTGCTGATACAGGTGGTAGTATTGTTTCAACCATTGAAGTGACCACCATGTGTTGTCAACATAGTTTTGTTCTTCTGTAGTTTTTATTTGGGGTATTTGTAGAGGTTAATTCACGAAATTAAATATCTACAGATATTAAAATTTTGAGAGGCAAAACCACAAATTTAAGTACCCACGAAAATGTTTTTTTTTTGATAAAACCACAAAAGTTGACACCAACAAAAATAAATGATACTACAGTATTTCTAGCTGCAGAGACTGGTGTCTTGCTCTCTAATGCCCAGATGGAAGCTCGTGTGTCTTGTAGTCGTTAACGAAATCCCCTTATGAACCATTGGGTGAAGCTTCATTCAAGAACTTTACCCTCAAGACTGTTTTCTTACTATCATTAGTATCTGCGAGACGAAGTAGTGAGCTTTATTCCCTGTCTATAGAACAAAGTTTTTTATGATTCAATGTCATTTACGAGTCAGTGTCTCTCCAGGTTTCTTAGCAAAAAACCTGCTTCTGTTGGTAGCTCCATTCCCTGTAGAGATTCCCAGTCTCACTTGTATCTGTGCTAGGGATGATGAAGACCAACTCTTGTGCCCAGTTACGGCTTTATGATTCTGTTAGGCTGCTTCTAAAGAAAAGGTAGGAAGCGTCTTTTCCTTCTCATAAAGGGTTCTGCTGATATTTGGCATCCAATTTTTCTAGATGGATTGTACTATTGATCCAGAGAGCTTATCAGTCCCTTATAGAAAGGATCTTTCATTCATGAAGATTAAAGCCCATGAGGTTTTGATCCATTGCTACCTCATGGGCATATCTAACTGGCAAATTCAGCTACAAAATAGTGACAGGTAACGTATTATTGATATTAATAAAGGGGATAAGAAAAACATTTATTTTTCCCCAAGTCTTCCAACAACTGTCACCCCAACCACCTACAGTCAGCCTATAGGTTGGCACCTGACTTTTTCACCAGTATTGGAATGAACTATTTTCACAAAATGAATGAGTGATCCATGGTTGTTTTGGAGGGGCTTCAGATTTCATTTATCAAGCCCCCTCCCCTTTCATCTGCCCCTTTTATGACTGACATGGTGTCAGATTTAGAGAAAGCCGAAGTTTTGGAGATGGAGATATGGTTGTTACTCGACAAGTGGCAATGGAGATAGTTCAAAAATTGAACACTCCAGGGTTTTACTTCAGGCTTTTTCTAGTGCCCAAAGTCAGTGGAAAACTCAGGCCAGTAATAGACTTCAGCTGGCTTAGCAAATACATTGCCATGCTGAAGTTCAAAGTGGATGGAAATGGACAGTCAATCAGACTTTCCATCAAAGAAACAAATTTGCGGTCAGTCTGGCCATAACTGCCGCATATTTTCACGTCCATATATATCTGGCTTCTCATAAACTCCTTCAGTCTGCCTATCAAGGAAAAATGTACCAATTTCATGCACACCCATTCAGTGTCAACATCAGTCCATGGGGGTTCACAAAAATCACCAACTGCATCATCACTCTGTTCCAGTTGACTTTGTCAACAGCAATTGTGGCATATCTGGACAGTATCCTCTAAAAACAAATGGTAAGTTCAATTTTGGTGAAAGTCAGGAACAATCTTCTGTCCTGTTTAGGACATCAAGGCTTTTTAGTGAATTGGGAGAAGTCACATCTCAACTTATCCTAGCATTTTGTCCACCTGGGCATGGATTATTGAGCTCAAGGAGTTGAGCTCAGGGATGCATGGCATGGATTATTGAGCTCAAGGAGTTGAGGTCCGACAGGGATTGGATTTCAGTGAGAGAGTTTTTGCAACTGCTTGGCCTGCTCAGTGTGGCAGTGGATTTGATTCTTCTTGGTCACCTTTTCATGCGCCCTTTACAGATGTCCTAGTGGCACCCCTTTTCCGGTCTATTTGATCAGTGAGTAATGATCACAACCGAAGTAATATTATTCCTGTGTCAGTAGTGCAACAAACATTGGCTCGTGGCAGGAATTCCTCTGAAATAGCCCCAGCCTGAAGTTACGGTATGTATTGATGCCAATTCATACAGTTGGGGAGCCCATCTGTTGCCATGCTTCACCATGGGCCAAGTGGGGTCTGGAGGAGTTACCTCCTCACATCATCCTTCTGGAAATGAAGGCTATAGGCAATATTTTTCATTTCTGGAAGGATCAACTATGCAGGAAAGTAGTCCTTATCATGTTGGACAACTCGGTGGTGGTGATGACCTAAAATGGAGGGATGAAATCACCTGGCATATGCATAATGGTTTGGAAGTTTCTGCACTTGTGCTCCCAGCAAAAGATAACCATCTAGATCAGACATATTCCTGGCAGGCTCAATGTCCTTGCCAACTTGCTGTCAAGAAGGGGCCAGATTCTTCACACCAAATGGTCCATTCATCAGTCAGTCTTTTGTTGGATTTGTGCTCTTTGGGGGCATCCAGTTATAGGCCTTTCTACATCAAGTTGGAATCATCTACTGCTCACGTCTCAGATTCTGTACCCAGAAGCCTGGGATGTTGATACACTATCGGTCAGGAGGGATTTTGGGCCTATGCCTAACTCCCCATGGTTTTTGTACCAAAAATAATACAGAAATTGAGGGGTCAGAACTGCAAAGTGATTCTGATAGCCCCTCATAAGTCATGGGTGAACAGTTTGCTCAAACTAGTGATAGATATTCCCAGGAAAATACCAATGTGGCTGAATCTGCTCAAACAGCCATGGTCACAGTTGTTTCATCCTTGCTCAGACAGGCTTCTCTTTTATGCCTGGTTCTGGTGGGGAGAACCTTGCAAAGAAAGGAATTTAACCTTCAGTTGTTGAAAGAACCTCGTGAGCTGGAAGACTCCTCACTTTAAGGCTTATGAGGGAAAGTGGTGCATTTTCAGGGACTGGTGCAAGGTCAACATCATCATCCCTATGAGTGCCTGAATCTCACAGTTGACTGACTTTTTGTCTGGCTTTTTGAGGAGAAAGAGTATGCTCTGATTGCTGTCAAAGACCACTGCATCATGATATGAGACACTTCAAAATGCAGATTGAGTTGCATGCCCTTTCACTGGGCCTGAACTATCTCTGAATGATGCACCAGGCTTTGTAGCTTAGAACAGGTTGCCATCTATGGGCAATCAAGAGTGTTAATTCGCTCATGTCCCTTCAATTGATATGACAAGAGAGGTGGTGATGTAAGACCCAGTCAGTGTTCTCAAGTTTTACTTAAGCACACAGAGAAAGTCATGGGGCACAATGTCTCTTTCTTCCGGTGAAGGCTGGGAAAGAATATATAACCCATCAACCCCTTCCATCGTTGGCTGAAGCCTCAAAAGATATACACCTCATGAAGATTTCAGCTCATGAGATTAGAGAAATCTCTGCAAGCCTAGCGTTCGAACATAACATTTCGATCCGAGACATTATAGAAGCTCTTGGCTGGCATACACAGTCAACCTTCTTGAGCTTTTATCTCCATGATCTAGATTCACAGAGACAAAAATCGAATCTGTGGGTCCAGTGGTTGCAGCCCAGACAACCACCAGGCCCAGTTGATGTCAGGACTACCTCCTCATGGGCATGGGTTTAGCACTTTTGCTGGATTAGCCCAGAATTTGTATGGGTAAAAAGAATTATTTTCTTCTTATCCATGTATGGTTGTCATGGTTTATATCACCATTGGTTGTGCTGCTGCCATGTTAGAAGAGTGGATTATCCTTGATATAGGGAATCCAGCCATTCTTCCCTCGAAAAATGCCCATAGTAGAGGTAGATGTTCATCATTTCCTACTATTACCTATTCTCCTAACATTAATATGATCTAGGAAATTAATGTATTCAAAGTCAAAAGCAAATAATTTAGTAAACTATGTTTCTCTAAGAATTCTTCCTTGATTACATTACTATAAAACCCTTCCATACCTCCCTACAAATGCAAACATCCTAGTTGGTAAACATCTGGTTGATGGGTAGCCATCTATCAAGGGGAGTTAATGGACAAGAGTTTCTTCCCTTTGTCTATATGATACACAGATGGAAAAAACAAATTTTTATGGTAGTTTCTGTAGAGGTCATATTTTGGTGGTAATTAAATTAACCTTATCCCCTTTTCCAGTGATTGAATGTACATCAAGTCTTTGCAGTGCATGTTAAATATCTAACAAATTAAGATTACCAATTGTAATATATAGCATTCAGGTCTACCTTTAATTATCATAACATGTTGTTCATCATCATTTTCATCGTCAGGATCATTATCATTACCATTTGGTGCAGGACAGATGTTACAGAATTGCTCAGATAATGATATCCTTGTCCCTCCCTTATATTATTCATTCTAAGACTTGGCAGCCTGTGCATATTCATTGTAAGACTTGGCAGCCAGTGCATATTAATTGTAAGACTTTGCAGCCAGTGCATATTCATTGTAAGACTTGGCAGCCCATGCATATTCATTGTAAGACTTGGCAGCCTGTGCATATTCATTGTAAGACTTGGCAGCCTGTGCATATTTATTGTAAGACTTGGCAGCCTGTGCATATTCATTGTAAGACTTTGCAGCCAGTGCATATTAATTGTAAGACTTTGCAGTCAGTGCATATTCACTGTTTCACTTTGCAGTCAGTACATATTCATTGTAACACTTTGCAGCCAGTGCATATGAAGCCAAAAGTAACCAATCACTCTTGTGATATCCTCAGGTGTACCTCGATCACATTAGTTCAATTGGCTCAGTGCTGTGGCTCTGATAGTTTGCCATCTCAAAAAGGCTTTGAAGTCAGAATTGATGGCGCATTATTGCATTATGTATAGCAATTTATATTTTTTATTGTTTTGGCAGTATTTGATTACAGTAAAATGAATGTTTTACTTGTGTTTTATCAAGACAGTGACAAGGTATGGGAAACTATTTTGTTGATCTTGACTCAACAGATCCAGGAATTTAAGGTGCTGTTTTTTTCTGTGATGCTAAGCAACTGTGTTTAGCATTAGTAATGAACTTTATTTATTTCTGGAGAGCTTAATTACCTGAGCTTTTAAATGTCCATATTGAATCTTCATTTGCATAGATACCTGGAAGGAGTATGAGGATGTAACATAAGCAGTATCTTGAATTTTGTAGCTCTCTAAAAAAAAAAATCATAATATTTAGAGGAGTTCGGTCAAGCCAAGCACTCAATATTGAATACTTATTGACTTTCTTGTGGAGTTGAATGCTTGGGTACAAATTTGCATCAATTGCTGTATATACCCAACAATGAAAGTTTACTACGTCTTATGTTGGATGGGCAGGTGTTTATCCATTTTGGTTTCTGTACAATAACTTAATTTGTGGTGGACAAATTTCAATAAAATTTGGTATATGTTCCTCTGAAGCAAAGATAGCCAATTGATTTTTGGATCATTTACTCGAAAATGATGGTCACTGTTACTGAAAACAGATTTTGCCATTGTATTTTATTTTTGCATAATAGTTTAAGTTTTAGTGGACTGATTTCAATGACATTTAGTATTTGTGTTTCAACCAAAGAGAAGCCTATTCATTTTGGGTTCAGTATTTTGAACATCATGGTCATTTTCATTAAAAATAGACTTTACTTTGGCATTTAGTTCTACATATTAATAACATAAGTTTTGATTGACAGATTGGAATGAATTTTTGGTATGTGTGTAACATTTGTAAAAGAAAGAAGTCCATTCATTTTGGGGTTGGTAGCTTGAAGATCAAGGTCATTGTTGCTATGAAAAATCTATTTATGCACTTCATTTCCGGACAATAAAATAAGTTCTTGTGAAAAGATCTCAGTATAGGGATCATATTTGTTTTTCCTGGTGTCAGTGTTCACCCAATTCCAATATGGTTCTTGTAGCCAAGACCGAATGAGGAGGGTTTCAACACATTTAAGGGATTTAGTGAACATTGATATCAGAAAAACATGAATGATTGCTATTCTTACATAAAAATGCAAAAATTAATTTAAAAAAAAAAAAATTTCAAACGCAATATGAAGTTTTGCCAGGTAAAAAAAAGCAATCCAGTACATTGGCTTTACTTAATCTCTTGCTGGTTGCTGGGTTGGCACTTGCTCATGACCAGCTGATGTAAAACAGTCGATGCACATGAGCATCTCAGAAGAAAGTCAACTTTGAAGATCTGTTACAAACTAACCACTTCAGTGAATTGTTCAGCTTAATGTCTGTCATTTGTGAGGAAGGTCACTACCATATGTTGGGCACGTAACTACATGGCATTACACTGATTCTGAACCATATGTTGATTGATACACAAATGAGAATATGCATCAGTTGCTGTGGAGCAGACTGGTTGAAAATCCACATTGCATGCATTATTTCTATTGCTTTGAGTGAATACGATGTATTAGGGAAAGAGAGCACGTCTTATTTTTCTACTCAGAAATCTTTTTGCTTCTGTGCGACTGGAGAACAGAATTGCATGTTTTCAGCCAAAACACACACAATGTGGGATGTAGAGTAATTTGTTTTGGGTATGGCCCAAACAAAGGATAAGTTTATTGGTACACCAGAGCATCAATGCCACGTGATATTCCATGTTGATACATGGATATGACCACATTCATACACTTCATCCAACAATTTTGTGAACACATTTTAATGTAGGAATGAGATTTAGTATGTTTGTTCCCCTGAGCTCAAGAAGAAGTACATGTGTATTTTTTGGGAGTCAGTCACTTCAAGGTGTAAGTCACTGTTGTTAAAAATAAATTTGTCTTCAATAATTCCGATTTCCACATAATTAATGAAATTCTAGTGGACTAGAATGTATGTTCTTCTTTAGCTCAAGATTAAAGGTGATTTCTTTTGGTGTTACTAGCTTGAAGGTTAAGGTCACTAAACAAAGATTATTTATGGTTTCACATTTTACTTTGGTAGTCACTAAACATAGATTTTGGTTTCAAATTCGACTGTAGCACACCAACAAACTCAAGCAAAATTTGGTATGTTTGTTCCTTTCAGCCCTAAATAGAAGTACTACATCATCATCACCATCATCATCATCGTTGTCATTGTTGTCATCATCATCATCAGCAGCATCACCATCATCACCACCACCATCATTATCATCATCAGCAGCAGCAGCATCACAATCATCTTATCATCATTTGTTCCATAATAATCTCTTCTGTAATTTTGTAAAGTTCCAGTAATATACATGTCCTGAAAAGGGGTTTATCGTTACTTTGTAAAGTTCCAGTAATATACATGTCCTGAAAAGGGGCTTAGCGTTACTTTGTGAAGTTCTTTATTTAAATTTTACATTAATATTTGTTTTCTTTAATACATTTGCATGGCCTAATTTCCATATGGCATAGATCCCTCTCAGAATATGTATTCAATTTCTTCTGTTCCATCCTACCACCCTTTTTTCCATAGTGCTGCCTTTGATAGAATCTTTTAGTTGTGATTCTTATAAGACACTCAGCTTGATGTCTTACCTGCAGCAGTTCTATCTTTTGTGTGTGGAAATTGATATTAATATTTTTTTTTTACCCAACCACATTCATGATTCAACCTGTCTGTGATTTGTGATTAATGTTAGTTCATTACAAGTAACTATGGAGACTGTTAATTTTTGCATTCCTCCTTTTTGCTATATTTGAAGTATTTTATGTCAGTTTTCTACTTATTGGTTGGAGTTTATATCATACCAACACTTGTGTATAAACCTTAAATTTTTCTTCCCACCTGACTAAAAAAAATGTAGCGAACTTAAATTGATACATTTCTCTTTTTTTAAAAAATAGAATCATCCTAGAAGGCAGGGGTTGTGGAAGACAGTTTCATGAATTTTGCTAAGTATTGATTCAAAATAGTTGGTTTTGTGCGCTATCAAAAAATTACTAATCCTATCATAGACATCTGATAAGTAAGCATGTGTGCATTTTATTGGTACTTTTTGCTTCCTCATGTAAATAGCAATAGTCAGTTACTGACCTTGGACTGATTTCTGTTACTTGATGCATTTTGGATAGGCAGAGTTGCCTTTTTCACTAAATATATTAAATTTATTGGTATCTGTCTAATATTATATGTAATTCATAAGTATTTTAGTTGGTCTTTTGAAAAGTGTATTATTATCTTCAGCCATATTAAATCTGACATACATTTGCTAGAATGGACAAATACTGTGCATACTCGTTTATAAGTCATGTCCAATTGCAAACTGCATAGACCCAGATTTGCCATCACATAATCAGTGAAACAAACAACATAGACTCTGATCTGCCAGTGTATTCTGTGATGGCAGATCAGGGTCTATGTTGTTTGTGGTTGGACCCAACTTATAAGCGAGTATGCAGTAGGTGTAAATGATAATGTCATGCCCCAAATATGTTCATTCCTGCAACTGAGACATTCTTCCTTCAAGTTTGGTATTAAAATGATGATTAATTACAAGTTCAGCAGAATGAATAGTTCAGACTCAGGGTTGCTGTAATTTTATACTTTTAGATGGAATATTTGATTAATTTCAACATGAACTTAAAAAATGTATAATAATATGCTAATTATTCTCTGTGACAATATAAAAACAATATAAAGAAGAAGAGGGACTTTTTTGGAAGAAGGAAAGGGACTCAAAAAAAAGTGGTTGATTTCTGGTTTGTTCATAAATTTTTAGATATATTCCATTGTTATCTTTATTAATGCATTGATTCTGAGTAAACAGCAAAGCCAGGAAGCAATCTGTATTTACAGATGTATTCTTTATGATAAGTAAAATGGTGGAACAGATCCAAATCATTTAAAATTTTGTTTTTAGCTTTGTTGTAGATTGAAACCATATTTGGGTATGAGGCTTTATATTAGGAAGACCTGGGTTAAGTTTAGTTTTTACCATTTTCAGACAATAATTTATGGAGTTGTGGCCCCTGTTTGACTTTGAACTTCACCCTTTAATTGCATCTTGTTGACAGGGGCATCTTTGGACACATTTCTAGTTTCATAACAAAACACAATTTGCAATGACTCTATAATGTACTTTTGTCTACATTGTTTTGTCTCACCTGCATTACCTGGTAGTGAGACACAGGCTGATAGTAATGTTGGCAGTGGCATTACAGGTAACCACCCATGTCTAATAATTGTAAATACCATATTTGATCTAAGAGCTTGGACACCCAAAGTTTTCTGACACCCTTAAGTTTTTCTCTGAAATTTTTGTTATGCACCTTAAGTTTCGGACAATTATAGTTGGTAATTTTATCTCATACCTTAATTGATGAAAGGTGTCGGCAACCCATGGCACACCAAACTCTTTGGAAAGTGCCAAGTCTTTGGAATATGACTTATCTCATGGCACACAGCACTCTACAATTAAGCAGACCTGCCAGCAGTTCTAAAAGGTTGCTGATGCCTGATTTATGGAAATATTGAATAGGATAAGTGACTGTTTTCATTAAGAAACAGATGTAATTTTAATACAGCTTTTGGTATTTGACAAATTAAAACAACGATGATGTATACTGACTCTAAACGATTGTTAATAGTTGCATTTTTCAGATTATCAGCCATAGTTTTACAAAAATATTTTGTGGGAAAATGTCTGTATATCAATATTGTTTCAGTTTTGCATTATATATAACTATTATTTGTAAGTTGACATCGATTGATAGGCATGATAAAAAGAGAGGTTGATATCAGTTGCAGAAGGAAGTTATGAAGTTGTTTCCCCTGAGAAAAAGCACAATATACACTAAAAAAGAAAGGATACATTGATAAAACAGATATGCATAAACTTTAATTCCTAATACAATTTAAATAAATGCTGAAAATCGTTGAAATTCATCCTATGTAAGGCATGTTACGAGTTATTAAGATGGTCCATGTTTAAGTGGCATTTTTCACGTCCTATCGTAATTGTAAAATATTTTATACAAAAATACAATGAATTTATTTTCCCACTCATCTAAAAGATATCTGAATCAATCAAAGAAAATATTTTGGTTTAATAGATCATGAAATTCGTTGAATTTACCTGTATGTACACCAGCCATTTGGAATTTCTTAATCCCATTCCAAGCAGTCAAATTAAATATTACTTCACTGTTTGGGTAACGTCATTAGGTTTTTATATTTGTAATTAAAGTTTGTTTCTTCTTTAATGTTCAAGCGAGAGAGAGATAGACAGACAGACAGACAGAGAGAGGGGAGAGGGAGGGAGAGACAGAAAGAGAGAGATTTTGACCACAGTCCCCAAATATTGACAGCTGTTCACCCTGCTAAATATGAACCAACTCTTTCACATGTCAGCATTGAAATTTGTATTGGAATAATAAAACACATGGCAGTTAATACTTGCACCACGTTTACACCATGTGCCACTTTATCAATGGTCCATCACAGTGCTAGTGCTAATTCACAATTTGCTAAATCTATATGAAAATGGCAGTGCACATCACAGTGGAGCATACTTGGGATTATAACTGAGGAATATAAAGGAAGCAATAATTATGTGATTTCTGTGCGTCAATGCTTCATTAGTCATGGACAATGTCTGTTTTATCTGCTGATCAAGCTGAAACATTTTAATCTTAAAAAACAGTGAGATGATAATGTGCGTTGTTCTGACAACTTGAACTTCACTTATGTTGACAAACTGTTTTGATGTACATATATTTCTAGCGTGGAACAATGTTTTTATAAAAGATGTCAAAAGCAATTGATACATTGACTACAAAGACTTTGATTTTGTTTGTATCAACATTTTAACACAATTGTTAATTGGCTGATCAGAAATGAAAATAGCAGTAAATATTGTCCTGGCCCTACCCCATGCTAAGTTTTCAGACAGTTTTGATGATAATAATTTTGTCCCTAAGTTTTGGAACATCAAAAAAAGATAATTATTTTATGGTGTATAAAAACATATGGTAAGACGGTAGTGGTTGTTTGAGTCACTTTGAAACTTGACTCTTGCTGTATTTGCACTTCTGCATGTTCCTGCAGGTGTTTCCAGCCAGCGCTGACTTGTGTCTCCTGTGTAAAATTTTGCCTCCAAGAAATACTTAATAATTTCACTGAGTGTAAAGCATGGCAAGAATGAAATACAATATACATGGTTTGTACAATCTTGAACAAAACCCTTAAATTTCAGAAGTAACTTTGAAACTTCTTTAAATTTTGCCAAAAACTCTTTGAATTTATCTGAGCAAATATAAAATGTTAAAACTGAATAAAAGAAATCACTTTGGAAGTTCAGGATTTTTGTTATTTATCTATTTTCAACAATAAATAGTAAATAAATAAAATGGGATAAAATTGTGTGGATCAAATGACGCATGACACCAGCAGTTACCAGATAGAGTTGTTCACCTTTGCTGTAGAGACATGGTGATTACATTTGTAAATGGATGAATAATTTAGTTAGGAATGTGACACAACTAGGAATGAGCTGTGTTTAGAAGTTAAAATGGGAGCATGACCCGCTTTCCATAAGAATGAACACTCCTTGAAAACATTTAAAGTCCTTGAAAATTCCTTGAAGAAAAAAGTGCCAGCGCAGTGTCATCTAGTCATGTTACAATTTACATGTATATGTACATTTGCATGGTTGTTAATTGCTTTAGCTAATTGAACTTTATTGATCATGACAGTTATTTATCTTGGGTTTTTATCAAGCTAAAGTAATCAACATGAAAGTACTGATTTTTTTGGCAGACATGACATGTTACTATAGATGAAGAATTTTTACTACAAAAGCTTAAACTTATCAGTGGATATAGGTATAGTTGAACATTAGTAACGAGTGATTACATTTAGAATCATTTCACGTCAGGTAAAATAACTAAAATGTTTTCAAGTTTTTTTTTTTAAAGATGGAATATGAAATAACACATGTGTATGCCAGTAGTTTTTACTCTGTCTGAACTTGTAATATTTCTTGAAATATTTTATATTGGATTGCATATTTAAGATTTTTAGTAATCTATACTTTGAAACATTTGTTAACAGTTTGCTAAGAATGCCAAACATGATGTCCCAGAGCATATTCAGTATGGAAAACTTCTGAAGGACTTGAACAAGGAGATCAGAACAGTGGAGGCAACATTATCAGATGTAAGTACCTGTTAGAGTGTGTGTGTGTGTGTGTGTGCGCATGTGTGTGTGTGTGCATGCATGCATGCATGTGTGTGTGTGTGTGTTCTTGTATTCCATGAAATAAAGGACTTTATGGCTCACCTGGTTGAAGCATTATTAAACTTGTGGTATGGCCCTGTGTGCATTGTGTGCCCATCAGCGATTGCTTTTGTAAACTTATTCTGAAAGAACACTGGACCAGCTTTGACCAAATTTGGCAGAGAGTATCTAGGTCTGAAGGACTTTCAAATTTGTACAAATGATGCTGATTTGCTATCAAATATGGCCACTGTTACTAAAACTAGAAAAATATATTTGAAACAACTCCACTGAACAGAATTGATCAAATTTGACAGAAAGCATCCTGGTATGAAGACCTTTATTCCTGGGATAGAGGGCTTTCAATTTAATACAACTTATTCTGATCTGCCATTAGGACCTTTCAATTTTGTACTAATGATTGATACTGATCACCTTCAAATATTGTACCGCCATTACTAAAATAAAAGAACCCATCTGTTGTTTGTTAACAATTGCTAGTGTCAACTTCTTCTCTCAAGATCAGTTTCAACCAAACTTTGCACAGAGCATCTTGTCATAAAGGTCCTAAAAGTTTGCACAAATTTTAAGCCAGTCTGGCAGCAAATATGACCACTGTTACTAAAAATAGAAAAACCTTTAAATGACTTCTTCTCCAAAACCACAGAACAGAATTTGATGATATTTGACAGGAAGCATTCTGGCATGAAGACCTTTAAAATTTATACAAATGATGCTGATCCACTATCAGATGTAGCCAGTGTTACTTAAAATAGCAAAACCTTTGAAATGACTTCTCCAAATCTGTTGAATAGAATATAACTGATTTGGCCAGAAAGGATCCTGGCATGAAGATCTTTAAAATTTGTATCAATGATACCAATCTGTCATTAAATATGGCCACGTTAATAAAAATAGAAAAACCTTTAAACGATTCTCCAAAACCACTGAATAGATTTTGACCAAACTTGATAGAAAGCATCCTGACATGAATACCTTTAAAATTTGTACAAATTATGTCAATCCACCATCAAATATGACTTGACTGTCATTACTTAAAATATAAAAACTTTTGAATGAGTTATTCTCAACAGAATTTTACAGAAAGCATCCTGGCATAGAGGGTTTACAAGTTTGTTCAACTTATGCTGATCCACTATTAAATATAGCCCTGTTACTAAAAACAAGAAAATCTTAAAAGACTTCTTTACAAAAACCGCTCAAAAGAATTGACCAAATTGGACAGAAAACATCCTGGCATAGAGGGGTTTCAGTTTTATACAATTGATGCTGATCTGCCATAAAATGTGGCCACTGTTGCTAAAAGCAAAAAAACATTTAAACATCTTCTGAAAAACTGCTCAGTAGAATTTGACCAACTTTGATGAAAAGTATCATGGCATAGGGGCCATTCCATATTGGACAATAGAAGCTGATGTGCTATCAAATATTGATAGAGACACAGAAATTAAACAACCTTGAAACAGTTGTTTTCATAACCTATGCAGCATTGGAAGAAATCTTAACAGATAGCATCGTACTAACCCAGATTTCTTGGCCAACTGTTTTGTATTTGGTTATTAGGCAGTTGTCAGTCAGGTGAGCGACCTCAAGCCCACTTGAGCCTCTTGTTTATGTTTACACAACAACAAAGAAAAGACTTTATGAAAGAGAAGTGCATTTCTTTTTGCTCTTCCAGTCTTCTCTGTAATCATACTGGGTAGATGTGTTGAGAATTTAGTGTGCTCTCTTTCCTGGATTTTCTCAAACTGTCATTCCTTTTTTTTTGTTGGTCCTCCTCTTTTCATGGTTCATACAATCCATGAATTTGAGGGTTTGCCTTGAAAACTCCTTGAATTTAAAAATGGTTGATTTTATCCTTTAAAAATCCTTTAATTTATTGACAAACTCCATGAATTTTGCCAAAACTCCATGAATTTATCTGAGGCAAACACATAATGGTAAAATTGAATAAATAGATCACTTTTAAATTCAGAATTTTTGTTATTTACTTTTTTTCTAAAAATAATGAAGAAATAAATAAAATAGATAATATTGGTTGGATCAAATGACATACAACACCAGTAGTTACCAGACAGAGTAGTGTCCCTTTGAGGTAGTGGCCTAATAATCACACTTGCAGATGGATGACTAACTCAGTAAGGAATGTGACCTGACTAGAAGTGAGCTGTGTTTACAATTTATGAATGAAAGTATGAAAGTGTTTAAGGGGGACAAACATAAATCAGTGTGCAAGACATACAACAAAGATATTGATATTTCCAGCATGGGAGAAAGCGTGTTAAAGTTGCACTTGAAAAGTGAAAAGCATAAAAGAGTCGCCTTGGAAAATTGTTGTTGCTACTCCAGAATGGGGCTTTCATGAAAAGAATTTAAGACTTCCTATTATATCTTGTTGGTCTTAATTGAAAATGTTGCCAATCCAACATAAAATATGGCTGCCACAGTAGTCATCTTGAAAACCTTGTTATTGCTGCTCCTTCTGCATGGAAAATCATTGACATGGGGTTTCACCAGAAGACTTCTTATAATGTCTAGTTGGTTCTTAATGAGAATGGTGTCAATCTTATGTCCAATATGGCTGCCACAGTGGCCATCTTGAAAATCTTGTTACCACTTCTCCTCTTGCATGGATGGTTATATCAAAATGGGGTTTTCACTAAAAGACTCCTTGTGAAGTCTAGATGGTCCTAAATGAAAATTGTGCTGTTGAGACATCCAATATAGCTGCCAATATTGCTACTCCTCCTCAATGAGAAGTCATATTGACATAGGGTTTTCAGCAGAGGACTTCTTATGATGTCTACTTGGTCCTAAATAAAAATTGTGGCACTTGCACATCCAATATGGCTGGCATGTCAGGCATCTTGAAAAAATTTTTGTCTCTTGAATGGATGGTCATAGCAGCATGGAGGTTTCACTTAAACACTTCTTGTCTAGTTTGTCCTAAATGAATCCTACCATTGAACCAGCCTGGGTCAGCTACCATGGTGTATCCTTGGGCAAGGCTCTTTACTCCAATTGCCTCGGCACTAAATAACCTATTTGTGTTGCTGTGCCGTAAAGCACCAAACCAAACCAAATCGAACATCCTGTATGGCTGCCACAGCAGTCATCTTGAAAAACTTGTTATTGCTACTGAATGAAAAGTCATATTGACATTGGGTTTTCACCAGAAGACTTCTTATGCTGTTTAGTTGGTCCTAAATGAAAAAGGTGCTGCTCGCACATCCAATATGGAAACCACCTTGGTCCATCTTGAAAATCTTTTTATCACTACTTCTCTTGAATGAATGGTCATATAAACATGGGGTTTTCACTGAAAGACTTTTTATGATGTCTAGTTGGTCCTAGACGAAAATGGTGCCAATCTGGTATCCAATATGGCTGCCACAATGGCCATCTTTAAAATCTTGTTATTTCTATTTCTCCTAGATGGCTGGTCATATCGACATTGCACTAAAAGACTTATGATATATTCTTGGTCCTAAATGGAAATGGTGCCAATCTGATATCCAATATGGCCACCATAGCAGCCATCTTGAAACTCTTGTTATTGTTACTCCTCTAAAATGGAAAGTCATATCAATATAGGGATTTTACTAGAAGACTTCTTATGATGTCTTGTTGGTCCCAAATTAAAATAGTGCTGATCTGACATCCAATATTGCCACCATTGCGACCATCAACAAAATGTTGTTACTGCTACTCTTGTAAAATGGAAAGTCCTTTTGTCCTGGGGTTTTCACCAGAAGAAAGTTCTTATGGTATCTGGTTGGTCCTAAATGAAAATAATGTAAACTGACCCTAAATATATCCACCATGGTGGCCATCTTGGAAATGTTGTTGTCTCTACAAGTAGTGTTGTTGTCTCTACTTCTCCCAAATGGATGCCCATATCAGCATGGTGTTTTACTAGAATTTATGTTATACCTAGTTGTTCCTAAATGAAAATGGTGCAGTCATACATCCAGTACGGTTACCATGACAGCCATCTTGAAAATCTTGTTGTCACTACTCCCCCTAAATGGATGGTCATATTGACATGGGGGGTTTCACACAAAGACTTCTAAAGATGTCTAAAAATGGTCATAAATGGTGTCACTCTGACAACCAGTTTGTCCACCACAGTAGCTGATTTGAAAATCTTGTTATCACTGAAGAATATCAGAGATGGTTTCATGAAAAAACAGTTTAAAGGAAGAAATGGTCTTATCTTGAATTTCTGGAAATTCTTTTCGGCCAGTAGAGCGTCAGTCCCATCGAGGAAATCTTGTCCTTTTTATTTCCATTTTTCTTATGCCCCACCACTAGAGTGGTAGGGCTTTTAGTGTTACCCTTGTCCATCCATCTCTCTGTCTGTCTCTCACACCTTGGTAAAGTTATGTGATTAGATTAGTTATCTGGCACTGTGGAAATGGCATCCATGTACCATGAACACATTTCTAGATTTTTATTTTGTTTAGAATGATGATACTCTTTTGTTCTTATCTTATTTTTATTTCTTATTTTGAGAATAAGAATATTATTTTACCTTTATTAGTTTCAGTTTTGAAAATAAGAATATTCTTTTACTTTTTTTTAAAGAAAAACAGCCCGTTGAAGGCCAAAAAGAGAAAGAAAAAGACATTACTTCCTGCTAAGCAGATGCAGGATATTGACCTGCTACACCAACACACACAGGAAAAAC
This sequence comes from Margaritifera margaritifera, assembly GCA_029931535.1. Lineage (NCBI taxonomy): Eukaryota > Metazoa > Mollusca > Bivalvia > Unionida > Margaritiferidae > Margaritifera > Margaritifera margaritifera. The sequence continues at coordinate 6,914,229 of JAQPZY010001695.1, forward strand.
TTCATGAAATGGAGATGGAACAGAAGAAGAATATCTACAACTTTAAGGTGTGCTAAATTTAAAAAGAAAAGCTAGAGAAATGATGTATTTAACTAATTTCAGATGTAACCTGTATGTTGATAAGAAGAATGCCAATTTCTGCTCCAAAAATACCCTTTTGTTCAGTTATATCTGGTAACATAATGTAGTGCTCCAAAAAATACCATTTTGTTCAATTATGTCTGATAACATAATGAAATGCTCCTACCCAAATTGAAAGAATCAGTATTATGATAATGGCAAGAATCCACCATCTACCAATCTATAATGACAGACTTTAAAAATGCAACAATTAAATATTGTGATCATTTTCCTGTATTTTATCACATATTAAAAAACAAAACTTTTTGTCTTTGATGAATTAATGTCTCAAACTTTTTTGAAAATACTTGATATTTGGGCTATATTTACAGTGACATATCGAGCAATATATTATCGATAATGTTCACATGTCTTGAACACCTGTTGTGTTTCTTAAGTCCATGAGTCTATTTTTTCAGATATGTTACTTAATCATAATACATCAGGAGTATGACCACTACTTCACAATTCCAGCCCTCCCAAGCTAAAATTTTAAGTATGAAAGCTAAAAGTTGTCTGCCCACATAGGTGGGAGTCAGACAAAGTGATCACCCCTTAGATATAGGGATTGGTATCAAATCCTGTCATTACTTAAGTTAGTACTGGAGCAAAATGCATGCCTTGTCAGTAGGTTGTGACTTTGTGGAGGTTGGGGAGGTGTATCCATATTATGATCATGTAAGTATTATTGAAGAAACATATTTTACTAAAAACATTGGTTTCTTCTTCAAATATGTTACCTGATCATAATACCTTGCGACAATAGTTACATCCCCTTACCCCTGAGAAGGACCATCTCTGACCCCCAAGGTATGTGAGTCAGCTTCTAACTAGTTGATATAACGTGGCTGGAGTAGTGACTCCATATGCTGCTATAGGTCCCACCAGGTCTGACTGAGCCTTTTGGAATGAAAGATCTTGGAGGTAAAAGCTGGAGAAAGTCGACTCTGACTGCCATCCTATGGCTTGTATAATATTGGTTAGGGAACAGTTGCACTTGAATGCAATGCTGGTGGTGTTTGCTCTATCCTCATGAGCCAGAATGTATAATAATTTCATTTGATCCTGGGTTGATTCTTGGTATGCAGAGTGAATCACCCATCTTAACCAGGACAATAGAGCCTGAACTGAGATGTCGACCTTTCCCACTCTCGAAGTTAAAAATAGATGATATCTCCCTATTTGCACCAGCTTCGTTTGTTTTAGGTACCACTTCAGAGCCCTCACTGAGTCCTGTAGATGGCCCAGAAGTGAAGGGTCCAATATGGAAAGAGGTCTCACCACAAAAGACTGATTGCCCATTAGCAGGTGCCTGTTCTTGGCAGTGAAGGCAGAGATCATCATGAGTGAAATTGAACCATCCCAATGGAACTGTACATAGTTCGGGTCGACCTACCAGGCATGCATTTTGCTGATCCAGCATGCTGTAGCTAGGACGAATAGGATGCAGGTCTTATAAGAGTGATGAACAAACGATGCTTAAGATAATTCAAACGGTGCCTTATTCAACCATGTCAGAACCCATGGTGGATTCCATTTCGGACACAGGGCCAAAGCCTTCAGTCATGACAGATTAAAGTTCGCTAGAAGGTCAGAGAGGTCTTTGTTTTGTCCTATATCCTCTCCTGTGGTGATGCAGCATGTCTGAGATTGTGAAACGGTACCATTTTATCATGATGGGTGCTAACTTATTCACCCCGAAGTCATAGTTAGCTATTTGGGGTAATGATGCCTTAATATGTCCTTGCTTGAATCACTGAGAAAATTCTCCACTTCGCCTCATACGCTTTCAGAGTGGTAGGCCTTCTTGCCGGAGCAATCCTCCCCACCGCTTGTTCTGAAAAATGTTTGCCCCCTAAGGGCTTACTTGATACGATCCAGATGTGAAGGTTCAACAGATCTGGGTTTGGATGAAACTTCTGCCCTTGAGGTTGCTTGAGCAGTTATGGTTATCCTTGGAATTTCCACAGCCAGATTTAACAAGCCATTTATCCATGATTTTTCCCACTTGATGGAAGCAGTCAGGATAAGACAGCACTCCAATTCCCTTGCTTTTTGCAAGATTGTAGCATAGGCATCCAAACCATTCCAGTCTATGGAAAGAACGTTGACTGTCCAGGCCTTCGGATCAGAGACTGGAGAGACAAAGGTTGTGAGTTTTGTGTTCCACCTTGTCGCAAATAAATCCACCAGTGGACGATCCCATTGGGTACAGATTTGACTGAATACTGAGGGATCAAGCAACCATTTGGTTTGTATTAGTTAATTCCTTTGAGATGAGTCCACAAATAGATTTAGTCTGCCCAGAATGGTACAGACTTGAATGTGGATTTGTTGTTGATGACACCATATTAGAAAATCCCAAACCAGGAGATAATTCACTACAATGGAGTTGTCAGATAGAATGAGTAAGCCCTTTCCATAAAATGTCACCTGCCACCAATTAAATGTTTAAATGTGGCCTTCATTTCTAGGATATTGATGTGCAGTAGTCGATCCTGATTGGGCCACAATCCGCTGGCCTCCTGAAATGATGGCAGGAGGTGGGTACCCCAGTCTGTCATGCTTGCATCAGTACAAATTGTTATTCCCGGAAGCTGAATGTGGAAGGGAACACCTGCCGTAAGCTAAGTGAGTTTTGTCCATTTGCTGAGATGTGACTGCATATAATCAGAAACTAGGACTGTTTGTTCCAAGGGGCAAAGCTTCGGTCACCATTAGGACAACAGTATCATTTTTAATGGTCTCCTGAACATGCAACCCAGGATGATATCTGCTACCACATTTAGGAGACCAACTAGGCGAAGGAATTCTCAGGATGAGATGCAGTTCTTTGCAAGAATTGAAGCCACCATTAAAATGATTTTCAAAGCACTTTCCTGAGGGGGACAGACTCTGTTCAGATGCATTTTGAACTCCATACCCAGGTGGGTGAAATGTTGAGATGGGATGATATCGGATTTGTCCTTGTTGACAAGGAATCCAAGGCTGAGTAGGAGTGAAACACGGGAATTTATGTCTCATTTTAAAATATAACTCGCGTAGTGTTTTTGTAGTATGTTGTCCAGGTAGTTAGATGTCACAGATGTGGAGATGGTCCTGAAGTGAGACACTACTATGTCCACAATTATTGTGAAGACCCAGGGACTGATGTTGAAATCAAAAGAGAGTGCCCTCAACTGGTATACTGGATTCCTGAAAGTGAACCACAGGAATTTTCCTGAGGACTTGTGAATTGGAACATATAGGTACACATCTTGTAGATCTAAACTGCTGCAAAGACTCCCTCCTGAATGGCATTTAGAACTAGTCTCTGTGTTTCCATTCTGAATCATGGTGTCCATATGAAAAACTTGAGAACCATTCTCTGTGTTTCCTTTCTGAATCATGGTGTCCGTATGAAAAGCTTGAGAGGGTTGAGGTCGATAAATGGCTGAAGAGTGCAGGTGGACTTTGGTACCAAAAACAGTCCTGAATAAAAGCCCAGTGATTTTATGTTTTGAACAATTTCCACCACCCCCTTTTTGTGAGAAGATTGTTTATTTCCTGCTACAGAATGTCTGCTCTAAAGGGATCTTTTGGGATATCTGTAGCTGAAGGAGTCCAGGAGAGCGAGGGAGGGGCACTGAATGTGATCCAGAGGCCCTCCGAAATGACTTGCAGGATCCATGGATCATTGGGGCAAAGTTTTTCCTATTCTCTAGTAAAGTGGCTGGGTCTTCCCCCACCCACCGGATACTCAACAGAAAGGAGGAAAACTGGAATTATATGAATTAAATGATCATGGTTGGGTATTTATAAAAGAGTAAATTTTACCGGATGCCTCACGAAGTTAACGTAAAGTCCTCAGACTTTATTAACTTTGTTAGTGATTTGGTAAAATTTACACGTCAATAAATACACAACCATGATCATTTAATGCGATAAATATTCAAAATTATGGACATGTACTGTATATACTACCTTATAAGTCAAGTCCAACTGCAAACAACATCAACCCTGATCTGCCATCACATAATGTGCCAGTAGATCAGGGACTATGTTGTTTGTTCAATTGATTACTTCTAACCAACCACATAGACCCAGATCTGCCTGTACATTATGCAATGGCAGATCTGGGTCTGTGCAGTTTGCATTTGGACTCAACTTATAAGTGAGTATATACAGTAATTTGGGCATAGGCAAATCTTTGAAATTAAAAGATGTTCATTTACATAAATGAAATGTAAAGAATCATAGTTCATGCTGTGGTTCAAAATTCTAAAGACTTTAATGGATACATTTTTACTGGTAGGCCAATTAGTGTCATCTAAAGTTTCTTTTCTCTTTAATATTATTGTATTCATCCCATTTGAAACTCGGCTTCTATATATATTTCTCAATATGTTGTATAGGAGGAAGATGATGATGACCTTGAGATCAGCAGCCCAGGAAAGTTGCTGAAGGTCAGGATACCAAAAGCTGGAGCATACTTCGATGCCAAACAGGACATGATGGAAAACCCTGACCTGTTGGAGAAGAAAGAGTTGAGTCTGAAACTCAAGGTTTCCAATGGGAAAATAGTAAGGTAAGTTTGAAATTACGGTATGAAACCCCCCCCCCCCTTAATCAGTAGTTACAAACTGTAAAGTTAAATGTGCACAACAGCCTAAGCAGATTTACCTTTTCAGTATGGCTTCCAGTGACCACTCAATCTTCTAATGATATTCCAAAAATAGAAACAGAATATTCAAATAAAAGAAGAAGAAAGTCATCGGCTGTATATTTTGTATCGTATTGTGTACATTCCAAGTCATAATTATTTAATAATTTATGCTACTATAGATTTAATTTCTTAAATTGTTGATTGGAGATAAAGACAAGTTAAAACTGCATGCATTTTCGACTCAAAGTCAATTTTTTGGAAGGGGGGGAAAATAACATTTCCCAATGCTAGGAAACTGTGCTGTGAAGAACTTTAATGTATGAGGTCATGTTTGAATTAAGTTAAAAAATATCTTCCTTAACATACTAGTGGCCTATAATGCCACAGCTTACTCTGGTCACCAAAGTATGAAGTGTACATAGTATGTGACTGTCCTTGGATGTGACATAAGCACTCCACGACAGGTTAGCTTCCCCCCATGTTTATGGCTGGGTCGAGCTGAGTCTTGAACTATGACCTTTGGATCCTGAGTTTCAATTGCCAGCCACCAGACCATACTGCCTGTCCTTGACTTTAAATTTTTAAATGAAATTAATTGTTTATATAGCCTAGTAAAGAATATTTTTCATGTTTATAGATCCTATAACCTTCAGAACAGAATCTGGATTGCCAACAACTTGGACTTGCTGTTGCATTTCCCTTAACTTTTGAAAAGAAGGGATTAAATTTATATCTACTGTGGAAAGTATAGTTTCTCAATTTCCTGTATTACTGTTTTTAGTGACAAGTTGAAGGGCAGGAAGGCTGGTGAGTTCCAGCTACTGGGAGAAGGAAATGAGGGTAGTGATAAGGATGATGGTGATAATGATGCTCTGGTGGTGGATGAAAATCCCAAGAGGATCAAAGCAGAACCCAAATCAGACATGCCAGCATCAGCAGTCAAACCAGGATCTCTTAGGCTCAAATTATCCAGTGAGATTTGTTTTTATTATGTTCCCAAGATGGGGGCATTTAGCATTTTGGTTGTCCATTTGTATGAGTGTCGGTGTGCGGACAATTTTGGTTACATTTGTTTCCAGAGCTTGTAGCTCAGTAACCCCATACCCAATTCAGTTATATTTGGAATATAATATCACCATGTACTCCTCTTCTCTCAGTACCACTCATGCCCTTTGGTGTAGCCACATGGTCAAGAGTTACATGTATAATGGGGATCCGTTTTAGTTAAAGTTTTTTTCCAGCACTTGTAGCTAGTAACCCCATACCCATTTCAGATCATATTTGGAATATCGCCATGTACTCCTCCTCTCTCAGCACCACTCATGCAGAATGGAGATCCATTTCAGTTAAAGGTTTTGGTTGGAGTTTTTAGCTCAACTGGCTGTAAGGCCATGTGAGCGTATGGTATTGCCCTGCGTCTGTCATGGATTGTGTGTCGTCCATCATGATCTGATTTTGTTAAAACTTGGAATATATGCATCTGCGCTTGTTACCCTACTAAATTTGATCAGACTTGAAATAATGAGCTGATATCATCAAGATCTTAGATGGGTTTGATATTGAGTGAGATCCACTCATATTAATGAGGTAATCTTGCATTTGATTGACTGATCTTGTTCCTACGTGGAATATATGCTTGTATCATCAAGATCTTGTACAGATTCATTAATGAGTGAGTTGTATGCATATTAATGAGGTAATCTTGTACCTGATTGGCTGAGCTACTTGCCACTCTAAAAGCCTTATTTCTAATCCAATTTTGACCAAACTTGAAATATGGGCTCATATCATCAAGATATTGGACGGATTCAATAATGTGCGAAAACAACACATATTAATGATGTAATCTTGCATCTGAACTTGTTACCACTCTGGAAACCATATTTGTAATCTGATTTTGACCAAGCTTGAAGTATATGCTTATATCATCAGGATCTTGGACAATTTCAATAGTGAACAAGATCCATGCATAATAATGAGGTGATCTTGCATCTGATTGGCTGATCTTATGAACACTTTGGAAGCCATAATTTTGATCTGATTTTGGCTTATTATCATCAAGATATATAATGTTTTTTTTATTACAAGCAAGATTTACACATATTAATGTGGTGATCTTGCATCTGATTGGCTGCACTTCATACCACTCGAGAGTATTTTTGACCCAATTTTAATCAGACCTGGTAAAAGGCTAATATTGTCAAGATGTTGAATGTCCTTTATTTTGAGCAAGACCTATGTGATCTTGCATCCGATATAGAGATTTTTTTTACCACTCTAGAGACTATATTCTTGATAGGATTTTGATCAAACTGGGTAAATAGGCCTATATCATCAAGATCTTGGTTGAGTATGATTATAAGTGAAATTTATGCATATTAATGATGTGACCTTGAATCTAATTGGCTGAGCTTGTCAAACAATCTAACAACTGTATTTCTTATCAGATTTTTTATCAAACTTGTTAAATAGTTTTACATCAAGTAGCTGTATTAGTTTGATTATGAGCAACATCTATGCATATTGAATGAGGTAATCTTGTATTTGATTGGCTGAGCTTGTTACCGCTTTTGAGACCGAATTTCAATAAGATTTTGCTCCACCTTAAGGTAATATTATCATGGTTATAGACAGGTACTATAATAAGTAATATCAGCTCATAATAATGAGATACCTTGTATTGAATTGGCTGTACTTGTTACCTCATTAAATCTACAGATTATATTTCTTATAAAAAAAATTTAAAACTTGGTAAATGGGTTTATATCATCAAGATCTTGGATGACTGTGATTATGAGCATGAGATTGTGTACATTAATTATATCATTATCATTAGAAAAAATTTGTATTGGTATATAGTACAAGTAAAATCAACATGATGTAAAATTTGGGAGATAGTTTTCATAGGATGTGTTCGTACAATACTACATAAATCTGCTTGGTGAAATTCTAAACTGTTAAGTTATATTAGCTAGGTGAGCGATATCAGGCCCACTTGGGCCTCTTGTTTAACTCTTACCTGGCCAAAGGTCAAGTGAGCTTACAGTGTGGCCTTTAGTCCATCATGTTTTGTCCATCTGTCAACACTTGCTTGTGAACACAATTAGGCCTCATTTCTGATTAGATTTTGATCGGATTTGCTATGTAAGCATATACTATCAAGACTTCAGATAAGTTTGATTATGAGTGATATCTATTCATATTAATGAGGTGATCTTGCATTTGATTAGCTGAGCTTGTGAACACTCTATGGGTTATATTTCTGATAAGAGTTTGGCCAGATTTGGCTTGCAAGCATACATCATCAAGAGCTTGGATGAGTTTGATTATGAGCAATATCTACGCATATTAATGAAGTGATTTTGCATATCTGATATACTGAGCTAGTATACGCTCTAAAGACCATATATCTGATCAGATTTGTTATGTAAGCTTATATCATGAAGGGCTTGGATGATTTAGATTATGAGCGATAGCCACACATGTTAATGAGGTGATCTTGCATCTGATTGGCTGAAGTTGTGAACACTCTAAAGGACATATTTCTGAACCGACTTTAATCAGATTTGTTATGTATACTTGTTCTGTCAGGATCTCTGATGAGTTTCGATTAAGAGCAACATCCACACATATTAATGAGGATCCAGGTCAGTTTTCTGATCATGAGTCTAGCACCATAGCCACTGAATCATTGCAGCTCCCTTGGGTGGGGATCTCAATGGTTTCCAAGTTGTGATTCCAGGGGTGGAGCCCCAGGTGGGAAGGACATGTAGGAATCTAGGCTGACTGTACAGATTAATTCCCATTATAATGCCAAGTGTAAGTACTTTAATGGCGGGGCAATAAACAGTTTGAAATTTATGAATCAGGACCTAGTTCCGGGGGACTGGAAGAGACCCAGGGGAGAAAGTTGGTTGTATAAATGACGTCCTTTTTATGCCAAGAAAGTGATCCATATAATTATATGGTCTAGGAAAGAAGAGAAATGACAACAACATTAATAGACAATGTAGCAACTATGTGCTCCAAGCTTTTCTTTCCCCTCTACAATTTCAATACATGTGTGAATTTGCATTCTCAGGCTGACATATGGCTATTGTCAGGTGAGTCATATCAGGCCCAATTTGACTTTTTGAACATAACACCCTTTTAGCACAATTAAGCAAAAACACTTTAAAATTTGGTAGACATCTTTGTATGCATATGTAGTTCACCTCATTAGATTTTCATGCAGTTGTACCAATATTTCCACTTTTTCTAAATTTTTAAAATATTTTTGGACTTAGACACTTGGGTCTGCATGTCTGCAATGGAGGCATGCATGTTTTACAAACACAAAATTAAATTGTTATTTTTCTGATGACATTAACAGCTATCAGTCTTTAAAATGGAGATCTTGTGCTCATGAACTTGAACTATTGTTTGCTCAAATAACTTTTTTAAAATCTAAGTTCATACATTTTTTTTAACGAATCATGCTAATGCATGTTTACTTTGGTCCAGAGCATGTATGCAAGACTCGGAACCGTGGGATATCTTCATTGCTAAATTTAAATGTTTTTTTTTTTACCTAGGTAAAAGTAGCTTTACCTGTAAATTATCATTGATATTTAAATTTGTTATAATGTCTGAATTTTCTCATGAATAGGATCTTCTCCTTATTTTTCTTCATTTTCTAGTTCAAGGGAAACCACCCAAGAGTGAAAGTTCTGAGGAGTCGGACACATTTGGCAGTCCAAGTGGACTATCCTCTAGTCAGAGTGATGCCTTAGGGAGTCAAGATGAGGCCGTAGGGGCCCAGAGAGTCCCCGCAGGTGGCCTCAGTAATGCAGATCCACTGACCATACAACAGACCCTGAGGATGAACATGCCAACTATTCGGGGTGGATTGAATGGCAGTATTGCAGATATATTAGAGGCTAGTGGATATGGGACGGAGACAGCTTTTACTGTTGATGAAGACATAGGGTAAGCTAAATCAAGATATGCAGTTAAGAGATTTGTATAGGTGAGAGTAAATATTTGTGTTTCCTTTATAATACAGTTTTTGTTGAGCCATTATTTAGTGAAAAAGCAAGACATAACAGTTACTGTCCCCTTAGCAGTGGTAGCAGCAAAGTTGATACTTTCATTATTAACAGATTTGCTAAGGTTTTGGTTTCTTAAAAGTTTTTCATTTGAGTGCAGGCTTGACATGCAGGCTATATCTTTCTTCTTCATGGTGTGAACATGTTTTCAAAAATAATCACATACAATTCTTCTATGTAATAAGAATCAAACATATCAAATTCAGCATTATCCTTTATTTCGTGTAAAATGGCAAACCCAAGATTAATTTTTGGTTAGACCAGTCCTTTAGCATCAGAGTTTTCTAGATGTCTAAATGTGTTAATACATGAAAGTTTGGTGCTTTGTTAATTTCATCTTAACAAAAATTGGAGTAATAAGGGAATAAACTCTGGTTTTGAAAGTAAAATAGATATGAATCATTCATTCTCATATAAAATTTATAAAAACATTGGGATGAAAACAAAATTGTATGTAAATGTCATTATCTCTTTTTTTGATTTAGCAGGTGTAAATAAATTAGGATATCTATGTTTGATTCTACTTTCTTGCCACCCTTCCTCCCCACCCCCACCCCCTACTTCCACCCCGCCTCTCTGTCGGATATAAAGATGTTGTTTTGCATTTACTTCACTGTCTTAGCTATAGTTCCCATTTCTTTCTGTAAGACTTGTGTACAGAAAAAAAAATCGAGCAGCTGAATTGCTCCTTCACGGATACCTGAAGATAACTTGTTTAGAATTTTTTTAAGAAAAAATGACTTGAAAGGAGGTACTTATTTCAACAGATAAATACTAATTTTCATTGTTTCAGTTTTTCCTTAAGGATAAAAGTCCAATGGGTTTATGTTGAAAATTCGTATTCATCTATTGAAATTAAATCCTTTTGTCAAAATTTTGATTTTAGGTTACATTCTGTTGACCCAGTCCTACAGCACACAAGTATCTGGTTCAGTAATTCTCTTGTCACTACTTTGATGACATTTCAAATTACATCACGGCTTCCACATGTGGGTCAGCTCAACAATTGCTTTCATCATATTTACTAGTGTTACTACAAGTTAGTGCTTCTTGCGAAAGTAGGACTACTATCTTGGCCCTTACAGTTTGTTATATATGCTTTTGATTGGTTGTGACTGTTATACAACTTAGTTTAATACTAAATTTAGTTCATTATTATGCCAGAAATGCACATACCAAATATTACTATTGGTGACAGGCAGACTTTAAAAAAGGCTATTTGCAAGATAAATACCTGTTTATCTCTATGTTGTGTTGGGAGGCAAAAAGGATTCATGATATGTTTTCGTGTAACTTGATGAGACTATGATGAGGTTTGCATTCATGGAATAATAAACTCTAGTTCAACATTACACCAGAAATGCCCCATCTCCCAGCATGAGGGAAGCTATACAAGGCATGCTCTCCATGAGCCGAATGGGAGGAGGTATGGGAGATCTGCAGCTCTTCTCCCGATCAGACAGACGATTATCACTCAGGGCAAAGAGTCAGGCAGCCCTTGAGGATGAAGAAGAAAACCTTTCTAAGTGTTATCAAGATGATGAGTTTGGTGAGTCTGTTTATCCACTGTTTACTTACCAGCGTAAATCAAAGATACAGGGCTCTTCATACTGAATTTGCTTGTGTACAGTACACACCCAACTATGAACAGGAGAAACCCAAACCCCGACAGATGAGAGTCTGGCTAAGATATGCTATTGCATAAAAATCCAACAGATGAGCCTACCCCAGTCCTGCCATTGTGCAACACTCCAACAAATGAGAGTGTGTCCCAGACTTCCATTGCATAGTGTCCCAATAGATGAAAGTCTGCCCCAGACCTGCCATTGCATAGTGTCCCAATAGATGAAAGTCTGCCCAGACCTGCCATTGCATAGTGTCCCAATAGATGAAAATCTGCCCCTGACCTGCCATTGCATAGTGTCCCAATAGATGAAAGTCTGCCCCATACCTGCCATTGCATATTGTCCCAATAGATAAACACTACAGCAATGATATAGCTGGTTTTGAATGAAATGCTACTTTTGTGACCTCCAACATGGCACAATAGTTGCCATCTTGAAAATCTTGTTATCACTACTCCTCATTAATGAATGGTAGCATTGACATGGGATTTTCATCAAAACACTTCTTGCAGTATATTATTGTTTCTAAATGACAATGGTGCAGATCTGACAACCAACATATCTGCATTTTTGTGAAGGAGTTTGAAAACCAGGCTTAATTGACCTTGGGGTCAAGTCAAAGGTCATTGCTTGCATTTTTGTACTTCACTGAGCTTGCAAACACTGACTTGTAAATATACAAATGAATTTTGATCAGACTTTGTATTTAGTTGCATTCCAATAAACAAATTGATAGTCAGCACTCTGAAATTTATTTTAAAATCAAATATCTTGACTTAGGTTTTCAGCTGAATTGTCTTGTTAGCATGATAACACAAACAAGTATGAATGGATTTGTATGAAACCTAGTTTGTGGCTATACAGTATATCTGAAGAATACCTTGAATGATGACAGTTCAATAACTAGGTTTTTTTCCCAAAAAATATTAATTGTAGATTTAACCAAAATTAGCACATGGGTATATCTTAAGAGTGTCTGTAACAAGTTCAGTGATTTTTCTATCCATGATATCAGGTTGAGAGTGTGTGTAACAAGTTCAGTGATTTTTCTATCCATGATATCAGGTTCTATGATGAAGGTTATGACGAAAAAGGTTGTACTGCACTTAACAGGTGTCTTGTGAACATGTTAACTCGGACATGTTAGGAAATATTTTTGTTACCAGATTTGGTATGTTGGAGTGTCTCAAGAATATCTGAGATGGTTTTTAATATAGCAGTTAAAAAGAATAAAAGGACGGAAGAAACAGACTTATTCTGGATTTCAGCCAGTAGGGTGTCAGTCCCTTTAAGGGACTTTTTGTTGTATTTGTAGAGGCAGGGCTTTTCTTTCATTATTTGCCACAGGTACAAAATTTGTGGCTTTTTTGTTTACCAAAATAGGCCATATGCAGATCATAGGCATATCTATCAATATTCGTGTATCTATTACTGTGCTTTTACATGCATATAATTGCAAAAGTATAATGAATAAATGGTTAAAGATGTTATGTTTCTAAAAGATTTTAATCTGTATCTTTCTATGCCATTTTTGACCTGAGCATTTTTTCTTCTGGTGTTTGATCATCAGTATATATTAGAAATTTGTGAAGTTATCTTGTAGACTTGACTTATTTCAGTGTATCCTACTTTGGAAATGTCCGATGATGAAGCAGAACAGTTGTTTAAAGGACGAGGGAAACAAGACAAGGATGAATCATGGAATCCTAAAGGTATGCCATATGGAAGTTTTGATCTACTGCAAAAACTTTTTACTTGGCTTTCCCACAATTTTTCAGGAATTTAAGTTTTAATAGCAGTAATACATTAGAGCTCTCCCTCATTATAACACAGTAGTTGGGATCCATAACCACTGACTGCATTATGTACAGAAGCGCGTTATACTGGAAACCGCATTATGTACAGAAGCGCGTTATACTGGAAACTGCATTATGTACAGAACCATGATATATTGAGAATAGCATAATATACAGAACCACTGTATAGAGGGAGCTATCAAAATTTGTTAAATAATGGTGTTTTGAAAAGGAAAAAAAAATATAACACTAAGCTTCACTTTGTCTTCTTTCAATCCATATTATTATACATTGGTATGATTTTGGTCATGGGCTCCATCTGGTTTATGTGTTATATATGGAATCCTATTATAACAAGGGAGAGCTGTACCTGCTACTATTGCATTGCTTTTCTGAGACTCATAATTCCCCATCCAAGATAATTATTCCCTCCTCCAGTTAGTATTGGAAGGCCAGAATTGAAAAGAACATGATCCCAGTCTGACTCCTGACTCCTTAGTCATAGCCAACATACAGAATATCTTTCCAATTTTGACTTGGACTGAGAGAACAGGAATTCAGAGCAATGGTTTATGCACAGTAACTAGAGTTCTCCACCATCTACAGATACCAAAGTTTGTGATGGCTTGCACTTGGAGTAAGGAAGAACCCAATCAGTTTCAGGGAACAAAGGTCAAGGTTACTGGGACTGAAGGAAGAAAAATGGTTTCCACACAATAACCAGAGTTCTCCACCATCTACAGTTACCAATCTTTGTGTATGGCTTGCGCTTCGGTAAAGATGAACCCTATCAGTTTTGAGGCCAAAAGGTCAATGTCACTAACTGAAAGAAGAGAAATGGTTTCCGCACAATAATTTGTGTTCACCCGCAAAACTTTGTGACTGGTTTGCAATTAAGGTAAGGATGAACTGTATCGATTTTAGGGTCAAACGGTCAAATGTCAAGGTCACTGAAAAATGGCTTCCACACAATAACGTTATTTCTACATAACATACCTGGACCAGACTTTGAGTATGACTTGCACTTGGGGTATGGAAGAAGCCTATTGATCTCAGGATCAAAGGTCAAGGTCACTGTGACTGGAAGAAGAAAAGTGGTTTCTGTACCATAACATTAGTTCTACATCACAGACCTGTACCACACTTCATGGATTGCATACACTTGCCATGAGGAAGAAGCCTATTGATTTTGTGGTCAAAAGGTTAAATATCAAGGTCACTATGTCCAAAAGAAAAATTGTTTCCACCCAAAAATTGCAGTTATCTACATAGGGGACCATTAAAATTGAATTGGGCGTATAATGTGCTATTCACAGTATCCTATAAAATCCCTATCTTTTACCAGTATTTTTGAGACCAAATGTCCGATAAAATCCCTATAATTTTGAAGAATACGGCTGGGAGGCCTGACATTTTCAAAGGGACTTGAAAGCTTCCTTGCTGCTGACATGCAGGAAATCAGAGGTTAATTTCTCTTATTACCATTTTTGAAAGTCTTATATTTTCTACCAGCTGTAATGAACTGAAACTTTGGTACAATATTTCTATATTCCTAAAGTTTGTACCCTGATTTATCAGGATTCAGGTTTCTCACTTGTGTCAGTACTATTACATTCAGTTCACAGATGAGGCACTGTGTTCTGGGGAACACTTGTTATGAAATGAACAGCAATCCAGCTAAATTGCAACTACTCTTTAAGTATAGTCTTTTATTCTTTCTAGGAAATTGTACATGCAAGGGATTAGAAACTCTCTCACCTCTTGTATTATATCGCATTCGCTATAGATCTTGCATGAAGTTACCTTGTCAAGCTCACTGTGGAGCTTTCTACACAAAACACAAAGTGCTGAATAATTTTGTCCTAGAGCATGCTGCATAAAGAATAGTTTTATTAGAGGAAAATAACACTCTTGGATCAAGCATTAGTGGTTCACAGTTTTTACATTTCAAAATGAAAATTGGTGCATTTTATACATAGCAATCAAGTCTTAAATGTTTTCTTGTTTATAATAATAATAATGAGGACTTTGTACAGCACCTAATCTTTAGAAGTTCCAAGCGCTTTACAATATTAGATAAGACATAAAAACATATATAAAGACATGATTACAAAAACAAACACCATGAAATTAGAAAACAAAAATATCCTGAAAATAATTAAGGTAAGGAAACATTATTAAGTCTTTAAGTCAGTTCTTGCAGTCAAAATAGGTGAGTTTTAAGAGCACTCTTGAATGAAATCACAGTGTCCTTGTGTCTAAGTTCAGTGGGCAATTTGTTCCACGTAGCTGGGCCCTGGTATACAAAAGAACATTGTCCGTATGACTTTGTTTTGATAGTGGGAAAATTGAGAATATGAGTGTCAGAAGATGTGCGTAAGTATCTTGTTGGGATGTACACATGGGTGAGGTCAGATAGGTATTTTGGACTGGAGCCAGTCAACGAAATGTAGCATAGAGAACAAAATATGTGTTGGATTCTGGATCAAATGGGTAGCTAGTGTAGGGTACAGAGCAGAGGAAAGGCGTGATCGGTTCTTGGTACTTTAAGGATGATCTGAGCAGCTGTGTTTTGAACTTTTTGAAGTTTCTGTTGTAGATACTGAGATGAACCAGACAGAAGTGAACTACAATAGTCCAGTCTTTAAAGTACTAAGGAACACACAAGTGTTTTAGTAGCATCAACTGAAAGAAAATTGCAAATGGAGCTGATGCGTCTCAGTTCCAAATATGCAGCCTTGAATATGTTCATGACATGTTGGTGTAATGAGAGAGTACTGTCGAGAGTAACACCTAGGTTTGGTACTGACTGTGTGAATTTAATGTTGGTGTTGCTGATACTTATTGTTTGAGGTAAAGAATCTGAATGAGAAAGTCTTTGCGTTGTGATCAGAATGGCTTCAGTTTTATCATCATTCATCTGCAGCTTGTTACATGTTATCTGTGACTTCACATCAGAAATGCACCTCTCTATGCCTTGGATGGTAGCATCAACTTCAGTTGGGTGGCTAGATTTGTATATTTGGGTGTCCTCAGTGTACATTGGGTAAGACACTGTATCATGATCTATGACACTTGAAAGTGGCAGAGTATAGAATGAAGAGAATGGGTCCAAGAACAGCTCCATGTGGAACACCAAAACAGAGATCAACTGGGCTGGAATGTTTTCCATTTATGGACACAATTTATGTCCTGTTGACTAAGTAGGACTTGAACCTTAGTAAGGCTGTATCATGAATGCCAAATAAATGCTGGAGACGGTGAAGTAATATATCATGGTCTACTGTGTCAAATGCTGCAGACAAATCAAGTAGAGTGAGGACTGTAATCTTTCCACTCTTCAAAGCAGAGAGAAGGTCGTTAGCTACTTTCAGAAGGGTAGTTTCAGTACTGTGGTGAGGACGATATGCAGACTGTACATTGCTAAAAGACTATTTGACTGTATTTGACAAGTTGGGATAGAACAACTTTTTCTAAGATTTTTGACATGAATGGGAGGTTAGAAACTAGGCGGTAGTTCCTTAAATTGTTATGGTCAAGCGTCGGTTTCTTCAACAGAGGCTTTACCATGGCAGTTTTGAAAAATAATGGGAATTCCCCGGATGAGAGAGAAGTATTAATAACATCAGTTAGTGAAGTCAATATTGAATCTAAGCGCTCAAGCAGCAGTGATGTCTGAATCAGATCAAGTTCACATGACTTTGGGGCACTATTCATCACAATTGCATGTACTAAATCCATAGAGACAGGCTTAAATGCTGTTAAAGGTTGCCATTGAAATTCTGTATCACACCTATATGGTGATGATGAGGTAATTGAAATTATGTTGTCAAGCTTATCTATAATGGTTTGTACTTTTTCATGGAAGAAATTTGCAAACAGGTCTGGAAGGTCGACTGGAGAGAAGGTTGTTGGAAGTGGTGTACATTTGTTCCTTGCCATTAGCTTGTTAGTAATCTTGAAGAGCTCTTTGCAGCTGGAACTTTTAATGTTCTTAGTACCGTAGTAGGCTGATTTCACTGCATGGACTATATTTGTGACATTCTTCTTAGCAGCTTCATAGATTTGCTTATGAATATGAATGAATATGCTTATGAATATGAATAAATATGCTTATAAATATGAATGAATATGCTTATGAATATGAATAAATATGCTTATGAATATGAATGAATATGATTATGAATATGAATGAATATGAATAAATATGATTATGAATATGAATGAATATGCTTATAAATCTTTAATTTGTCTTTAAAACTAAAAGTTGCTGATAAAAATTTTCATATGTATTGAATGACAGTTTCACAACCCACCACACTTTCTGTTGTCATCTCTGTTTTCACTCCTGCTTAAATCTCATGATATTTGGTCAGTAGGTGTTATGTCATTGTGACATTGTTTTATCGATCTGGAGTTTCCAGTCCCTTACATGTACAAGTCCCTGTTCTTGCAATGTGGTTACAATTACTTAATAGTTAATAAATTGCTACTGCCATCGTATTGCCAAAGAAGATACCAATGTTTTTGTAACTTATTGACAAATATTATAGCTTAGAGATGAATCATGCTGGCTTAACTGGCAGTGACATTGATGACCATACAAATGTTACACTCAAACATTATCGTAAACATTATGTATGTTTCTATTCTATATTTTATTTCAGCAAGAGTAAACATTTCTGTGCCTCTGGGAGAACGTCCACACAGGGAAGGAGCACGAAGAGAGTCCATAGAAAACAGTTTAGCAGCATCAGCAGCCAAGCTTGCCAATGCACCTGTAAGAGAATATCTTTTCTGAAATTTTTTAGTAGAAATTAATTTGTACAAGAATTTGGTTGTTACACATCTGATGGAAGGCAGGGAGCAATTTTCAAGATGAAGTTCAGTAGAAACTTCCGTTGTCTGCATTCTCTTTGCATATATGACAGAGCTTTTTATTGCTACAATTTTACTATAGTTTCTACAGAATATTTCACAAAAATACAGGTCATATATCATGGTATCAATTTTACAAGCAGTCTTTTTCTGCAATGATGCTGTATGTCAGAGTTCTATTCTTTTATTAGGCTCTCCATCCCTATCAATGAAGCACTTAAGAATGCTATTCTGCAGTCAGGCATCTGTTGTACCTGCCATACCACGATGTGTCATGCGAAAAACACAATTTTCAGTAGTCTTTAAAAGAAAATAATAATAAACAGAGAGAGATGGAGAGAGATAAATTGTTTAACCACCACTATATATGTCTCTAGCATGTAGTCGGTATAAACAATAAACAGTCCTGCTTAGAGCCCATGTAAAACTATCCTCGGGGCAATTTACAGAATAGATTATCATAGATGCAATTAAAAGGTAAGGTGGTCACACATAAGCAACCACCATTTCACAGATTACTTAATTGGCTGAGAATAGCTAGGATGAAGCTGTGTTACATTCTTTGAAGACCGCTGTGGGAGAGCCCATTAGGCTAATTTGCATAGGTAAAGTGGAACAACCCAATCCATTTGAAGTTATAAGTAAATCAAAGAGATGCGTGTTGAAGAACAAAAGTTACTACACATCATTGCCTTGAATGAGAATGTTTAAGCCATCTTTATTAAAGATTATTGGCAAGTTCATGATAAGTGGCAGCGTTTCTTTGAACTAGGATTTCACTCCATATATGAAACGCAAAACATGATTATTTCATTAGTCGGAATAGTGTACAAGTGTGATTCATTTTTTAAGGTAAAATATCAAAATGCAGCTGTGATTCAATAAAGAATGAGCCATCTGCAAAGCGAGCAAAGTCCAGCAAAACTAACGTGTTTTTTTGCACACACTGCAAACACCATATTGACATCAGTCATTCTGGAGTCAACAGCATCCTTTGACATAGCAACACCACCCAGCATATTTGATATTCAGTCATTGTAATTTACTGTGTGCATATGCTAGCGAATGTATAATGCTGAAGCTAACTTACTTTAACATTAAGAAATGGCAACAGCTGTATTTTATGATTATTTGCATATGTGATTTTGTGTGTGTATGTGTGTGTGTGTGGTTAAGAAAGTTAAGCCTGAGTAAATGAAAATCTGTTCTCATAATTTTACCATTGATACTTTGAAGATCAATTAAAGGAATTTGAATCTTGCACATCATCTTGTGTGCTCCCTAATATGTACTTAACTATATTTTGTTGCTTGTTTTTCTTTTTTTTTCTTTCAATTCTGTGGTGATTTTATTAGTACATTTTTTAACATTAGTTGTAAGATCAACCTACATTGGTGTTTAGAACTGCAGTCATCTGTTTGGGGAGTTTCCTGGCTGGTTTTTGGTGTGTTTCAGTGTTTGGGGAGTTTCCTGGTTGGTTTTTGGTGTGTTTCAGTGGTTCTTGGTGTGTTTCAGGAGTTTCCTGGCTGGTGTTTGGTGTGTTTCAGTGTTTGGGGAGTTTCCTGGCTGGTTTTTGGTGTGATTCAGTGTTTGGGGAGTTTCCTGACTGGTTTTTGGTGTGTTTCAATGAGAAGCAACTGCTGAGATAGGATTAAGGTATTTGGGGGTGAGTCCATGTCCTCCTTCAGTATGCTGAAAATACATGAAGGAATTGTTAGAGTTAAAAATCACATTATTATAATGGAATTTTATTTTGTAAACATGTTAAAAGTGAAAGGAGTAACATTTTGTCTGATTCTTTCTGGTTGGTTTTATTTCTAAAATATGAATACCACTTGCAATATCTGTATTCAGTCATCATCATCATGATTTTGATGTCATTTACTTCATAAGTTTGAGAAATTGTCTACCTTATGCCTTTAATTGAAGACTATTTCACTTCATACTTTATGACTTATTCATCCTTCTCTTTTCAAGTAAAGTTTGTATGAAATGGACAATGCACAAATTGTATGTCTGCCAAATTGTATGTCTGCCTTGGTCCATAGGTCTACATTATTTTTGTCATTGCATTTGGGGTGGGGGGTGGAACATCCCAGATATATTATTCTTCGTATTTAAAAAATTGGCTAGAAAATATGATGGTCTTGTCATCAAGAAAAAAACTACAGTAAATAATACTTACTTTTGAGCTAGTGTTTGTGTGCTTTTTGATCTTGTGCTCATTAAGTTCATCATTCTGTCAACCACATGCTTTCACCCAACAGTAACACTTCTTATCATTCAATCTCTCAGGATATTTAGTATCTCTATTGCCATATACACATTGCTTTCCAATTTTTCAACTAAAAGCACAAAATCTACATAAATATAGTTAGTCAAGTTTTCCCAACCCTGCTTACATTTTTAGATTGTCTTATTTTCTGTGTACAGTCAGACAGTGCTAATTGGTTGAAATAGACATGTCATTATCGACTGAAGGGTCAGTTGGATTTCTCAGCAATAACTTGAATTCTGTTTCACGTACCTGCACCAAATTTTGCAGGCATGTTGCAGAGAAAGTAGAATGACTTCTGTGTATTAGTTTCAGTTCTATTGAATGTATCTGCACTGAACCATGTAGATGTGTTGCCCTTGATAATATAAAGATATTGATTTCAGTGTTCAAAGGTCAGAGACCATGGTCAGCGTGACTGACCAGATGAAATAGTTGCCATGCAATAATTTGAGCTCTACTGAAGATACCTTCTCCAAACATAATAGAGACAATACAAAGAAATCTATTGATTTGGGAGTCTTATGGTCAAAGGTCAAGGTTGGTGTGACCCTAGAGAGTAAAATTGATTTCCATGCAATAAATTAAGTTACAATGAACATGCCTTCACTAAACTTATAGATATATTACCTTTACAATATAGAGAATTCTATTGATTTTGGCATCTACAGGTCAAAGGTAAAAATCAGTGTATTCTGACAGAGGGGAGCTGCAGTGATTCTGGTTAGCATGCCAAAGTCGTGACCAAAAGGTGTTGGTTCTAATCCTACCATAGAATCAGCCCGGGTCAGCTCCCATGGTGTATGCCTAAGCAAGGCACTTTACTCCAAGTGCCTCAGCACTAAATAACCTTTTTGTGTTGCTGTACCATTAGACACCAAACCAAGACCAAATCTGACAGAGGGGAAATACAGTTTTTGCATAATAAGTTGAGTTCTGGTGAACATAACTACATCAAACTTCTCAGATGGGTTGCTCTTGATAATGAAAACAATCTAGATAAAAAGGTAAAGGTCAACATCAAAATGACCCTCAACATGATAGGCAGCAGGTTTATTATGAAATGTTTATGGTACTCTTGCTTTTCCTTGCTGACATTCTTTTATTTTTCCAAATTAGGGGCCTCGGGCGGCCGAGTGGTCTAGGGCACTCGCCTTTACAGATCACTCACACATCTCACCTCTGTTTGTGGGATGTGTATGTGAAAAAGCTTGCCAGTAGCTTCCCCTGGGTTGGTGGTTCTTGCCAGGGTTTTCCCAGGTTATTTCTCCACTAAATGTACTGGCTACCATGTATAGCCTATCATGTGCTGAAAAATGGAATTAAACCCCACAAAACCAAACCAAATCTTCCTCATTAATACATACAAGTCTTAGTTTATTATCAGTGATTATAGTAATTATTACTAAAACTATTTAGGACCCCATATTAAGATGCTTTTCCATCCATTCACACTTCTTGTAACCAGAATGGTTCTACAACCCTTATATAATTGGATTCCATTTGGTGGGTGAATTGCCTATTAAATGTACATGTGTCTTTAAAAAGTTTTTTTCTTCTAAAGTTCAAAGCCTATTAAATGTACATGTGTCTTTAAAAAGTTTTTTTCTTCTAAAGTTCAATTTTTATGGAGTTATTGCACTTTTTCCATCAGTATTATATCTCCACTTCAACATACTCTGATGAAATTTGCAGTGTACATTGTCTCATAGACTTAAATGCACCTTTTATGTACATTGTCTCATAGACTTAAATGTGCCTTTTATGTACATTGTCTCATAGACTTAAATGTGCCTTTTATGTACATTGTCTCATAGACTTAAATGTGTCTTTTATGTACATTGTCTCATAGACTTAAATGTGCCTTTTATGTACATTGTCTCATAGACTTAAATGTGCCTTTTATGTACATTGTCTCATAGACTTAAATGTGCCTTTTATTTACATTGTCTCATAGACTTAAATGTGCCTTTTATGTACATTGTCTCATAGACT
The DNA here is from genome assembly GCA_029931535.1 of Margaritifera margaritifera. Taxonomy (NCBI): domain Eukaryota; kingdom Metazoa; phylum Mollusca; class Bivalvia; order Unionida; family Margaritiferidae; genus Margaritifera; species Margaritifera margaritifera. The sequence continues at coordinate 6,936,650 of JAQPZY010001695.1, forward strand.
TAAATGTGCCTTTTATGTACATTGTCTCATAGACTTAAATGTGCCTTTTATGTACATTGTCTCATAGACTTAAATGTGCCTTTTATGTACATTGTCTCATAGACTTAAATGTGCCTTTTATGTACATTGTCTCATAGACTTAAATGTGCCTTTTATATGTTTTGTCTTTGTCAGCTCCATTGTGGATAAAGTTATGGACCTTAATAATTGACTTCATATCTTCAGACAGATGTTGCTTGTAACCAGCAGCGCTTTGAAACCCTTCACACATAGTTAGATGCCATCTGGTTGATGAATTGCTATTCCGTGTAGATATGCCTTTTAAAGGTTTTGTCTTTTTGGGTCCAATTTTGATGGAGTTATTGTCCTTTTTCCATCAGTATTACATCACCATTAAAGCAGATCCATGTAACCTGCATTTCTCAAAAATATTCAACATGGTCTCCATAGCTTTGTGACCTTAAAGACATAATTGGTTGAATTGCCTATTACACGTAATTGTCACTTTCAAAGGTTTTGTCTTTTCAGGTCCAGTTTTTATGAAGTTATTGCCCTATCTCCATCAGTATTAAATCTCCATTACAGCAGATCATTGTAACCAACATAGTTCAAGAAACATTACATGTAGATGTGCCTTATAAAGGTTTCCTTCTTTTCAGGTCCAATTTTGATGGAATTATTGCTTTTTTTTTTTCAATATTAAATCTTCATAATAGCAGATCCTTGTAACCAGCATAGCTCATAATCCATTCAGTATGTTCTGATGCAATTTGGTGTGTAATTTGTCTGAAGACCTTGATGCGCCTTATATGGGTTTTGCCTCATCAACTCCATTTTGGATCGAATTATGGCCCTTGATAATTAACTTATATCTTCACATAGGATTTTGCTTGTAACCAGCATAGCTCTGCAACCCTTAACTCATAATTGGATGCCATTTTGTTGATAAATTACTTATTACATGTATGTGTGCCTTTAAAGGTTTCGTCTTTTCAGGTTCAATTTTGATACAGTTGTTGCTCTTTTTTTTCCATCAATATTACATCTCCAGTACGCTAGATGATTGTAAACTGCATAGGTCAAGAACTATTCAACATGTCCTGATGCAGTTTCATGTGTATGTTGTCTCAAGACCTTGATTTGTCATTTAGGGAATTTGTCTCGTGAGCTCCATTTTGGGTAGAGTTATTGCCCTTGACAATTAACCTAATAGCTTCAGTGGGATGTTGCGTGCAACCAGCACAGTTCATGACAGGGTTCCAACACTACCAGGAAATTGGGGGAAAAAGTCATGAGAGAATAGATTTGTGTCTAACTGGGAAAAGCCCCTTAATTTCGCAAATATTGATCAGAGTTGTGGGAAAACCGGGAATTTTCAGTCGCCACTTGATTGCAGAAAAATACTTCATTGAGTCATAATTGAACTGTTTGTGAGTTAGATTTATTGAGTTCTTACCATAATTTTCGGAGATTGCAAAACTCTTAAGTCTGTTGAGGTACAATTGCTGTATGGATCATTTGAGTGCTTGCTTTAAACATACTAGTATAGTCAATCCATGCACTCAGGCAATCAGACTGGTCAAGTAGACTGGTTATCCCATAGCTCCATGTTGATAGCTTTACTTGTGTGGATGATATGAAGACCAGTCTAGCATCATGTTGTGCCAACATGTGAGAGTTATATGCGATGTGTTATCTCGAAAAGTTTAAGAGAAAAATAATAAAGCTTATCTTTCCAGTTCCCCTATTGATATATAAAGTTAACAAACATGTATTTGTGATAAATCTTTGCTTACTATTTGGTAGTTTGCATTGGAAACTACATTGTCATTATCATTAAACATTATTATCAGTAGTAACCTTCGACATGTCTACTACCCCCAACTTGCCTTTGTGTGAATTTTACTTCAGATATGGCAAAATACATAGAAAACATACCAACTGCTGCAGCAATTTTCAGTGCAGAATCCCACGCTCTGGGCATACTTGACAACAATTGCATTAAATATACTGTTCATAGTCGGATTACATTGAACGTACATGTAGGGGTAGTTCTGCAGTATAAGACATTGACCCTAATATGGAACCTGTGTGTGTGTGTGTGTGTGCACGTGCATGCGTGCGTGTGTCCTCCACCATGCATATCAGGGTCAATGTATTACATAGTAGGACTAGATGCTAGGTCACCAACCAGACGTGGATTTTTTTTGTACAAAGGTTTATAATTTTAAGTGCTTTTTGTCCAAATTTAAAACAACCTTTATCTAAAATACTTTCTTCATACCAAGATATTCAGTTAAGCAAAGTAAAGTTGACACTTTTATTCTGTAAATTTAAATAAGTTACATCAAAATGAATATGAATTTCGGTAGTATACTTGTTTCTAGCAAAATATCCTGTGGTTTAGTACATGCTCATATGTCTCATTCAGATGTTATGGGAGAGTCTAAACAAAGCAACAGCTTTTTTTTATTTTAAAAATGCACATTTTTGAAGCTATTTTCTTGTTGATTCGGTTCAGTATGGGTTATACATTAACCTTGAAAAAATCAATTTCATCTCGGAGAATACCTGGAAAAGACCTGGAAAATTTGTTACAAAAAGTAGGGGAAACTGTCAAGAACTATTTCAGCATATTCTGATGCACTTGTTATGAAAATTGTCTTATAGACTTTCATTTGCCTTACTTGGGGTTGGTCTCGTTTAGAAGAGTCATGGGCCCCTGATAGCTCATCCCCCTGACTTTGGTTCCTCAAGATTACTTCACCAAAATATGTTGGACTTCAAACAGATTTGGAATGTGGCTTCAGATTGATGAAACCTCAAGTGATCTTTCTGTGACATCATTTACAGGAGTTATGACAGCTGATTGCACATCTTTCTGACTTGGTTTCCATAGCATAACTTTACTAAACTTTGATGGATTTCAACATTATTTGGCATGCACCTCTATATTGATGAAACCTAGAATGAGCTTAATTTCCACTTTATCATTTAGACGAATTATGGCCCCTGATTGCTTGTCTTACTGACTTTGCTTTCCACAGCATAACATTACTAAAGATTATTGCATTTTATCCAAAGTTGTTGACCACCTTTATATTAATGAGACCTTGTATGAATTGGAGTATAGCATTCCAAGTCATTGTTATGAAGAGTTATTGCCCCTGAATGCCTATCTTCCCCTAACTTTGGTTTAACAACCGAAGTTTTTCTGTTTAAGGCCAATCTGAGCAAATTGTACAGAGTGGAGCCCTTTTTATGATGCACACATTGCTACAGCTCTAGTAAGTTAAAGATTATAGTGTAGTTGTGTAAAAATCACCTTAAGTATTTAAATGCACTTCAGAAACAAAATTTAAGGCTTAAATGAAAAAATCATTGTCCTCTTTTTTTTCAGAAAGCAAAGCGACAATATAAGAAAAAATTAAAACTTGAGAAGGATCAGAATTTTGAACCTCAACCAGGAACTTCCAAGTCCTCATGCCTTTCTCCTACCTACTCAGGTAAGGTTATTTCCTATTACCACATCACTTAACCTCTCACCAGCACTTTTACTCTCCACAGGTCAATTATATGAAGAAATTATGTCCTCTCTGTAGAAACATCTCATGAATTCAGTGTTTTAGATGGTTTAGAATAGGAGCAGGACAATTGTCTTGAAGACTGTTTCAAAAATTCAGGACAATCCAGTAAATTTCAAGACATGTTAGTGAATGACCACTGCATTGAGGGGCATGACTCCTACTGATAATTGAATGCTGTTTGTACATGTAATACAGAACCTGTATCTGTGAATTAAAAAGCAATTTTTGGTGGGTATTTTACCTAATAAATAAAAATAATCAAATGCAACTTCTCTTTTTATTGCATTCATTATTCAGAAAATCAACAAACAACCAAAAACAAAGAAACAATTTAATTCTCACAATCAAATGATGAAAACAAGGACTCATTCATTATTTGCATGCATTAATTATCTGACTGCTTTCCTGTTACTAATACTTTAATGGTGTAATTGATGACCTAATTATTTTCTTATTTATGCATGATTTAGCAAATACATGTATTTGTTTAAGTAGAAATTGTCTTGTAACCAGTTCTTATTCAAAATATTAAACTTCAAAGAAAAGTATTTTTGACTGATATTGGTGATTACTAATAAGTATTTCAAAAGTTAAAATGATATTCCTTCTAGGAATTTTCTCAAAAAGCAAATTGTATCTGCCATATTTGTAAAATTGTTGTTTTAGCATAACTCACATTGACCCAAAATGCTTTGCTTTTCAGTGGAAAAAAATTGAAAATAATATTTTGTTAAATTTTAATGGAAAGTAAATACTGTTTTAAACCCCATTAAGATCAAAATTAAATAAAGTATAAATATTTATTGATTTTTCATGCATGGGATTTACTTGATGCTGATGAAAGATGTTCCTAGAAAAGTTAAAATTTATTGTACAGTTTAAATGCTTAATTTTAAGGTTAAAAACATACCTGTTCATCTGTAGTAGTCACATGTAACAATATTGTGGAAATATTAAATACAATGTTGGATGGATACAAAATATTTTAGTAATAATGCAATGAATGCCGCCAGTTCATGTTAGTCATCAGTTATAACCAGTGTATTTATTTTGCAATAACCAAATAATTGATCAGAAAAAAATAACCCCTGGAAATGTATTTTGAGCCCTTGAATTTCAGCTATTGCAGCATCAAGATCCGATTGATGTATTTTATAGCAAGGATAAATGCTAACCATTGTTAAAATTATCCCAACTGACTGAAAGTGTGACTTTGTACATGGTAGCAGACAGTATTGCAACCAGCATGCATATTTGCATTATTCTATAGGGTTATACAACATCTACACAAGAAAAATTATACTTACCTGTGAATCACTGTCTTCAGGAAATGTATTCATTATTAAACATTTCTAAAATTGTTCTGGTCATTTTATTTATTCAAAGACACTGTGCAATGCACTTGTCGATAGGTGGCGCTATTTGCTAACACATTGTGCCTTGTAAAGCATATTGCCATTGGTTAGCGGGTGATGATTTAGTGAATCAAAAGCAAGTTTATGTAACCAAGCAAGATGTAAAAAAGTACTGAGGGCATCTGCTTACGCTGCATCAAACCTACACATGAATCATAATGATTATATGAGATTATATGAGATTATATGAGATTATATGAGATTATATGAGATTATATGAGATTTTGAGTATCAGTCAGTTTGTCCAAATTCCTGACTAAAAAATAGGTCAATAACATAAAAAAATTGTTTATTGTCCAAGGACCGATGCCCATCTAAAACACTGAATTAAAGAAGACTAATTCAGCTTTGTTCTAGAATACACGGTAACATCTTCCATGTTCACACTAGTCCTTTATCAGCAATGTAGTCCCATCTCACATAGCAATCACCTCCACTTAACAGTTACTGTACATATGCTGCCAATATTTGGTTTTTGTCTTTCCTGTGAATGGGAAGATATATATTTGTGGCTTGAAGAGATTTCGATCCCTCCATGCTTATGGCATAGTTGGCAATGCGTCCATTGTCTTTTACCAGGTATAGTTTGTGTCACTAATAATAGTAACAAACTTCATGGTTTTACTAAAATTAGTAAGAAAGTATATAGATTTACTGGTCTTTCATTTCATTATGCACTGATAAGAGTTATCTTCCCTGGATTTTATTCCCCTGTTACTTGATGCAAAATTAGAAACTCCTCCAAACCATGAGTATTCACAGTATGCCATTTTGACTTTGACCCTCATTTTTGTTAGAGAATGAGAGATAAATAATTCTTCATTATACATCGGTGTTGCATAGGAAAATTCCACCATTGGGATCAGAATTTTGCATCCGACATGAGGCTTTTCAGAGTGCTTGATACAAACTTCTGACCTTCATGTGGAATTTTTCTATCCTACACCAGTGCGTATGAAGGATTCTGTTAGGCTTTCACAGGCAAGACATTGCATTCTAAACAACCATCATCCCTCTTACCAGAAATTGTGCCTCTCTTAACCAGTCAATTGACTTAAACAGATAAAAGTGTTTTATTCCATGTCAGTCTAAAGAAAACTGCACTGTATTTACATCTTGCTCGATCCACTTTGGGACAGGATTGCAAGATGAAAGTACTTTTCTTCATCTCTCCATCTTTAGGTATAAAAGTCAAACTGACAGGTAAATGATCTGATGACCTGACATATAAGGACGGTAACAGTTTTCACCACATATACATTGTTATCTTTGTTTCTAATTGTTTCCAAATTCAAACACCCCATAAAGTTATAAAACCAGTGAAATACTCATCATTGTTACAGAACTTTATTCTGGACTTTGCATCATTAAGGATAAAATCATATGAGTTTGAACATCCGACTTGCTTGCATCATTAAGGATAAAATCAAATGAGTTTGAACACCCAGCTTGCTTTACTGCTTCTGCTTACTTTATAACCTAAATTGATTTGTCACCACAAGTTTTCATTTTTAACAGAAACACATAATTTGTCATGTATTATCATTGTTCATGCTTGTAAGTCATCCATGTCAGCCTCACTGTGTAACATTATTCATCCACAGCTTCTGCCTTCCGACCTGGCCTTAAATCATTTTCCTCATCTACTCCAGAAAGCCCTACCAAAAGTAAGTATATTTCATATCTAATGCCTGCTTGTAGTATCAAAAGTCATGATTTATATACAGTAAAACCTGTTTTGAAAGACAACTCTTTTTGGAAGACAACCTGTCATAATAGACCACAATTATTGTGCACATATCACATTTTTGCTTTTCTGGTCTGTGACCAGAAGAGCAAAAGTGATGGCCTTTTGTCAGTTGTCTGTCATCTTGTTAGCACAAATTTGTTATTGCTACTCCTCCTAAACTACAGGGTCCCGGGTGGCCGAGTGGTGTAAGGCACATGCTTTACAGATCATTCACACATCTCACCTCTGTCTGCGTGAGTTTGAGTCTCGGTCTGACCAACATGGGTATGTGAGAAAGCTTGCCAGCAACTTCCTGTACGTCGGCGGTACTTTTCAGGGTCACCCCAGGCTCTTCCTCCACCAAACATACTGGCTGCCATGTATAGCCTATCATGTGCTGAAAAATGGCGTTAAACCCCACAGAATCAAACCAATCCTAAACTACTGGGAGAATTGTGACAAAACTTTACAAAACACATTCATCTCATTGTCTGGTTGGTCCTATATGAAAATGGTGCTCCTCAGACATACAATATGGCAGCCATCTTGAAAATCCTTTTATCGCTACTACTCTGAACAGCTGGTCATATCGACATAGGGATTTCACTAAAAGATTTTTTATGATGACTAGTTATTCCTAGAAGAAAATGGTGCCAATCTTACATCCATTATTGCCTCAACAATGGCCATCTTGAAAATCTTGTTATCACTACTCCTCCTGACCGGATGGTCATATTGACATGGAGTTTTCAATAAAAGATTTCCTATGATGTCTTGTAGGTTCTAAATGAAAATGGTGCTCCTCAGACATCAAATGGGGTCTTCCTCAGACATGGTGTTCCCGATACAAATGGTGCTCCTCAGTCATCCAATATGGCACCATGGTGGTCGTCTTGAAAATCTTGTTATCGCTACTCCTGAATGGATGGTCATATTGACATCAGGTTTTCACTTAAGACTTCTTATGATGTCTGGTTGGTCCTAAATGAAAATGGTGCCAATCTAATGATCCAAATGGTAATCATGTTGGCCATCTTGAAAATCATGTTATTGCAACCCTTGAACAGATAAACATATTGACACTAGTTTTCATTATAGGACTTCCTATGATATCAGTTGTCCTGTATGAAAATAGTGTCCCATAGACCTCAGTATTAGGGACCATCATGAAAATCTTGTTATCGCTACTCCTTCTAATGGTCATATCACAACATGTGGTTTTCACAAAAAGACTATGATGTCTAGTTGATTCTTAATGAAAATGGTGCCAATCTGACATCTAATGGCACCATGGCATCTGGCTTGAAAATCTTGTTATCTCTATTCTTCCAGAATGGATGGTCATATTGATGTTGGATTTTCACTAATACACTTCTTATGATCTTTAGTTGGTACTAAATGAATGTGGTATCTTTTGGACATGCACTCAGGCATGGCAGCAAGCTTGAAAATGTTACCACTACTCATCTGGAATGCATGACTGCATATCAGAGATGGTTTCAACACTCACCAGTTAAAAGGAAGAATGAGACTTATCTTGGATTCCAGGAAATTCTTTTGGGCCAGTAGACTGCCAATCCCTTGAAGGGACTACTCCAGTACTGTCTTGAGAAATAACTTTTTGGTTGGCAGAAGGGTTGGTCTCTCAAGACAGATTTTACAGTATATATATTCATTGTGGTATATTTTACTTTATGCTTATATAAAGACTGAATAAATGGTAGTGATTTTTCAGTAGTATCAATGCATCAGTGGATCATGATATTTTTCTGTCATGATAGTGTATCACGATATACACCCCAACTATCTGTACATGATGATTGTTTAGTCTGCTGTTAAAAAATCATTAATTTGGAAAGACAAACGCCAGAAAATAACTCTAAAACTATGAACTTTAACTGTAAAACTACGAACTTTGACAGCGTATCTCAATGATAAATCTAATTATTTCAATTTTAATATAAGGCCTTGAATTGTACGAAAAAAAATACACTTGAATCCTTTCAATTTCAAGTGTTAATCAATACGGAAAGACAGACTAACGACAACAACGATGTTTTTCAGTTGTATTCTTTATTGGACATAACATTAGTTGTTGCAAGCAGCCCAACACGATGGCATCAGATGTCAAAATGGAATTCACGCTGACCCCAAAATCATATGTCTGATGTTTTCAAGGGATTTTTGTTTCTTGAAAGAAGACCGGACGAAGGTTGTGTGTTGAAAATTGATGTCTGTTCAGTGTATCACTAAACATTCAAAGCAGAATGACTGATTCATTTTGTTGCAGTCTAGTCATTTGTTTATTTTTTTTTTGTTTTTAATCAAAAGTAATCATTGTCGATATTCACTTAGAATGTGAAAATACAAAAAAGATGATTTTTTTTGAAAAATTTTTTTGGGTATCACTCTTTTTGGTTGCTGGTTTTCTCCAGTGCTGTACTATGGCTTCCCCATCCAATTACATTGATCCCTTATGGATTCAAAGCAAGTAATAATGCATAATAAGGTATTATACCCATAAAACAGCTTAAAATCTGGTTTAGAAATTACATGATACAATCATGATATATATTGCGATACTAGGTGACTGTTGTGATAGGTATCGTAATACATTTCTGCTTGCGATACCCAACACTAACAAATGGATTAACAGGTGAATTGGTATAAAGGTCCTAATATCTTATATGACTTTATTACACAACTACTTGAACACTACATTTTTAAAAACAGCTATTGTAGATATTAAAAATGGCTAGAAGAATCTACATGTGACTTGGGGGGTGTTCCATTTAAACGTACACGTGACTTGGGGGGTGTTCCATTTAAACATACATGTGACTTGAGTGTTCCATTTAAACATACATGTGACTTATGGGTTTTCCATTTAAACATACATGTGACTTAGGGGTGTTCCATTTAAACGACATGTGACTTAGGGGTGTTCCATTTAAATGTACATGTGACTTAGAGGTGTTCCAATTAAACGTACATGTGACTTATGGGTTTTCCATTTAAACATACATGTGACTTATGGGTTTTCCATTTAAACATACATGTGACTTAGGGGTGTTCCATTTAAACGTACATGTGACTTAGGGGTGTTCCATTTAAACGTACATGTGACTTATGGGTTTTCCATTTAAACATACATGTGACTTGGGGGTGTTCCATTTAAACGTACATGTGACTTAGAGGTGTTCCATTTAAACGTACATGTGACTTAGGGGTGTTCCATTTAAACGTACATGGTATCCAGGGAATGTAGCTGTTTAGGTCTACTGGTCATAGACCAGAAGAGCTTATAGGATGGTCTGTTGTCCTTCGTCCATCCATCTGTTAGCACAAGTTTGTTATTACTACTCTTCCTAAACTGTTTGGTGGATTACCATAAAACTTTAGGTACACATTCATCCCATGGTCTAGTTGGTCCTAAATGAAAATGGAGCTGCTCAGACATCCAATATGGCCACTGTGGCCATCTTGAAAGTCTTATCACTACTTCTTTTAAATTGATGGTTATATCAAAATGGGGTTTTCACTCAAAGACTTCTTATCATGTCTAGTTGGTCCTAAATGAAAATGGGGCCTATTTTATGTCTGTTCAATATGAATACATCCTCCCACAGAGAGAATTGTCAATAAGTCATGGCTCAAGGACACCATGTTAATGGTTATGTTGTACAAAACGTGACCAGATAAAATTCGCTTGTTGCGAGTTTTAAACCACACTGTGGTTCTCCCTTCAACAATATGCTATATAGCGTTACTTCTCATCTGTCTCGTCTTTTGTTTATATGCCAGTAACCCCTTTAGGGGTTATGGTACACACCCCCCCCTTATTTTTAATATACAGTTGGTTACAATTAAGTCTTGTGTTAAGTAATAATGCAACATAGGCCCTACCTCAGCTTAATAGGAATTTGTATTCCTTTATTTTTAATAATTGATTAAAAATCAATTCTGTGTTTTTTCCTATTTACCATTGTATATTATAACGGTTCGCATGACTCACATCACATTGTTATTGTATGTGTCTGCATTGCTTCTAGAGAACAATAAAGGTTTAACAATTGAACGTTTTCTTTATTAAGAAAAGACAGAATATTCCTAATGCGTGAATCATTGTATACCTTGTGCAAATACACTTGGGTGTATATAGCACAGAAAGTATACAAGCAGGTGAGTTTCACGTGTGATATAATACATATTCTCATTATTATTGTTCTTTTTCAGATAATTTCTGTTTCAGAGAACAATGTCAGGACAGTCTGTGGGAAAGTGTGGCCACAAGAAGGGCCCTTGGGACACTCACACAGACTGCCTCACATGTTCAAAATGCACACATAAGAATCATTGTACTCTTTGCTCAATATGGACTAATGAAACCTGTAATCTTGCCGATTCTAGATGTACTCATAGAGGGCAGAGGAAATGTCAATCCCCCTCATCATCTGAATTTTCAGGTGTTTCTCTTACAGAGCCCCAGGGAGCCCACTGTAAGATAACTAGTGCTTCGGCTCTGAAGAACACTTCTGGGTCCCAGAAGCTTATGTGACCAGTCTCTTCAGAGACAGGTAAGGTCCCTCCTGTAGGAGGGAATGAATGTTCAAGGAGTAAATCGCCTCCCCGCGAAAGGGAGAAGTCGAACACTCCTTACGTTCACAGTAGAGTGTTGCTGCCTTCCACGAGGAAGGAAATGCACCGCTCGTCTCACTCCTTGGGTAGTGTGTCACACCCTCCCGCGAGGGAGGGGCTGCACTGCACTCAATACTTCAGGGGTAGCATGTCGTGCCCTCCTGAATGGGAAGAGCAGCACCACACCTTGATGAGTGATGAATACGAACAAGGCTCTGACATATCTTTGTCACCTGACTGGTCATCAGTCAATGTCTGGTGACTGGTCATCGATCAGTTTCTGCATTGAGTTACCGGGTACATTCCCCGAAGTGGCCCATTAAACCTCCCGAGTTGGACGCAGGTGCGTTCCAAGTGGGTATTTCAACTGGAGTCTGGGCACACCTTCCCATTAAAACAATTGAAGCCATAGAACAGAAAGCCCAGCTTTTGGTCACCATAGTTTCTCATGCTGATTTTTTTTCAGCCACTTCATTTAATATTCTGAAGGAGGCCGCATTGAATCCAGCCGCATTACAACGCATGCTGGAAGCTGTGACCAAAACATCCCAGCATGCAATTTCTGTCGCAATGGCTTTATTAATAGAACTCGTGCACATCCACCATGACATTGCACTGGACTCCTCAAAAGTCTTACCTAACCACAGTAAAGACCTTCCAAGGGCTGTTCTGTTGGAAGCCGAGACCCACTTTGGAGGACTCACCACTACCATGGCTTCACAAGATTTGAAGGATCATCAATGGAGATCCTTCACACCTTCCCCTGGCCCATCACAATTGGTCACGAAGCGTGGTAATGCGAATTGCCCCCATGGGCCACTCGCTACATTTTTCAAACAGATGCAGCCTCAGTCCATTGCACAACCTCAAATGAGACCACCTCCTCAGTTGGATTCATGGCATGGAAATCGCCGAAGAGCCGCTAGGAGGAAGTTATGTAACCCACCTTCCTTTCCTAAGGAAGGAGGGAGGGGACCAGCCCTTCTCTTTAATTGGAGGTCTGGAACCTCCTCCACTGGACCACCTCGGAGAACATCACCCTCCGAGTTTGCCACATTCTGGGGAAGAAGAACATATTAGTGGACAGTCTGTTCAGGAAATACAAAGCAGTCCTCATGGAATGGTCTCTTCACTGCTTCATAACAGAGTCCCTTTTCTTACTGTGGGGAAAGCCTCTGGTGGACTTGTTTGCGACCAGGCTCAACAACAGACTTCCCTTCTACATTTCTCCAGTCCCGGACCAGAGAGCATGGGCAGTGGATGCATTAATCTTCCTCTGTTCGCATATGCCTTCCCACCATTCCGTCTGCTACCTCAAGTTTTACAAAAAGTCAGGTCTTCCACAGCAAATATCATTCTCATAGCCCCACTGTGGCCCCAATGATTGCGGTTCAGCGATCTTCTAGATCTATTGATAGATCAACCCAGGTCTGTACCTCACAAGAGGGATCTTGTGTTGCAACACATGGCTCCCTCCTACACAACAACCCACACATTATCCACCTTCACACTTGGCTCATCTCAGGCAATCTATCCACCAGAACAAGTTTTCAGGTCAGGTTGCCAGTTGCATCATTCAGGCCTGTAGAGCTTCAACATACAAGGTCTGTGATGCCAGGTGGAGAATCTTCTGTGATTGGTACAGTAGGAAACAGTGATCCTAGCTGCCTCTCTCTAACTTCCATTGCTGATTCCCTTTTGTTCCTCTCAGGGCTCACCAGTTGGTTCGGATTTGCACCTTGCTGATCTCATTAAGTATTTTGAGCTACAGAGACCTGTCTCCCGCTCTCTTATGCCCAGATGGAATTAATCTTGTGTTTTATGGTCTTTAACCAAAACCCCCAATGAACCATTGAGCGAGGCTTCCTTTGAGGACCTCACACTCAAGACTGTGTTTTTACTCGCTTTGGCATCTGTGAGAAGATGCAGCGAGATTCATGCACTGTCTGTTGACACTGGCTGTCTCCAGTTTAATGGCAATTATGAATCCTTTCCTCTCCTTTGTCAACTGGGATTTTTAGCCAAATATCAGTTACCTTCAGTAGCTCCATCATCTATATAGATCCCCAGTCTCAGTCGAATCTGTGCTGGAGATGATCAAGATAGGCTTCTATGCCCAGTTAGGGCAATGTGTTTTTATCTAAATGCCTCGAAAGGGAAAAGAAAGGGTAGGAAACATCTTTTCATTCCTCTTAAGGTCTCTGTTGATATTTCGTTCTCCACTATTTCACGGTGGATTGTCACTTCAATCAAAGGAGTTTATCAATCCCTTACCGATAGAGACCTCTCTTTTATGAAACTAAAAGCCCATGAAGTTCGAGCCATTGCTGCCACATGGGCCTATCCAAATCATTCTTCCTTGGAGAACGTCATGAAGGCAGCATCTTGGCGATCCCATACTACCTTCTCCTCCTTCCACCTCCGCTCATTAGCACAAAAAAGTGCAGGTATTTTGTCTCGGGGGGACCTATAGTTGCGGATCAACATGTGGTCCAGAGGTACACCAACAATTTGTAAAGTGGATCTCTCCCACAAATGGTGAGTATATTCCATTTTTCTCAGTTTTTGATCAGTTTAACACATCAGCCAACCGAACTGACAAATTCAGCTACGCAATATCGATGGGTGAGATATTGCTTCTATTAAAATGTAGTTTGTTTTTTTTGGGGGGGGTAAAATTATTTTAATTATGCAGTACTTACCCGTCGCTATTGCCAAATGCCCTCCTCCCACCCTGCGCTGATGTCCTGGCATAATCGTTGTCTATGAAAAAGATGCCTGTTCTGCGCATGGGCATGCAAGGTGCATGAGTGGACCATGCATTATTGACAATTCTTGACTCGGTGGGAGGATGTATTCACATCGACACGAAAATGTAAAATCTACACAATAGCGACGGGTAAGTATTGCTTAATTACAATTAGTTTTACTCCTAAAAAAAAACTACATATTGCTACTCCTTCAAAGTGAAAAGTGATATTGCCATAGGGTTTTCTTCTTGTTTTGTCTAGTTGGTCCTAAATGAAAATGGTGCCGTTTGGATGTCCAATAATGAAAATTGTGTCAATCTGACTTCCAATATGGCCACTACAATGGCCATCTTGAAAATCTTGTTATTGCTACTACATCTAGATAATTGTTCATATCGAAATTGTGCTTTCACTAAAAGACGTCTAGTTGGTCCTAAAAGGAAATAGTGCCAATCAGATATACAATATGGCCATCGTGGCAGCCATCTTGAAAATCTTGTTTTTGTTACTCCTCCAAAATGGAAGGTCATATCAACATGGGGTTTCCACCAGAAGATATTTTATGATGTCTTGTTGGTTCTAAATGATGCCTTTTGGTCCTAAATGAAAATGGTGCCAATCTGACATCCAATATGTCCACCACAGCAGTTAATTTGAAAATCTTGTTATTGCTTAAGAATATCTGAGATATTGTCAACACTCAACAGTTAAAAGGAAGAAACTGGTCTTCCTGGAAATTCTTTTTGGCCAATAGAGCATCAGTCTCTTGGAGGGACTCTTGTTTAAAAATGTATGCCAAGGTAATCTGATTATCTAAATAGTTCATCTGAAAATGACACAAAATTCGAAACTGCATATATGGGTGACTACTCAATGATAAAAGTGCCTTCCCTGGGTCCTTAGTATGTTTTACTGAAATAGCCCTTACCATATATTTACCTGTCGAGCATTGCTGAATCTTGGCTAGAATTTATTTTTAAAAAATCCCTGGGTCATAAACTTGACTGATGTATTTTTCAGCCAAAAATGTCTCCACTGAATAGCTTGCTCTGCAAGAAGTTGCAGCTTGAACATCAGGAATGCTGTCCTTGCTTGTACAGTAAAGTGTTAATTGTTCTGACCCTTTCAGGAGACATGTATTTTGTCCAAATAATTAGTTGTCTCCATAACTTGTAACTCGGTACATAATAAACTGTGTATCTGGAGAGCACTCCATTTATTCATATACTGTATATACTTGCTTATGAGTCAAGTCCAGCTGCAAACTGCACAGACCCAGATCTGCCATCACATAATGCACCAGCAGATCTGAGTATCATGACAGATCAGGGTTGGTGTTGTTTGCAGTTGGACTTGACTTGTATATACTGTATTCAGAAGTCTATAGAAATATCCGTATAATTGATGTTTTACTGTTCCAACATTTCCTGATTAAATTTTGCTTTCCCTTATCACTGCTTTTTGTGCTTTGAGACTATAACTCAACAAACAGCTAAATATTAGCATATACAGGTTAAGTATATACTTAATTATCATATTTATTCTCTGTTTTGTCTTTTATCAACATCATCAGAGGGTGGAGAGTAATAGTCTGTATTATCTATTGGTATGGGAAGAGAATATTCCATGTTGAGATTACATTGAGTTTACGGGAAAAAATAAAAGTTTAGTGTCTGAGTTCTTTCATCAATAATGCCTGGTTTGATTAGTTGATTTTTGATTCAGGAATGTGAGAAAAATAATCTTTCATTATGGATCAGTGTTGGATAGGAAAATTCCACCCATAGGATCAGTGTTGGATAGGAAAATTCCACCCATAGGATCAGTGTTGGATAGGAAAATTCCACCCATAGGATCAGTGTTGGATAGGAAAATTCCACCCATAGGATCAGTGTTGGATAGGAAAATTCCACCCATAGGATCAGTGTTGGATAGGAAAATTCCACCCATAGGATCAGTGTTGGATAGGAAAATTCCACCCATGGGATCAGTGTTGGATAGGAAAATTCCACCCATAGGATCAAAATGAAACCACCCATCTTTGTAGATCTTTTTATTCCTCCTACACAAATGTGTAACATAGGAATATTTTTATATTCCATTCCAGTGTCAACTATTGGAATACAGACAAAATGAGATCACAAGGCCCAAAATTTTTAAATCAGATGGTGGCCTGTTGGGTTACAAAGAAAAGATCCAGGCATGCTGGATTTAATGTTTCCCCAGTTATTTTGTTATTAATTGTAATGATTATTACACCATGTGAAATATTTTTAGTTATTGTTTTTTTACAAAACTGTTCTTGTTAGGATCTGGCAGCTAGCATACATTTTTACTTTCCCTCCTTATAAGATATAGCCATTTGCTTCTACAGCATTGTAATATTCTGTGTTACATTGTAATATTCTGTGTTACATTGTAATATTCAGTGTTACATTGTAATATTCTGTTTTACATTGTAATATTCTGTGTTACATTGTAATATTCTGTGTTACATTGTAATATTCTGTGTTACATTGTAATATTCTGTGTTACATTGTAATATTCTGTGTTACATTGTTGCATTGATCTAGCTGTATTGTTTTGAATTTAAGCCTGCTACTGTAAAAGATAAGGGGAAGGTTGAGAATGTGTCGCGATAGCCCAGATCAAGCATTTTGGTAGCCCCTGGGCTCTGGGTACAATATTTGGTATACCCTGAATGCTTGCTCAGAAATATCTGAACCTGCTGACATGGAGAAAATTTGCTCACAAATTACTGTCTTGACTTGTGTGGTAAAAGATACCAGTCACAAAACAAGATGAATCATTGAGATCTAAAAACCCTGTAGTTTAAGTGAAAGTTTCATAAATCATCAGCACATTAGACGGGCACATTCTTTATTCACATAGCAATGTAAACCAAAGAAAACACTGTATAGATGAGACAGGCTCTTATACTTTATGTTCATACACTTCCAATTGACTTATTAATACATGTATATTTATATACATATTAGATACAGTATAAGTAACATGTCTTATAAGGTAAATTAGTGAGGTTCATTCATTCTAAGGGTCATAATTTAGCATCTGAGAAGAGATTTACCATTCTTCTGATGGCAAAATTTCTCACATTGAATAATGGAATAGAAAAATGACAAAACTCACAAGGAAGAGCTTTGAGAATTAGCCTTCACTCAAGCATTTAAAAATGATAATTCATGTAATCCCAAAAGATGTGTGCATGGCTTGTACAACCTTGAAAAGTCCTTGAATTTCAGGGGTTACCTTGACAACTCCTTGAATTAAAAAAAGTTGTTTTTTATTCTTGAAAAGCCTTTGAATTTGTTGAAAACTCTTTGAATTTTTCCAAAATTTCCTTGAATTTATCTCAGTTAATAGAAAATATTACAACTGAATAAAATATATTACATTTTAAATTCAGAATACTTGCTTTCTATGTGTTTTACAAAAATAATAAATAAGTAAAATGGGGTGAAATTTAATGGATCAAAGGATGCATGATACTGATAGTTACCAGGTCCAGTAGTGTTCCTTTGCTGTTGAAGTGCAGTTATGTGTTTTTCTTCCACTTTTGTACCAATTCATGGATTGATAAAGAAAGTAACATTATGGAGAAAGTTAAATTTTTTAAAGAAAAAATAATCCTTGAAAACTTACAAGCCCTGGAAAATTCCTTTAAAAGTACTTAACAAACACACTTCAGGGCTGTATGAACCATGGTGTGGTTTCAACTGCTTGTAAGATGCCTTTTGAAATCATGTTTCTAATTCTACACCAAAATGTATGTGAGAATATTATTTGAACTAAAGCAGAAGTTGTCTAGGTCATGTTGTTGAAGACAACAGCCACTATATGAAATAGAAAGATTACATTCTGGGATTGGAATAAAAAATAGTTATTCACATTGTCAAAATAAGCATGCAAGCACACTTGTCTGAGATAGGGCTAGAGTAGTATTCTTATGAATTTAGCTTTACATGCATGCCATCAGTAGCACATACTGTTTAAAAATAATGTTTTCTGTATGAGAGCTAGAGACAGAGACCTGCAGAGACAATAGATATATTAACATACAGACAGAATGAGCACAAAATTCATTGTGTACTTTTCTACTACAGGTAAGAAACCCAAGAAAGGTCAAGCTACAGCCAAACAGCGACTGGGAAAGATTTTGAAGATTCACAAGATGGGACTTTTCTGAAATCGCCACATCAACTGCAGCTCCGTATAGACATCAGCAAGTTCCTGTCATCATTTGGACTTAGTTTGCATTCACAGTTTACACGGAACATCACCTTCATCTCATCATGTTTAACATTTTGCCATTGCTGGGGTGGACTGTGTCATCTTTACAACAGGGTACATGGGATCTCATGGAATATCATCCTTCTTTCCTCATGTTTACATTTATCAGTGATTGTTTGGAATGAATGGATGAAGTACTACAAGATCTGCTTGCAGAGACATTACATACATTCATGGTCCATCTTCCTTGCCACACCGTAACTATTGCAATAGACCCTGATTTATATGCAATGTATATAACTCAGGTCGTCATTCTTTTTATGAGACTATCAGACTTTTGCGTGTTACACTATCTGACAATACAATATACAGTTCTTGCAAAGATGTGTGGCACCTGATGATCTTATTGTTAGAAAATGCAGAGGTTGTTAATGAAAACCTTACAGCATGGATAAATAATAAACTTAATAATTAAGATAGGATATCAAAGGTACAAGGCTAGTGCTATGTGACCTTTGATAATCATTCTACATGCAGTAAAACCTGACACCCCTTTCATGTAAAACCAGATTATTTTTCATAATTACCTTTTTTTAGAGACCACCTATCTTGCAAGACTTTTTTTTTGTCTCACTTGTGTAAATGTAGTGATACATAGGTATTATTTTTCATCCACCGGTGGTAGTGGTAGTGTCAAAGTTACAGTTTTTGCAAGTCTGATACAGGGGAAAACCAGTAATACATGGATGCAGGTGAGACACTTGGTTCCATAGAACAGTGCAATTAATGACCTGCTCTTTAATAATAGATGATTTGTCTTATTTTAGAGGTTTTGCTTGCACAATACTGTACAATAATTCAGTCATATTTAGCCAAGTGAATGAATTTTATTAGAAAATGAATGGCATTTCAGGGAATTGATGGTTCATCTATTACATTAAAGAATAGTTTCAAAATTGTTTGGGGTGCTTTTTCATGAAGGAAACTTGAATGGCATGCATCTTTAGATGAACACCAAAAACCTCTGGCCTTGAAACTCTGATTGAATAATTTATCAATGTAAATTTGAAATTATTTGTTGTGTGTATGTATATGGACTGTGAATTCATTTATCTTTGTATAAATGTTTGTTTTACTTCCAAAAATGACATTTTCATCGATATTAAAATTCGTTGAATTGGGCTGGATTCCAATTGTTTTCACTAAAGCAACATTGATCATTGTGTCATTAAACTTGTGGTTTGTAACAACCACAAAAACCACTAAAATTTTGTACCCATAACATTTTTTCGTATATAATGAACAACAGAAATGTCTTTGATGTTTTTTGTGAACTTGGAAAATGAAAATTAAGGAACAAAATGACATTTTGTCTAAATTATACTTTATATACTGTTGGCCAGTACTAGATTTTTTATCAGTAGGAATAGAGGACACATGATTCTACCTATTTAGTACAGCAATAGTATCATCCTGTATGAGAGAGAAGAGGTGTTTGTATGTTTAGATAGAAAATAGGGGATATCAGTTTTATTCATTCAGCCTTGATGACCTATTTACAGGTATATCATGTGGTATATATTTTAATATACATTACAAGTTTATCACCTTCAATCAGAAACTCCACACCTACTTTAATATTTCTTGTGCCTGCCATTTTTACTATCCATAGGAAGTGGCCGGGAATATTTTATATTGATACAAAGTTTAAAAGTGATTCAAGTGCTGAAGAAAAGAAACCAAAACAACAGCATTGAAAATCTGAACACCATTGTTTAGGCCATTTTTGTGATAAATGAATATTAGATTATAGTCTGTCATTGGTCCATTAGGAATCGTACCTAACCTCCGGTCTTCGAAAATATTTACCTGGCACAATTACAGTCTAGCTGAGGATTATTTAATCCCTTCATACCTTACTAATTTGAAACCAGACATTTTTCCATTGGCACAAACTTTGGCAATTTGGAAAAATAAAGTTGTCAGCAGTGTGGGCAATATTAAAGAAATGCTATTTTTAGTAGATGCCGTAGCCTAATGTACATCGTAAAAGTACATGGTTGTGACACGGATGCTCGCAGAGGTAAAAATAAAAGGTGGTACATCTATACTGTACACAACGTGCAAGATACTAACATCTATAATTGGTCAAATTAAAATAAAAGGGACAAAACTACAGTGACAAAATTCTCAAAATCATAAATATGCATTCTCTAAATAATAAATGTCATATAACTCAATTACAGATTTTTATCATTTTTGTATTATATACTAAACATTCCACAATATTGCAGTATGAACAGAAGTGTCTTAGCCCTAGAAATATGTTTGATTCATATTTGGATGACAATTAGCACACCTGCAGTTTGATTAGCATTTAAAAAGAATATGTAATGTAGAAATTATTATTATTATTATTGCAATAACAATACAAATAATTGCTAAATATAAGTTTAAAAGCCTGACAAACATATAAATTATTAATTTTTAAAATTATTTCTTGATTTCAAAATCTTATTAAATTTCTTAATTATCTTGCATGTTATATAGAGTATAGATGTATCAACTTTTATTTTCACCTGCATGAGCATCGATGTCAAAACTATGCACCTTATGATGTACATTAGGCTGCAGCATCTACTAAAAATAGAATTTCTTTAATGTTGCACTCGCTGTTGATGACTATGTTTCCAAATTACAAAAGTTTGTGCTGACGGAACAAGGTTTGGTTTGAAATTTGTAAGGTATGGAGGGATTAAATAATCCTCAGCTAGATTGTAATAGTGCCAGATAAATACTTTC
Organism: Margaritifera margaritifera; assembly: GCA_029931535.1. Lineage (NCBI taxonomy): Eukaryota > Metazoa > Mollusca > Bivalvia > Unionida > Margaritiferidae > Margaritifera > Margaritifera margaritifera. The sequence goes on from JAQPZY010001695.1 coordinate 6,957,822, forward strand.
GAAGACGGGAGGTGGGGTACGATTCATAATGAACCTGTGACAGACTATAGTCTGTTTGACTATACAGTGAGACAATATATATATATATATATATATATATATATATATATATATATATATATATATATATATATATATATATATATATATAAACAGTTGTCAAACAGTTTATATATATATAAACAGTTCTTGTCAAGATATATTTAATGCTCTTACATAAATTAATGTTATAAATGTCCCTAGAGTTTGAGGGAATACTTGGTATTTACAAAAAATGCACTGCCTGTGGTATGTTCTTGCTAAAACATCCTTGATAATTGCATCAGAGACAAAAATCAACAGTGACCTAAAGTGGCATTGTAATTTATACACGAGTTATTTTATACATGAGTTATTCCACGTACATGTATGATCAGCAAGGTCTGAGAATGTATAGCAATGTTTAATGATGCATCTTGTGTGCCTTAGAATCAATTTTATAGTTTGGGATAAAATTTTGTAGAAAATGTTGTAAGATATATGTTGATGTAATATAATATCTCGGTGAATAAAAGGAAAATATACCTTTTATTTTCATGGTGAAAAAATATTCTATTTGCCAATGAAGTATGTTGATAAAATGTTCATACTGAAATGTCCATGTCAGTTTTATATAATAGATGCTGTTCTTTTTTGATCAACACATGTATGAATATTTAAATGAATTACATTTCAAATATATATCCAAATCTATTTTAAATACATGTACTTTGCAGGAATGTAATTTACATACATGCAGCATAGTGTACATACTTGCATAGTGAGGTGAATACATACATGGGCTGTAGGCAGTTCACAGATATTTTAGCTCAGGTCCAATTTGCTAAAAACTTCTCTCATTTTTTCCCTAAAATATTGTTCATATTCTTTGCATTGTTGTTATTGTCTCACCAGCATAACCTTGGCAAGACACCATGGTAAGACATGCCTACACAGGTGAGACATGGTAAGATATACCATACAGTTGAGACATGGTAAGACATGCTATACAGTTGAGACATGATAAGACATGCTATACAGGTGAGACATGGTAAGACATAGCATACAGGTGAGACATAGTAAGACATGCTATACAGTTGAGACATGATAAGACATGCTATACAGGTGAGACATGGTAAGACATGCTATACAGTTGAGACATGATAAGACATGCTTACATAGGTGAGACATGATAAGACATGTTTACACAGGTGAGACATGGTAAGACATGTTTACACAGGTGAGACATAATTATTACTTTTTGAGTGGCAGAAGTGTAGTCATCAGCATTAAAGTTCTTTTTAAAGTTTTGCAAGTCAGATTGGGGGATATATAAATTCATGGACACATGTGAGATGCCAGGCTCTGCAGAACATAGCTGCTGCAATTAATGTTATTGTCATCATCATTCTTCTCATTACTTGTGAATTTATGCAACATTTTTCAACATGCGCAAGAGTTGTCATAAACCTTAATCATCCTACATTTGTTTTCTTTAAATAGAAAATTTTAGTAGGTTAAACTTGCTTGCTTCATCGGAATGTTATTCGAATAGGCACTTGTGCAGTTAGGTTGTCTTAAGGACTTGAAATATTGTTGATTGGGGGCAAAACTTGAGGACATGAAATGTTGTTGCAGATTGGTGGCAAAAAAGGGCCAGAGCCATGGTCACACGGGGAAACCTTAATAGCAGCAGGGGCCATTACATTCCATTGAATTACAAAGCAAATTTTTTGCTTAAAGTCTTGATTCCTAAACTTGTGTTCAGACTATGAAAATACTTTGTCAAAGTCACTGAGTTCATCTTTCATTATTTTTAGTTTGTAAATTGTCAAGTATTATTATTGCTCAAAATAGATTTTGGAATACATTATACAGTATGTTTTCATCTTTTTCTTCAAATAATTCTCATATTAGGGAGAAAATCTGAGAAGTTTTAAGCAGGCAGGGAGCAAATTAAATTATTGGAATTGGAATACTTTGGAGTGCATCATTCCCTATTTCAACTTCATATTGAAAATGTCATTGTACAAATTGTTAGAAGGAGGTCTTTGTTATTAGAATTATTGTACATATGCTGTTGTAAACACACCTTATGTTGTACAAGTCAAGCCTAGCTCACAATCACGTTTATGCTTTTGTTAGATCTGTACATTGTTTTAGTATGAATGTGTTTCATATTATAGCAAGAATCATCACATCTTGATTAATTAAAGTCATCTTTACAGAAGAAACAGTGTAGGTTCTAACAGATCAGCAAGCAACCAGTCAGAAAGCATGATATTCACATTTGATCAGGAATTTCAGAAAGGCAGTTAAACATGATACGTATTTGCATTCAAGATTACCACTATCAATATCACTTGAGCTTGTATGAACTGAATGTAAAACTTGGTGTTCTGTCTTGTCCATGTATCCTCAAAACTTTTTGAGCACAAAATTCAAGCTCAGTCGTGAATTTGGACACCATGTATATTTACTTATAATAAAGCTAGAATCGTGGAAGTTACATGAATTTTTTCTCACTTTCATTAGTTTGGTGAGATATAGGCATATCTTTTCCTGCAGAAATCATGGCAATGGCAACAGTGGCATCAACAATATAAAATTTTGTGTTAAAGTTTTGCAAGTCAGATACATTTATATTTACTTATAATAAAGCTAGAATCGTGGAAGTTACATGAATTTTTTCTCACTTTCATTAGTTTGGTGAGATATAGGCATATCTTTTCCTGCAGAAATCATGGCAATGGCAACAGTGGCATCAACAATATAAAATTTTGTGTTAAAGTTTTGCAAGTCAGATACAGTGTATTACATCAAAACATGGACATAGTTGAAACGTCAGGTTCTGTGGAAAATGAGTCACAGTGTTCATTTAGTTGCTTCTTCTACTATTTTTGCCCATGCAGAATTCACCAAACTGTTAGACCTAGATCTGCTATCACTGCAAGATAAGGGTCAGTGTTGTCAACTTGAAAGCATAATTACCTAAAACAGTGTAGATTCTGATATCCTGGTACATTATGAGATGGTAGGTGAATCTTCACTGCTCACAGTTGGCCACTTATTTTGCACACAAAAATACTATAATTGCATGCAAAATATCCGTGATGTGTGTTTGTTGAAAGTGTCATATCTGATTGGGTATATTGAGCTCGATCTCTTGTGTTCCAAAAATTTAAAAAATACAGAGCTTGGTTGTTTTTGCTCTTGAAGTGAAATACTGTAAATTCATTTAATGGGTATAAATTTTTGATTGTTTTGTGAAAAATTAAATATTTGTATTTGAAGTGAAATACTGTAAATTCATTTTTTATTGTTTTGTGAAAAATTAAATATTTGTCTGTACTTAAATACATAGATTTGGGAAGGTTATCCTGTTGTTTCCACAGATGGTCACTGTTCATTGAGTCTTTAAATCCATGGTTGGCAGCGACCACAAAATCCATGAAAATTGGTAACCCATGAAAAGCGGTTACTTCACAGTATTAAGTGTTAGGGCATTTGATGTGAAATGATCTTAGGAGATAGTACTGTTGAATGTCTGCACAAGTTAGGCACTAGTAGAGGGCAGAGCAATCAAAATGGAAATGCAGTAAGTTATGGGGAAATTATTAGTATCTATAAAAAGTTTGTATGAAATTTGTGCAGCCTTTTTGGCTAGCACTTAGAAACTGTGTCTTACAAACTTACACAAAACATAACTTGGTGTGAAACCATGACAACAATACTGATGAACATATCATTGTGCTTTGCTTGTTTTTGCCAGAGAGACAAAGATTGCTTTCAAAATTTTGGGATTTCAAGCAGATTTGTCATGTGACTTCGTATTGATGAGACCTTGAGTGAGTTCGATTTTCAATTTTCTACAACAGTATTTACAGGAATTATGACTGCTGAATGCCAATCCTCCTGACTATGGTTTTGAGAGTATAACTTTTACTAAGCTTTGGTTTTGAGAGTATAACTTGACTAAGCTTTGTTGGAGTGCCCATTCCCCTGACTTTGGTTTTGAGAGTATAACTTCATTAAGCTTTGTTGGATTTCAAGCAAATTTGGCACACAACTATATATTAATGAGACCTTGATAATTTCAAGTGTTCCAAAATATCAATTAGAAGAGTTATGGACCCTGATTGCATGTCGTCCTAACTTTGTTTTTTTGCAGTATAACTATACTGAAGAATGTTACTTTGCATCCAAAGTTATTATACAACTTTATACTGATGAGACAATGAATAGAATTGGAATTTGCAGCATTCCATGTCATTATATATAAAATTTGAATGTCAATCTCTCAGCAGAGCAAAATGTAGAGACCTACTATGTGAAGAAGTGTCTGACAAAAATTCACTAAAATTTTATACTTATGGAAGTTCTGTTGGTTAAATTGGATCATCTCCTTTACTTTGTAGAGCATCCTTTCCAATGGCAGCAGTTTAGCAGTGTTTTTTTTTGCAATTTATTATGTTCATTTTTGACATGAATTTCATTTGCCTTTGTGAGGCATCCATCACTACTAGCTGTATGTTTGTATGTTTTTGAGAAGCTGCCAGTGGCTTTTGGATGTTACTGGTAATCATGTTTGAAAATTCACAACATTTAAGAAGAATTAAATATTTATGAATTCAGAATCTTTCTCACATTTGTACCATACATTTTTAAAATAAATATTTGTTGAAAGTAGGAATATTGTATTAAAATATTGCTACTGTGTGAAGAAGTGTCCGACAAAAATTCACTAAAATTTTATACTTATGGAAGTTCTGTTGGTTAAATTGTATCACCTTCTTTACAGTGTAGGGCATCCATTACAATGTAGAGCATCCTTTCCGACGACAGCATTTTAGCAATGTTTATTTTTGCAAATTATAATCTGTTCATTATATATTTGAAACACTAGCATTGTTCCATATAAACACATCAACTTTAAAAATTAAAAAAACAAAATATTTTTACCTTTTTGTTCCTCGTTTATTTTCTTAAAGCAGAAAATTAAAAGCACATTGTCATGACCATTTCTTAGAGTTCATTTAAATCTTAAACTGGTACCATAAAATAAGTACAGGGCAGATTGCTCCTTTGCACCTCATTTCAATCATAAATGTTATTTGACTATACACTTTTTATCAAAACACTGCCATAATTTTTTGAGTCAAAAGTTTTGCCATGATGATGATATTTATTGATGTACTCTAATTTTCACAAGCCCTCTATTTCAACCTTTGCTAACATTTTGTCTTCTGTATGTTTATCATTCAAATATTCTTGTTAAAGTAATTTTGTATTGTGACATTTTTTCTTAATAAGTGTCGGATCATTTTAAGTTTGTCAGTCAGATTGTAATTTCATGTTCCAACATTTTTCACGCTTTGTGTGCCACCCATAGATCTCTGCATCGAGAGTTTGTGAAAAATATCAATTGCTGGAATGAAAAAATTGCCATTGGTAACGAAATACATTTGTAATCTCACATGCACTTTTTCCGTTCTAAGGAAGTTAGGTCAACCAATTTTTATCCTCATTCCATACCAGTATTTTTTTTTTTTTTTTTTTTTTTTTTTTTATAAAATTTGAACAAAATGTTTTACATAGACGGGGTTTGTTCTGTAGTATTGATAGTTTTGATTTTGAAATGATAGTTATTGTTTGAATTCAGGGTTGATGCTATTAGGCATACCCAAACATTTTGTTGTAGAGACTCATTACAGAAGTATCATTTGATACAATGGACCTATATACATATGATTTCTATTTCCAATATATTGTGCAACATGAAGCTTTGTATCTTACTACAAGTGTGATTTCATTTTCATTTTCACAAGGAGCCATGGTGGTGGTTAGCGTGCTCGACTTGTGACGGAATGGGTGCAGGTTCAAATCCTACCATCAGATCAGCCTGGGTCAGCTACCATGGTGTGTCCTTTGGCAAGGCATTTTATTTAAATTGCCTTGACACTGAGTAACCCATGTTTGTTTCCGTGTCATAAAACACCAAACCAATCGATTTTCATTTCTTAAAGTGAATAGTACTTACCATATGTTTTTGAAGTCAGTGTAATGCATGGCTTTATATCAACGTCAGTGATTCAGCAAACACCAATCTCATGAATACCTAGTGTTGGATCTCAACAATTTTTACCATATATACTCACTTTTAAGTTGGGTCCAACTTCAACAGGGCCCCAGGTGGTCAAGTAGTCTAAGATGCTCGCCTTTACAGATCACTCACACATCTCACCTCTGTCCATGTGAGCTTGAGTCTCAGCTCGACCAACTTGGGTATGTGAGAAAGTTTGCCAGTAACATCCCGTAGGTTGGTGCTTCTTCCCTGGGTCTTCCCAGGTTCTTCCTTCACCAAATATACTGGCTGCTATGTATAACATATCAAGTGCTGAAAAATGGTGTTGTACCCCACAAAACAAACAAACAAAACCCAACTTCAAACTGCATAGACCCAGATCAGCCATTGTATAATGCACTTGCAGATCTGGGTCTTTGCAGTTTGTTAGGGGCAATCAGTAAAACAATCAACAAAGACCCTGATCTGCCAATGTATTATGCGATGGCAGATCAGGGTCATGTTGTTTGCAGTTGGACTTGACTTATAAGCGAATATAGATGGTCGCTTGTTTCTAAGTAGAAAATCTGGCCCACTTCTCAATTTTTTCTCTTTGGGTCATGAAAAGGGTATTTTATTATGTAGTGAATAACAGAATGAATCACAAAGAATAAATAACAAAGTTAATAACAAAGAAATCATAAAAACATGATCCACTCTTCAAGGGCAGCTACTTGAATTATATATAGATGACATAAAGTGTAAATCTGCTTTATTAAAATATTTGTTGTATTCCATTGTCTTTTACATATACCTATGGTGTTTACTTCATCATTGTTGCATACTGAATGCAATTTTCAAAGATCTCTCAAGTTTTAATACACACTCACATTTGAGCTCATTGCACAATTCTAAATTCATCTGGCATCAGTTTCGAGTAGATAGAACTGAATATATCTATCTTGAAACAGACATAGAGGTATGACTGTATTGTCTATCAAGGTGTGTATTACTGGTATTCAGGTGTCATTTTTACCAAGCCCAGCTTAGTGGAAAAGGGGACATAGACTAACTGTTTTGATGGTGGTAATAATGTTTTCAGAGGTTGTTTTTTCCCCCAAGGCTTTAGTTAAAGTTTTTAATTTACAAACTTGTCAACATTATAGATCTTAATGGTGAATTTCTCAGGCTCATTTGAGGGATGTTAAGGTTGAAACACTGCATGTGGCCTAAGTAAGTGAAATTTTGTAACGCATGCAAAGTTTCTTTTCAATTGATTTTGGAGTGTCAACTTCCCTAATGTAGGTGGTTTGAAACACCCAGTGTGGAAATGCCAGCAAAGCTAAATCAATAACTGATGGTTTTGAGTTAGCCCTGTCCAGACTAACACCAGTCCACTGGCACTAGTTCACACAATTTTATGCACTACAGCAGTACAGATCTTATTAAGACAGGTGTTTGCACTCATGCAAATATATGACATCAGCTTTAGCTTAAAAGTTGTATTTAAATTTAGAGAAAGAGAGAGAATTCATATTGTTTTGTCATTTATTACCTCGTATCATATCACAGTTCATTGGTCGGCCAGCACCTTCCTTCTGCCATGTGCTAACTAAAGTCTTTGTTTTATTTTACCTTGTTTATAGATTGTACCATCTAGCTTCAGTGATAATGTCCATTATTGTAAATTGTATTCATTAATTTGTTTTACACATGCCCATCTGGATGAGGTAGCTATACCCATCTACCTACTGTTATAATTTCAAAGAAAACCAAACTTACAATGATGTAAAAGTGATGCCATAAACTATTAAGATGAAGAAATTGGTGCAAAGTGTTTCAGCTCACTGGTGAAAAGTGTTTCAGCTTGAACAGATTATCATATGCAGGCTACATATACTAGCAAATCATGTGTACATTGGTTGACTGGTGAGATTGTTTTGGTCAAGTCATGTTTCAGCAGCATTGATGATGCCAGTAGAACAGGACTATTCACCTAATTTGCATATTTGGACAGGGCCAAGACTTGTTGCAGGGGTTACAGCTATATTTATTGTTATATTGCTTGTTAATCATGCTTTTTTTAAATTGAAATGATGTCACTTCTTTTTCTGTATTAAGTGTTCAGTTACAAAGAAATATAAGAATGATATGGGAAAGAAGAAATATGAAATAATTATGGGCAAACTAAATCTGGTCCTTCCCTCAATTTTACAATAATGGACTTTACACTAATATCCAGATACATGTATGTAGCATTCTGCTATATATGTAGTTCATTCAGCACATGACATGGAGATCCCTACACATTTTATTTACAAGTTCTGGTTTTGTTTTCCTTGCCCGTCCACACAAATTTCATTGGTGTAATAATATCATATGGATTTCTATGTGCAGGAGCTCATTTCTTTTTATCGAGTTTTGTATAGATAAATGTATGTTTTTTTAAGTGCATTTTGATAACACAAATGTTGTTAAAACTCTCTCCGCAAAAACTAACTTTATATACCAGAAGACACTTACTATGACATTTTCTTCATAGCGACAAATATCTCGCATAATTGTTGCCTCACAAAATAGAAAGATTACACTCATTCAGGACACAGGTCATATGAAAAAAAAGGGTTTTTAGCCATATTAAAATATTTTAGCATTTAGTATTGACACATTTAGCTCCTTTACAAATAACATTTGTAACATCGTAGTTTAATAGTTGTACAGTTCTCACTTTCTCTGTGTGAGTGTGTGTTTGTGGAGGCGACTGTCTCAGCATGATGTCGATAAAATTCATCAAGAATAGATAAAAAATAGAACTGATGGAATGGAAAAAATGAGATCATGCTGAATAAGGAAATACTTGTAAATTTATCATACAAGTCTACATGTAGGCAAGGTACTTGTTTCACCCACAATCGTTGAGACTGAACCCATCATTACTGGTTCACTCTTGTTAAATGGAAAATTTTCTTATACCATATGGTTGGAGCAAACTTGCACGGGTTATAGTGCTTTGTGTGTCACATGGTTTAAATCTATTGGATAATGTTGTTTTGGTGTGCATTATGTTTCTTTTTTTAATTCTTGTAAGGGAACATTCCATGTCCAATTGTCCAATAAAAAATTCCCATACCTTGTTAATATTGGCAATGTGTAACTAATAACCTTTTTATTTTGCATGACTTTTAATTTAAATGAAATATAATGAAAAATTATTGATTAATACCCATTGGTAAACATATATCCTTTACATAACGACAAAAGATGTAATAACAAGAAAGTTTAAATTTTGTATGGCTTGGACTATCAATGCCAATATGCCTTCTTTTGTTTTTTATCTTATTCATTTTTTTAAGATAAATTCAACAATTTAGTTAAAACTTTGTTTTTGAATTTATCTGTGATGGTCCTTTTTTTTCAGATCAGTGTTCCAAACTATGTTCTCGTCCTTAACGCACCAGTTACTTTCAATCGGGGCTATGTAGCCAGGATTGTGCTAATTGGGCAGTATTGTGGAATAAGTCTAGGCAATAGTCCTGTAGTGCGTATACACCCATGTTATTTCCTCATGATTGGACTTGCTTAATGAGATTGCCAAAGAAGACATAGCCAGTCCTCCTACCGCTATTAGTCATGAATGAATTTTTGAAATTTTGTGTTTTGCTCTTCTCAACTCTCTACAGAAGTTCGAATAGTTCTGAATTGTTGTTTTTATGTGTAACCTGCTGTGACATGGCAAGCATGCATTTCAATATTCCTTTCACGGGTTATGTTCATACTTTTGGATGCCTCGTGATAATTAAAACAAAAACAATTGAGTCAATAACATTCTCGCTCACCCATTTTACCTTGTGATCAAGGTCACAAGTTTTACCACTATGCGTTAAATCTCGGCTCAATGAGCAGACTATGACTTTCTTGTATAAAGCCGATATTTCCTAAACTGTTTTATTTTCATAGTCGATTGTTTTATGTCAAAGGAACTTTGAAAAACTGGGTACAGCAGTGAATATAAGGTGATAAAATAATTGTGGGCATTAAAGCATCTTATTTTGTGAAATTGAGTTATAAGTAAATTAGACTTATTTTTGTAAAAATATCTGTAGAAACTTTTATAAGTTTAACTGGTTGTTTTTTCTCTGTCTTAACTCTCATCTAATCCAACTTTTAAGAGTTTTATTAGTTGAAAGTTAAGTTCATAATAAATCACTGACAACTTCAAGACACAAGAAGTAATCACAAAACATTAGTGGAAATTTGGGGAAATTCAAGTGGCTGGACAAAGTGCTTTGGAAGGATGGCAGTGTCATGTGATTTATGCCAATTATCATTGATATCTATTATCAGCATTTTCACTAGTATCTTCTGAATTTTATTAATTCCTAAAGCAGAATGAAACAAGTAAGTCCATCACATCAAACTCGTTGTTAAAAAAGTTCTTACTTTGTATGTCATATTAAAGGTTTTCAGTCTGTCAATAAATATGTATGTCATATTAAAGGTTTTCAATCTGTCAATAAATATGTATGTCATTTTAAAGGTTTTCAATGTGTCAATAAATATGTATGTCATATTAAAGGTTTTCACTCTGTCAATAAATATATATGTCATATTAAAGGTTTTCAATCTGTAAGAGATAGCAACCGTTATTCAGACTTTACCGTCTTATGCTAAATATAATAACAAGCATACTGTATATACTTTCTTATAAGTATGATCCAACTGCAAACCACATAGACCCAGATCTGCCATAGCATAATACTGCAAGCCACATAGACCCAGATCTGCCATAGCATAATACTGCAAACCACATAGACCCAGATTTGACATAGCATAATACTGCAAACCACATAGACCCAGATCTGACATAGCATAATACTGCAAGCCACATAGACCCAGACCTGCCATAGCATAATACTGCAAGCCACATAGACCCAGATCTGCCATAGCATAATACTGCAAGCCACATAGACCCAGATCTGCCATAGCATAATACTGCAAACCACATAGACCCAGATCTGTCATAGCATAATACTGCAAACCACATAGAACCAGATCTGCCAAAGCATAATACTGGCAGATCTTGGTCTATGCAGTTTGTTAGGAGTAATCACTAGAACAATCAACATGAACCCTGATATGCTGGTGCATTATGTGATAGCAGATCAGGGTCTGTATTATTTGCAGTTGGAATTGACTTTTACGTGAACATATACAGTAATACATCTATAGCCCAGCAAATTTTTAATGTATTGGGTATATTCTTCTGAAAGTTTAATTGGGGCCTGTCTGTGTTTCAAAAGAGTAAATTTGAAGTGTGGGCAGTCTCTCTCTCTCTCTCTCTCTCTCTTTCAAAAGTAATGTCGTTATTAATGTCTTCATTCAAAGTGTTTGGCAAATGCATATTCCATGCACATTTGGAAGCATTAAAAAATATGCATGGTGCGTGTTTGCTCATAAACTGTTCAGCCATCTACATAGATGATAGAACCAACTGCTATGAATATTAAAAGAAAAACGTCCATGACATAACATTTGACTGCCTGTTCATAGTATAGACTTTCTTTCACAGCAAAATAATTTTCAGTGTTATTACAGAAAGTAAAATATTTAATGTAAGTATAATTGTCAGCAGTAAAGTTTTAGAAGAAAAAAAAAATATATATATATATATATTTATGGAGAATAGAGATTGCATGGAATATTTCTTTGTATTTAAGTGATTTTAAATGAAATTGTTTATATAATGCATGAAGAAATAACAGAAAAATAAATAATTCAGGGCTGAGTGATTGTCAGAATTGGCAGCAATTAAGGACAAATAAACTAAAAATAATTGTTTATGCTGTTTATTGGTGTTACAGTTTGTAAAGAAAGACGTCACAACTGCATCTGATTGGTATCTAATTATCAACCTGCCATAGCTGAGGGTGGCCATTGTAATTGCTTGTCTTTGTGCATATCAGCAAAATAATTTTAGAATGGTTTAGTCAAACTGGAAGCTTCAGTGGTTAGTGTGCCATTTTTGCAACCAGAAGGGTGTGGGTTTGAATCTGCCCAGACCAGACCAGGTCAGCTGCACGTGTCTCTGGGCAAGACATTACTGAAATTGTCTTGGCACAATATAACCTCTCCTGCAATGAGCAGTTAAACAGTAATTAATCAAAAATAGAACTGAATAAAAATTTGTGTGATGATTGCTGGTCATGATGAATTATGTATACAATAATATTTGTGCAATTGATAGGGTCATAGAGTTACCTCATGTAAGGTTTTACTCATCACGGGGGGGGGGGGCTATACTATGTGGGGAAGCAGGATTTGCAGCCTTTGTAATTTTCTAATGTGTTAATATGTTTGATCTAATTATAGCTGTTTACAGCATTTCACATGTCCATGCACTTCTATCCTCTGGACCTGGAAGTTTTTAAGAAATACAGTATTTTTTCATTTAAAGAACAATTTTGGGTCAGTATGAAGTCTACTGCACAAGACGGTCTTTTTATTGCAAATGTTCTCCGTAATTTTACTTTCATTCTTACTTCACTGTTACATTGAGTTGTATTCTCTTTATTTAAAGCAATTGTCCAATATTCCAATTTTCCCACTGCAATATACATTAATAATGAATTTGAAAGTTTATTCTGTCAACATAATTCACATGTAACTCGCATTATGTACGTACAATAAATTCTTGTAAAAATATTGCATAATGTAAATAAGATGTATATTTTTATTGCATGCAATAAAATTATAAAAAGGTAGCTCTTCCCAGTCTTCTCAATGATCTTCACAGCAAGTATATGCTACATACATAATTCTAACACAGATGACAAGGATTATGCACCAACTTTCTTTTTCCATAGTATCATATTTCTAGTTTTTACATATATTACACATATTCTAACACAGATGACAAGGATTATGCACCAACTTTCTTTTTCCATAGTATCGTATTTCTAGTTTTCAGTTTATTTAAGCAACATGAACAAATTTATAAATAACACAATATGACATGATACAACTAACCTGTTAGGTCAAAAAGCATAACATAAGGGTATACATTAATCTCTCCATAACGAGGATTCTAGGTGTATGTGGACTTAATAAACAATCGGCGATTGAGGATTTTGGGGCATTTTATTTCTTGAACATTTCTAAATTTTCGACAATATTTATATGCCTCTGTTGATAAAAGCTATATGGAGTGATAAAGTCTGCCACTTTGCACTGACATAAATCTCAATTTTGCCTTTAGTAATATCGCAAGGACCTACTTTACAGCTACTGTAAATTGATTGGATGCACCATTTTCCCATTCTCTGCTCTAGACTTGGATGAAATTTTTGTACCAGTCGTGATGTATGTGATGATGCTGGAAGGATGTGACTCGGGGGGGGGGGGGGGGGGGTTCTCCAACAGTTACTGCATGAAATCATTTGTCACATGCTGATAACTTATTCTTCATTTTGTGTTTTTTTTTGTTTTTTTACAGTTGTACAGGGACAACAATGGTCTAAGGAGAAAGGAACATATGCGGCCATATAAAATGCCAAATATTAAACGAATTGAGTTGGGAGTTATTGAAACGCATGTATTCGGACAAATAGAAAAACAATTATAATAAAATAGTGCCCTCCTTCTTGACCCATTGCACCATCCAGGGACATAACCCAATAAGAAACAGCAGTAAATGGAGAAAAGAAGTATGGGATCATATAAAATTTCAAATTTGCAGTGAATGAGATAAAAGTGTACTGAATCACAAGAGATGGAATCAAAACTTCAACCAAAATGCTTTCTACATTTCTACCAGGTGACTACTCCCGAGACTTGATCCTGGTGTAGAAGTGATAAAGGGAAGAAGGTAAATGTATCCTGACATTATGTTCCTAATATAAAGAGAATTTGGTTAGGTGGTTATTAAGTATAAGTAATGTCAGAACTTTAACCAAAATGTATACTATGTGTACTTCTTGACCCCTGGGACATGACCCAGGAACAGTAGTAGTAAATGTATTGGGTAAGTGTGATATTCAAAATATGAAGCGAATTGCAAAAGATGTTAAAGAAACATAAGTGATGAAAATAATTTAGGCAAAATCTTGAACCAAAATGTGAATTGAATACAGTTCTGAACCAAATACTTTTAGCCTAAATGTGTTCCCCATGTAATTCTTGAACCAGGAGCAATACTGGTACTGAGAGAAAGGCGAGTACATGTATGTGATATTATATTCCACATATGAAGTTAACTGGGTAAGGGATTGCTGATCAATAAATGCTACAGACATATAGACACACACAAATGGACGACCCAAACTATATGTATCCACCTCGAGGGCAATAAAAGAAACCCTTATTCTTTCTAAAAAGTATATAACCACACTGACCATAACTAATTTGATAACGGTGCAAAAAAAAATTTAAAAATTCTAAACCACATGATTTTTGTTATGCTACTGCTGTCTGATCACCACACTTGTTTTACATTTTGAAGGTGAGTAGAACTGGCAATACGACACTGATGCACCCACCAATAAGATGCAATGTTGTGAAGTCAAAACAGGTGCCGTATGTGTGTTCTACACGCGATCAGCAAAGTACCACCTCATCTCTGCGATTTCTTTCATATGATGGATTCCACTCTTTAATGATGATGTTATGAAACTTGTTTGTAGAATTCTCATTCCACATATCTTGCCAATTACGAAGAACATGCTGATTTATATAATATTTTAGGTCAGGATATGAAATCTTCCTTTTGGTAACTGGTGATTGCAGAGCAGTTTTAGCTGATTTATTTGCCCTTTTATTACCCTTAATGACATTGTGATTAGGCAGCCAGCAGTACAGAATACTTTTTTCCAGATTGTATGAACACATCATGTTTGTGTTAGATTTGGTATATTAACAGGTTGTCAAATATCAAGTTTTGAAGGGTTTTAAGTGTGGAAAGGGAATTCGAAAAAATGAGAACATTTTATGTTTGGGAGGTCTCAATGTATTTTTAAAAAATTGAGTATGGCTATAATTTCTTCTGTAACCGGTTCGAAATGGTGTAATGGCAGTTCCAACCTTGTTTTCATCTTTCTAGCCGTCTGTATCGATGGACGTATAGCCACAATAAGAGGCTCTAATTTCATTGAATTTACTCGGAGAAACAAGAGAATTTTTTGAGGAGTTTTTTTAATTCGCTAAGGTCTAATAGTACATTAGGAGGTTTTGATAATCACGTACAAGATTTGGTATCTGCGCTGAAAGACGATACCATATGTGGGATTAGATCGATTAGAAGATAGCTGGGTAGTATAATGAAGAGTCGGTTTTGTTCGTGTGAGATAAGTGATGGTTCGTTTGCCTCAACATAGAAGCTTTCTGAAGGGTAGGATCTAAATGCACCTAGATAAAGTCAAAGTCACTGACTGTGTATATTATCAAGCATCTGCAAGTGAGATTTACAAGCTGATCCATACACAACTGAGCCTATCCATGTTTGCCTCGACTCCTATTGAATCCAGGCCTTTTTGATATTTGTACCTATTATGTGGAAGGAAAGTTGGTTTACAATAGAGAAATAAAAATAAAAAACAAAACAGAAGAAAAAGAAACAACCATAAATTTGGTCTTCTCCGCAGCAGGAATAAGACAACCACCAAGACGGAGCTTTGGGTCATCATGAATTTGATGTAATCGGCAGAAGTGCATGCAAACAATTTATATTTCAAAGATTTTAACTCGTTTTCTTATGCCCATTTCTGAACTCTATCATGCATTCAGTACAACTTTTGTTAGTTTGTAAGAACGAGAGCTGGATTGTAAATGTGGGTAATGGATTGTAAAAACAAGTGCTTGTCATTCTATGATAGCATTTAATACCCACCTCAATGTAGACATTGGTTTGTAACTGCGAGTGTCTGTCATCATAATATATCATATCCCTTCTCTCTCTAGACATTGGTTTGTAAATATGAATGTAAGTTTGTAAGAAAGAGTGTTTGTAATTATAACGTATTATACCCCTAGTTATTAGTTTGTCAGAATGAGTGTTACTGTTTGTTTGTATGATGCAGCAGATCACCTTTGCTCCAGAACATTGGTTTTTAGGTATGTGGTGTCAGATTGCAATGACGTGACATGATACAAAAAGACACCCCCTCTCTCTCGTTCTCTTTCTCCGTAGCAATATCAACGGCTATTTTTTTTTCTTTTCCTGAATCAACTGATCTCAGTTGAAATTCTAATTTTTTTTTACAACTTTTTTCATGAAATTGTTTTATCAAACAATGTGGCGACGTTCTTTAAGCTTTTATTTGAAATTGACTTTCATTGCTTTACAAAACATTTATCATTACAGTATGATGTAGAGTGGTCACTGAGTACAAAATCGACAGCGATCTGTACCAATAGTTTTACAAAACATTTATTAATACAGTATTATGTAGCAGGGTCAATGAGCACATTGCAACAAAGATGACAATGATCTATACCTATCGCTATATAAAACATCTATCAATGTGCTATGATGTAGCAGTGACACTGAGTACAGTGAAAAATGATCTGAGAAGAAATGCTGTTTACACCCATTTCGATAATGTGAAATTACAAGGATCAGATTCAGTTTTGTGTGGACAATCTATTTTCTTTAGCTAGACAATGTAGTTCAAGTCAGTGATAAGACGAGACCATCTTGAAATATTGGAACCCGCATCTCATTAACTAATGTTGTCAACCCTATCAATATGTTCACTGTTCAATGTTTGTATTGTATTGTACATTGTGCCATTCATTTTTCCCCTGTGAGGACTTAGGCGTTGTACATGAAGAGGGGGACTGCCGTAATCCTTACTCTTCATTATTTATGAGTAGTGAATGAGTTTAACGGGGTCTATTCAAGTCTTGATTAAAAAAAAACCCAAAATATATGGTCTTTTAGATTATTTTCCTTTTAAAAATCTCTCGCTCTCACTTTTCCCAGTACCCAAAAAGTTCGTGTTTGTCGGTCATTAAGTGTATTTGTCTGTCTCTTCATCCTGTTAAAATTCCTATACAGAGCCATACTGTCCAAAGCGTAATTTTAAATTCACATAATACCTATAGTGGCCCAAAAGGATAATGCTAAATTTCCATTAGTCCCATATTTACATAGTAATGTTAAATTCTCATTTCAGTCCATAGTGACTCCCTATACTACTGACGATTTAACAAGGTTTACATTGCAATGTTGTTTATTATTTTAAATGCCTGAGAGTGCCCGACTCTGGTTTTAGACAAGAGTGCCTGATTCTGGTTTTAAACACCTGTCTCTTCGGAGGCGTGGGTTCGAATCCCACCGTTGCCACCATGTAATGTTATTTTTTATTTAAGAATAACTCCAGTAGGCGATCTATATTATTTATTAATTACAAGACATCAGTACAGTTGTAAAGGGGAGACAAGACTGCCCTAAACGTATTTTTCTCATAGAACTTAAACCCTAGTGAAGGCATAACATAAACCAGCTGTTGGTGTATATTAGTTCTAATCTAGTGTAGAATGTCTGTTTGCTTTTACCGCCAGGAACAGTTGAGTGATGCGTAAAGCTAATTAGATTAAGGCTAACACTACATACATGACACAATGTCAAAAGTCTTACGACAGCGATATATTCTAAAAGAGTACGAGCTGAGAGGAGTGTTCTTGTACCGGTCTAACATCTCTTTGTCTCCCAACTGTTTAATCAGTGACGTCAGTCGGACAATAACCATGACGGGTTGGAGAACACCCCCCCCCCCCCGCCCCACCCCCACCCCCCTCAAACAGCAGTGATTGGTTGGTAGCTTCACATGAGCGCGGTGCATAATGGGTAAAAAGTACGACACTTTTTTTTTTTTCAAAGATGGAGGTTACCCTGGGTTATCGGGTAAACCCTAGTGCCTTTCGAAATTAATATACTCCGTGCCTTAACGCGGAGAGATAACATCAACAAGAACGCCGCCCCGTCCCCCCACCTCTACTCCATGAGGAATGCCTGCTGTATTACGTACTAAAAATTCATTATAAGGAGAATAATCCTTTCCCCGATTTTGTGATAAATATCTTTCGTCAGAATATAATCCTTGGTATATGTTTGTAACTAGTCAACCTGTTCGTTCAGGAGTTTAAATGTTTTGCGTGTATGTACACACAGACACATGCACACACACAAAGAAAAATCTAAATGAATATTTATACTTATAAAAGAAAACAAGTTCTTCAGCTTCCTTATCTATCTACTGAGTGATAGATTGAAGGGGAATGGAAAATTTACTTTCTCCAAAATCTTGTTTATGTTTGCCCCAGGTCACCGTACATACAGAACAACGTTTCAGGTGGCAACGATAAAATGTGGTCTACGATACTACTGGCTATACAGCATGACCGTAACTGATAACAGCACTCAACGATCAACTGGAACACTTCGCACTTAATGTAATGTGACACCACAATATTTCATGGAGATATTAACTGTGTTGATTCCGTTTCTAATTGGATATACCTTTACCCTGGCAGGTCAGTAACAGAAAAACAAATTTAGTTTAAAACTTAGGACAGGTAACTTTATTCAAGACTAACTTTGATACAATATCCGGGGCACATTATTACTTTGTAGCGTGTCCCAGAAAATATTAAAAATAAATTTAGCAGTAGAACTGAGGCTTTCCTATGTTGTGGAAGTACAACGGAAAGGACTCCTATTTTTCCTGACATTAAGGCACCAAATTCATCTTAAAGTTGATGATATATTTTTTAAGGTTTAGTTTTGTGGGGTTTAACGCCATTTTTCAGCACACGGCGACCAGTATATTTGGTGGAGGAAGAACCCAGAAAGACCCCTGAAAGAACCACCGACCCATGGGAAGCTACTGGCAAGCTTTCTCACATACCCACATTGGTCGAGGCAAGACTCGAACTTAAGTGGACAGAGGTGAGATGTGTAAGCGATCTGTTAACGCGATCGCCTTAGACCACTTTGCCAAACGGGGCTCCCGATCTATTTTGTAAACATAAAAAGGGGTTTCATGAAATAAAAATTAGTCATGATTCATGAGTAATTCAACACTCCCTTTGTTCTAATGGTCAAGCACTATATTAGTAAATATAGCAGAAATCAGAATTGTAGAGGCATTATATATATATATATATATATATATATATATATATATATATATATATATATATATATATATATATATCCAAAGAAAGAGAGTATGGAAGATATGAAGAAAGAAAGAAACTTAGACAGATATAAAGATGGATGGATGGATAGGTGGATAAATAGATGCAATTATATCTGTCTCAATGATCCCGCAGAAACTGGCATAGGACTACAATCGAAGTTAAATAGTTGATAAAGCTGGAAACTTAAATTCACTTTCTAAAAATTTATTTCAGATTTGTATCTTTTATATATATATATATATATATATATATATATATATATATATATATATATATATATATATATATATATATATATGCATTTTTATATCAATTCATCTACCTATCTATCCATCCATTCATACATGTATGCACATTATAGTATGATGTGTATGGAGAGAGAGAGAGAGAGAGAGAGAGAGAGAGAGAGAGAGAGAGAGAGAGAGAGAGAGAGAGAGAGAGAGAGAAGAATTCCACACGCTTTCGAAATAAACCCAGAGTTACATATAAAAATGAGTAGGAACCGGGAAAATTCGAAAAAAGGACACCATAGCTATTGTACCGATAGTATTTTATATTTCCATTTATGTACGTACACTAATATTAACCTGTCGATAAATCAACAAAATACATGCACACGGTGTACACAGTGATAAGAATGAAAGTAACCACCAGAACTTACTTACATTTTGTCCAGTTTCGGAAAAGTGAAATATATTGCACCAAATCAAAGTTCTATGCCCTATACCCTACCGATAAAATTTCTTTTGATTCGGTTTTAAGAAATATTGCAAAATTGTAAATGGATGCAGATTTACTTAAGGGAGAGAGGAGCAAAATGCACACTGCTTCACTGATATGCTTGATTTTTTTTTTGTTGATTTTTTTTTTTTTGTTTAAATAAACATTTTGTATTTGTTTTCCTGCTTTAACCATCCGTCACTTTTCGTCTTTCTCTCTCTTTGTTTCTTTCTTGTCACTGAACATCACTCCATCCGAAGGATACAACAACAACAACAACAACAATAACAACAACAACAATAATAATAATAATAATGACAATAGCAAAAGAGGAACGAGTAAAGAAAAATCAACTTCAGATTATCATACAAATCCATGTGTGTGTAAGATATTGAACCCGCATATGGGGAAATTCAACCAACTTGTTATTGTTGAATTTGATCTAATTGGCTATACGTATTAATGTTCCGGCTGGCACATTACACAGCTACCATATTATAACCCGCTGTCAATATTTATTTAATGATTAGTCGGCCTCTGGTGACAGCAAATACCAAACACCATGGGGCTAATCTAGCTAGATAAAATAACGATGAAGTTAGCATAAGAAATAAAATGAAATCCTATTTAAATTTTTCTTTACTTATATTTCTCTCTATGCAGATTGAATTGATTGTATGCTTACCACAAAGTACCGATTTTCACTTTTAGTTAAAATATACCAATTTGAAAAAGTAAATCTGAAAATATGCTTAACAGCCTTCTGACATTTCAATGAAAATTTGTATTTGCGTAGTAGATATCTACCACCAGCACCCGGCCCCTCGCCCCAGCCTAGACCTGTATGGATGGATAGAAGGCATACAAAGAAGGGAGGACAGAGGGATATATAACTGGTGCAGATATGTTTTTAAAATTCAAACTATAACTTGAGCGAAGTCGAAAATTGAAGAGGATATGCATCGATAATAGTAGTAATATGAGGCGTTATACGGGAATTAACATAACGCTGTAGGTTTACATGTGGCGACACCCTGGCCTCAATGGGAATTTAACATCGAGGCTATAAAGTTACAGTTGTGTACATTGTTTGAGGTGGTTGACCTCAATATTTGGGCCTCTAACGGGAATTAACATTACGCCGTAGGTTTAACATGTGGGAGACACTCTGCCCTCAATAGGAATGGTAATGTTACGTTGTAGATTGTTATAGGCTTTTTCTATATTAAAAGCAATTTCTAGCCACATATGGGAAATATGATGTTAAAATGTAATGTTAAAATTTTGTTGATATACAATCCAACAGACACCTCTACTATCCAACACCCGCGTTTTGATTACTACTCAACACACACCCCTACTATATAACGAAAAGGGTAGGAGAGTTTAGAGAACTACGCTATACTTACATACATTAGACACACTATACCTCCACACAAACATACTATCACACAAGCAGGCAAGGGTAGGAGTGTTTATATACATACTATATCCACACACAAACATAAGAGCGGGATAATGGTTTTTAAGTTTGAGTCGTAAACATAGAAATAGACATACACAAACATACAGACATAAAAATCGGCAATATTATTTACTAGTATCCATTTTTTCTAGAGATCTGGGTGGTCCTGAAAAGGGCCGTTGGGGTTTGTTATCCAAAGAAGAGATTTAACACATACCACACCGCTTCAGAGTTCTTCTCCGCAAACTTCTCTTCACTGCCTGTCCATAGACTAAGACCCTTTTCAGGCATCCTTGTCTCTACACATACACCCTTCTTTCCGATCTGGCTGTCACGGTAGTCTTCAAAATGGACCACTTTGCCTTCATATAGACTAGGCAGTCGGGGTTAAACAGCATACTGCTAACGATGGTGGATGATTCAACAATGGCATACATCTTGGTTGGGTTGTCTTGAGAACAGGTGACAATGGGTCAATGCGCCTGTATATATATATGTATATATATATATATATATATATATATATATATATATATATATATATATATATATATATATATATATGTATATATATATATATATATAGTCTAGGAGCGAATCAAAACGTATATAAATGTTCCACCAATCAGAACGTGTGCAACATAATTCAGCCAGGGCGTGTTATCTTTCTTCAAATCAGAAGACAGCGTACTTGAGACGTCACTTACAATATATATGCGCAGGAGCGTTCCTACGATTTACCATTGCGAAACAGTTCAAGTACAATGCCTATGGCTGAAACGAAGACAATGTATTGGGGTGCGCCTGGCTCGGATACATCAAAAACTTGTAGTGATAGTACAATGGCTACTGCTGTAGCCAGTATTCTTCTTCCAGAAGAGGATGACTTCAGTTTAGCTTTGGCTGATTTCCTATCGTCTGCGCAAGAACTTTTGCCTGCGGCAATAGTACCACCTTCATCTCCTTCTCCATCATTACCAGTGTATGATGATTTCAGAAAGAAACAGAAGGAAGAGTTGGAGAGTTTTTTGCAACGTCAGAAAGAAGAAAACAAATATTTCTTTAACAGCAACAAGAAGAGGAAAATGGAAAGCAGGAAGAAGAGAAAAGGAAAACTTTGAAGATTGAACAGAAGGAAGAGAGTGAAAACAAAACGGTAAGTTTGTTACAAGGCATTTAGAGGAGTTAAAACATCGGAGAGAAATGCATCAGACTTCTTCAGCTCAACCCAAGAGAAGGGGACCTTCAAGATCCAAAACTTCTATGACTACATCAACTCTCACTGCCACTGAGACGCCAGCAGCAGTTACTACTACCACTACCAAAGCAGCAACAGGAGTAGACTTGGCCGTGGCAGAGGATTAAGACAGTTAAAGCTGATGATGTCAAGTTCATAAGTTTTTTAAAAATTAAAATAACTAAACAACGCATACAGCCACCTATATCTCTTTAAAAAAAGATACTACTAAATGAACGCCAAGTCAAATAAAACTTAAATCCCTCTGTGGTACAAGGTGTGCGCGTGCGAGTGTATTTGAGTATCTTATCCATACTAAAACAATTCAAGACAAAGAGACACTTACGTTTTCTTTTTTGGTATATTCTCGTGACATCAGAATCACAATGAAAGTCCATTTTTGTTCTTTCTTTCACTGTCTGTCTCTCTTTTGAATTTCTTTCCTGACATGGTTTCTTCCTCTTCTTCTTCAGTTTCTTCTATTTGTCTTGCCTTCTTGAATTTCTTGACGGGTATGGGTTCTTCTTCTTCTGTTTCTGTTTCTGAAGAACGCTTCTCCTTCTTGTTCTCTTTTTCTATGGACACTATAGAGACCAATGCCCTTTTTCTTGACATTGATAACAGGTATCTTTCCTTTTGTCTCTCTTTTCTCCTGTCTTAGAGGTTCCTTTTCCTTGACGTTGTGGATATTCTGGAGCCCAATGTCCTTTCTCTTCAGAGACATACAAAGTATCTTGGCTTTTATCTCAAGTGGATTATTCCGTAGTCTTATTGGAAGGATAGTTTCGAATTACCCTCTGAAGTCTCCTGTCGGGATTGAGTTTAGTACACCGGCAGAACTAACACCTTCCAACATTATTGGCAAAATTCAACATGTCCAACAATCCCGTGACGAGTTTGACATGACTGATGGAAAAACCACTCTTCACATGACACACGTTTCGCCTCCCAGAGGGTAGCGGACAATACAGAAAAGTGTTATCGATGGATTAACTTCGCAGTACCAAACGAAGTATCGTTCAGATTGACAATCATCAAGATCAAATGTGTTTAGCCCGTGCCATCGTAGTGCGTCGAACTTATGCCGAGGAGAACGATACAGCGGAATGGAAACGAGCATGGAAAAGCGTTAGACAATCGGACAGAGCCAAACAACGAAGAGAAGCAGAAATTCTTTTGCAACAAGCAGGCATTTCGAAAGAGACTGTGTGGAATTCCTAAAATGCAAAAACTTCAAGACGTGTTGGCACCTTGCTATACGTTGAAAGTATACCCTCAAGTTGTTCATGTAGCTCTGGTCTTTCAGATTTCTCAAATGGAAAATACATTTACGTTTATCAACATCAAGAGTGTTTCGTTGCCATTACAACTATCACAAGATTTCTTAGATGCGGATATTTTGCATTCGGGACCAACATATTCATTTTGGAGAGAGATGTCGTTGGTGTTTCGCTTCCAGACCTTGCATTCCTGAAGGAAAAGAAAGAATTAATTGCTCTGCTTGTAAGCGAACCTTCGTCAGTCCAACCTGTTACGGACAACATCGTACAAAACAATCACAACAACAACAGAAAAGTGCTTGCGAATAATTGAGAGTGTGCACCACTTATGGACATCTTGTTCGAACGAATAACCAAAGTCACACGTTTGTCCAGGAAAGAAAATATGCCGTTTTTGAGACCAAAGTGTGGAGTTCAAGCATCAATTTTGCATTTAAAAATATGACAATTAACTCGAGTAAGTATTAAATGACGACCAGCACAAGTAAAAGAAAGGTGTGGATGTTATCCTTTATTTTTACTTTGAATGTTCACATGTGACTGGAATTCTCATCCATAATTTTTCGTAGCTCATCGTGCTTGTGACAAGTGTATATAAGAACCTAAGATTCCAGGAGGACGAGAATAGATCTTTCGGGGTTCTCGTACTCTTGCTGTTTTTGCCGAATCGATTTTTGACCCCACCGACGGCACTTGTAGCGACGAGGAAATCCAGCGTTACGGAACTGTCATCGATATGCTACAGTCATGGCTCACAATTTCTCAGGATACGATGGACACTTTCTTTGAAATATTATTCACAACAATAACATGTTGTGCTCCCGCATTTGCCTGACGTTCGCTATTACGACCCCGACGGTATGCACACAGAACAACTATAAGCATTCTTCGCTTGGCACCAACTCTACTCGTCAGACCCTTTTGACTTTCAAGGTGAAATGTTGAAATATTGCCGATCCGATGTGGACATTTTACGACAGTGTTGTGGAAAATTTCGACAATTATTCTGGATCACGGAGGTATCGATTCCTTGAATGAAGCTTCTACCATTGCTAAATCGTGTGGATTAGTCTATGAAAAGAAAGTTCATGCCCGAGAACAAACTAGTTATCATACCCCCTAAATCCTATCTCTCTATTAGCCGTCGATACTCCTCCAAAGCTTTGCGCTGGCTCCATTACATGTGTGAAACTGAAGACAGGTTGATAGAACATGCTAGAAACGGCGAAGAAGAGAAAATTGGAAACCTTACTGTGGATGGATGGGATTTAGAAAACCCACAGATCGTCTACGAATTTCAAGGATGTTTATTTCACTTATGCCCAGCTTGTTTTCCTCAACGAGACATGAAAAGTCCTTTCTCAGAGTTCACCATGAAAGAGTTGTACGAACAAACGTACCAACGACGCATGAGTTTAGGTGAAGGATACCAAGTGATAGAAACATGAGAACATGATTACAATCGACATTTCAAAACAGATCCAGAATTTAGACTCATTGTCGATTTACGACGTTGAAGATATCGAAACTTTAAATCCACGCGACAGTTTGTTTGGAGGATAAACTAATGCGATATGCTTGCTGTACTAAGTGGACAAATCTCAAGGAGAGAAACTCAAATACATAGATGTGTGTTCCGTGTATCCTTGGATGTGCAAACATGCTCCATTTTCCACCGGTCACCCTGAAATGTTGACAAAACACATTGTCGTGGATTATATTCACCAGTACGAAGGTTTAATAAACTGCAAAGTGTTACCACCGACGAACTTGTACCATCCTGTCTTACCACATCATTGCCAAGGAAAATTAGTGTTTCCTTTATGCCGTACGTGTAATCAAGACCAACATTGCCGCCACAATGATCAAGAACTAGCCTTGGCAGGAACGTGGATGATTGTCGAATTGTTTCATGCTCTCGATAGAGGATACCAACTGTTAAAGGTATACGGCACTTTCCTACCACAGAAAAATACAGAAAGGACTCCTCCTCCAATGAATGAATGTTCTCAGGCTACGCCAACGAATTCCTAAAACTGAAGCAAGAAGCTAGTGGCTATTCTTCCTGGTGTCAGACAAAGAGACATTCACACAACGGTACCGATCCTTAGAAGGCACCAATTTGGAACACTTGGAAAAGAACGAAGGAAGACGATCGTTAGCAAAAGTCATGCTGAATTGTTTGTGGGGAAAATTGACTCAACTCCGATATTGCCAAAGACGGAATACTTTGCAGATCCAAGTCGATACTATAAACTCGTCGACGATAAAGGAAAACTTATGAAACACGTGGAGATCCTACGTGAAGATTTGATCTTGGTGAATTATGAAGAAGTCGCAGAGTATGTACCCCTCCTCCCCCCCCCCCCCCCGCCCTGACGAGTTTAGAAATGTCATAATTGCAGCATATGCGACAGCCAATGCCCGTTTAAAATTGCAAACTGTCTTGGAACCTTTAGGAGAACGAGTCCTTGACTTTGACACCGATAGTTGTATGTACATCGAGCGCCCTGAAAGCTATCACCCATGCATTGAAGACGAACGTTTATGAGTATGGACCGACGAACACCCAGAAGACACTATTGTAAGTTCTGCTAGTGGTGGACCCAAAAATGACAGTTACCATTACAGAGACCAACAAGGATAACTGCATACCAAATGCAAAGTAAAAGGACTGACATTGAAATATCGTTCCAGCCAAGGTCAACTCTGACGTTTTGAAAGAAGCCTTAAAGTCGAGATTAGATCCAGCCTTTAGTGTGAAAACGTTGGATTTTCACAAAATTGTACGTTTGCAAAGTCACTAAATCGTCCGTCGATCCTTGGTAAAAGTATATCAGATTATCTACCAGAAACGAACACAACTTCCAGACCACAACACATCACCTTATGGATACCTCGATCTTCAGTGTAAAACAGGAGAGAGTTCCAAGACAGAAAGATCATTGCGAATACAAATGCTGACCTCGAAAAATGAATTCAAGACAGCAACAGACTCACCGATTCCAAGTTCAATTTTGAATACAGCACACTTTCACCGAAAATGATGAATTAGACACAGCAACTGAGTGAGGGACCCACTGTGGACTCCAAGTTCAATGAACTCGAGTGCGATGCTGTGCCTTGCTATCAGAGTGATTCCGTACCCTGCGACATCAATGATTTAGATCGACCTTGCCGCTCTTCTACTATCAAAAGCGATGCAGCACGACCTTACCGCTATTAGCAAAAGCAATGCAGCTCGAGCTTTCTGTTTTAATGGCAAAAGCGATGCCGTGCGTGTGCCTACCTCTGGATGTCATCCATGCACTCACAAACCGCCCTGGACCCATGACTCATGGAGATTTAACAATCAAAGAAGAATACACGTTTACTGTGGCTTTGCCTGGCTATTGTGACTTTCAGAGTCGATTCAAGACGTATAAAGGAATATGGACGAAATATCTGGCATTCACACTACCAAATTTTTAGCCAGAGCAGGATTTGTCTGCTTCGGAGAAGGAGATAAAGTACAGTATTTCACCTGTGGTGTGACACTTCACGAATGGGAGTATAAAGATACAGTTTACCTGGAACATTCCAGATGGTCTCCGCGCTGTCACTACCGGTCGGTCCAAAATATGATCCACATGTCGGATACTTTAGAGGTGAGCATTAGTTGTTTACCTCCTGAGCTGAGAGAGAACACATTTACAGAGACGATCGATTGTTTGGGACGTCACTCACCAGAAAAAAGAAAGTAGTGTTAAAAACCGAAGATTGGGTTTGCAATGGAAAAACAAAACGCACTTTTGACAAAGATTATTTACCTAACTGGACGAAAGAATTGTTTCGTGTCACTGGACAAGTGCGTGGACGTGATCCTCCTGTCTATAAATTGGAAGATATGACTGGATAAGTGTTAAAGGAACTTTTTACTTACCTGAGATACCACGAGTGATCAAGAAAGAAGACGACGTGTACGATATCGAAAGAATTCTCAATCGAAGAACACGTAAAGTGAGGAAACGTCGACTCCAAGAAGTAAAAGTGCGTTAGAAAGGATATCCACCTAGTTTTGATTCTTGGATTGCAGCTTCACAAGTCATCAACTATAAAAAGATGTAGAAGTGACCACCATGCCGTTAAACACAGCAACTACATCTCCTTCTCAGAGTTCCTCTCTTCAAGAACTACAAAAATAGTCCTTGTGGGTGTGATGTGGAGAACGTGTCTCTAAAAATCAAAACATCTTTTTTCTGCCAAATCTTTGTGGTGTATTGTGTCATCGGAGCAGCCATTGGAAGTTGGAGTTTGCAACAAGGATACAAATAATTGTGGACTATTTTACTCAGCAGTTGTATTGGTTATCTTCTTCCCGATCCGTCCTTGAAATATACCAACAGTAACAACAACAACAACAGTAGCCTTGAGGCCAACGCCAGTCTATATATTCTTGTGTGATGGTATTGTTGTGTGAGGGTATAGTGTGTCTATAAACACTCCTACCCTTGTGTTATAGTATGTTTGCATGTATGTAAGTATAACGTGTGTCTATACACACTCCTACCCTTTTCCGTTGGATAGTAGTGGTGTGTGTTGGATTGTATATGAACAAATTTTAACATTACTCTTCGGATCACAGTAGCAGCCCTCTTTTGGAACATTTGGAAAATCATTCTCCTATTACAACGAGTGACCCCTCGAAAACCAGAACCATCGAACTATGAATAACCAATTTTATTTAACATTACCTAGTGACATTTTTGTGGATGCGTTTCCCAACGACACCTCGTGTGGTTTCACGGCCAAAGGACCTCAGTCCATGCAATTGGAGCAGGTCGCTCACTGTGAAGTAGTTTCGGTAGAAATAATTCATCCTATCTCAAGCCATCAATATCGACGAAGGTCAAAACACTTTCGTCGTCGATATCCTGAACGAACAAGTTCAAGAACACTTGGACAAAAATGATCCTGGCTATTACGAATCCAAAAAAGCATCACCAACTAATCCTCAGTGGAACACATATACCATGAGAACTCCTACAGGATGTTATTTTAATGCTCAACATCTCGTCGAAACAATTTCAGCTATGTTGTACCATCAGTTTGGCAAAGCACTGGAGAAAACTCGGCAATATGTACAGATTGAATACCATGCCATTTCTGATCATCTTAAAATGGATTGCTATGACGGCAAAACGTTGGCCATTACTTTTTGTCCCGGTTTGTTTTCTATTCTGGGTGGATACACTGCTCTTGGTCCTATGCTTGACATTCACAATAACGATCGATTCTACAAGTATTTTTCGCTTTTCTATCGAATTGAACGAATGAGTAAATTTGATGTTTGTGTATTCTGATATCGTCGAGTACAACGTCGTGGGAAACACAGCCGCTCCGTTGCTGAGAGTTATTCCTTTCAAAGTGAATTCTGCCATAGTTGCTTACAGTGAAGGAGGAAACACACTTCACGTACATCCTCATTATCGTCAGTAAATTATACATTGACATTGTCAATATTAGTATAAAAGGAGATCTAGAACAAAATATTTTATTCTCCAAAGGAAAAGTCACAGTGAAACTACATTTTCGAAAACGATTCTCTTGTGAATTGTGACATATACCTATGTACCAAGGAGTTGCTCGACAACGAGAACATGGTTTAGGAGATATTTTAAAATCAGCTATTCGTACGTTAGTACCCATCTTAAAACCGATAGAGACTCGAGGATTGCTTGCTTTAAAAGATGCAGAATTTCTCCAAAACGTAATCATCGACCAACAAAGTCCTTAAGAAGCTTTCATGAAAGCAGGAAAAAATGTGTTGTTTAGAACCGGGAAATATCTTTTGGGTCGCCGAGGCACCCGTATAAATTCGCTTCACACTTCTGGCCAAGGCATTACCTCCTCCTCTACGCCCAGCAAGGACAAGGCAGAACGAGACGTCGAAAACCCTTCAGATCTCATAGACACGTTCAGAAATAGAATAACAAAAGAACAGCAGCGGTCAGAGAACTGGATATTTTTGATTACTAACAGAAAAAAAGGAAATGATGCACCTAGATTCTTGCAAATGTTCCAAGTGAGAACTCGATCTGTTTGCCATGCCACCGACTATGATAACGATGCGAAAATCCCAATGGGTAGAATTTCAACATATGGCAGACTGATGGATGGACGGACAGAGACAGACGGACGGACGGATAGATAGATAGATATATGTATTAACCGGACAATTTTATACTTGAAACTTAGATTTATATGTTTTGTACCTCTCTGTCACATTGCTAACCGAGACAATCTTGTATCATATTCATTTTGCTGATTTTTAAAAATATGCAAGACAGGCTGTCAAAGACAAACTGAAGGATAGACGAAAGTTGCCATAGATAACAATAAGTAAGGAAGCTAGATATAGTATGCATATTGTTTAAATATATATATATATATATATATATATATATATATATATATATATATATATATATATATATATATATATATATATTACTACAAAAAGTTGAATTCATGTAATTTTCATCCTTATGTAGATACTTTGTAAAAAAAAAAAATTCTTCTTCGCAGAGGGGAGTAAGTGCAACAGTACGATACCTCATGGCAGGGTTTACCCGTACAGTTGTGGAAACATCCTGAATTTACAGAAATGTCCATATACTTGTGACCCTGGTTATGACAAAAATCGCTTGTCGACTTGGCTGTCCTGTGACAGATACAGAGGAAGATGGATACTATACAACCCCCTTAACGTTTTGCTGCCTGATTTCCGAAAACTCAAAGAGGAAGTACTATGTTCACGTGAGTACCATTTCTCATTCTTAGACTTCTTTAGGTGGCGCTCTACAGTTTCGTATTTTGCATAGGGAGGGTTAGATTTTTAAAGAAAAAGAATTACCCAGGTTTTCCTCACTGGTTGTCCTGGCTATTTAAAAAAAGACCTTGTATATCTTAGGTATTGTTAAAAGAACTGTTAATTCCCAATATTTTGGTGTATGATTGATGGGTGCAATTTGGGTTATAGAGTATACAACTTGGTCTTACTTGCACCTCTCAAAAAACTGCTAGCTCCGCTTGGTCATTTTCACTTCCTGGACTTCAAAGATAAATAAATAAAAAAAGAAGATCCGATAACTTTTTTTACTTTTTATATATTTTTTTAATTCATTCATTGTATTTTCAGATGCTGGTATTGCCTACTCTGGCAAAATTCGTTTCCGTATTTAAATAACTGCTGAAAATAGTGTACTTTTGACTAATTCAGGCTGATTTTTCGAGTACTTTGGAGCGGCCACTTCTGTCGGCTGTGTGCTTAGATCATGTAAAATTTCCACAAGTATAATATGTAAAGAAATTTCAGCCACAGTACATGAAAATAGCATTGAGGTATGCCAACATTCTCTTCATTGTGCGAGTTGCAAATTCAAACAACTTCACCTTATACCTGTCACTCTCTCAGAAGTACGCAATATCTGTAGAGCGATCCCATAGCGACATTTGTCATCTTAGCATGACCTAGATCATTCTGCGCATGTCAAGTCTATTGGCTGAGCCGTCACTCGCCGTCAAATGCATTCATTTGTTTGCAAAATTGTAATATTGGACAATTTACACTCAATACATATATTTTATCATCTGAATGATGAATTTTCAAACTTTTTAATGTTTTAATCGAATTTCCGTCTGCTTTAGCGACTCAAGAGACGTAAGAACTTTTGATCAGTTACCACATGAGAGTAATTTAACTCATCAATCGACAAGAGGTAAATCATGCTGTTCAGTGTAACTGTGTCCTTCATGGAGTCAATATGCCACACGTAAAGTGAAGATATTGTGACTGTGTCCTTCATGGAGTCAATATGCCACACGTAAAGTGAAGATATTGTGATTATGAGAATAGGATTTGACTTACAAAAATAAAAAAGAACAAATAATAAATAATAACAACAACATAGTAAACATCCTTCAGTTTGGTATGCGTATCAAAAATATGTTGGGATGTGGTTAAATTCAAAAGATTTTCTACCTGTGATGTGCATTAATTTATTTAAGACAACAGATTTCCTGATTTATTACATATTTTCGGTAAAAAGTACATTCAACGAATTTTCTGGCCGACTATGCACAAGAGCTGAGAATTTGTTATGAAATACGGACAGAGACACCAAAGCCAAGAACGACTTCCAACCCTTGCGGCGGGCTCTATGCGAGGGATATTTGAAACTTCTGAATATTTTGTTATAACTTTTTGTTTCTCTGAACTTTCAATAAATTTAACGGCGATCGATAGACAAAATAACGTTATATAAAATGATCACAGCTGCAGGTGCAGCACGCCGAACACCTGCAGATATATGCGTGTGAATTAACATTATTTCTATTATCACACGCATTATTTTGTCAGCTGTTTTTAATATATTGAGAATCATCTGAAGCTCCGAAAGGTTTGTTCAAGATGGGTCCCGCATTTGTTGGCGGCTGATCAAAAACAGACTTGGGTTGAAATTGTAAAACAGCACTCGCCAAATATGAAGAGAGTTACCAGAGACATTTGATTGAGATTGTCACAGGTGACGAAGCATGGATTTACTCTTTAGAACTCAACTCATGATAAAATAATTAAACTTTGGATAGGAGAAAACGAGCAAAGACCACAAATCGCTCGATGTAGTCAGACTGTCAAGAGAGTTTTATAACCATTAATTTTCAGTGCAAAAGGTCTGGTCATCCAGGTACCTAGTGCCTGTGTCACTGGACATTTTAATACTTCCAAAGTGTTGCCAAAAGTTATGGAACTACTGAACCATCCGTCTGCGCACCGGTACCCGAGGTATCCATCTACTCCATGACAAAGCATCGGCGCATAAATCCGCCGTCGTGACAGACTTTTCTTGAAGGAGCACAGCATCTACACTTTGCCTTATCCTCCATACGGCCCTGAATAAGCTCCAAGTGACTTCTGGCTGAATCGCGTTATCAAAGATATTCTGAGGGGCAGATGAGTTTGAAAGCCGTTATGTGGTTGAAGTACAGTTTTCCAAAGTATGAACATAGCAAAAGTGAATACAAAAGAGCATTTAATTATTGGATAATCAGACTGAGAAAGTGTGTAGAGGTGCATGGGGAGTATTTTCAGGGGATGCACTGATGTACTATTCACTAATAAAGAACTTTGTTGTACAGCGCACTTATATTCAGAACATTTTAAATATCCCTCGTATTAGTTTAAGGTTGGAAATAATGCACGAAATACAAAATAAATAATAAATACCTGCCACCAAAAATGAATCGGTCCACTACTGTCTTTGCCTTCAGTGGCCTCTGCTTTGACGAAACGACTGGGTACTTTTACTGTTCTCATTCGTCTGTCACAATCAATTGAAAATAAATACATGTATTTGAGCTGTTCATCCCTGATGACCTCGTGTAGGTGACATACACATCAATCTATCCATCCATCCGTCCGTCCATGCATGCATACATACATACATACAAGTTGTGGACAAGGATGTTACGACCTTTAAGCAGCTTTACGCCAACAAGCCTGTCCAGGTAGAGCCTCCACAAGCGCCCAGCTCAGCGACAAATGGCCACGCCCTAGCAAAGTCGAGGAGACGGTTATTTCAGTCGACTGCCAACTACATCGTGAAAGACCTCCACCTTGCTGCTGAAGAGCAAGCAGAGACAAGAAAGGAACCAGAGGATTTTATCCGCCATCTGTACCATTCTCACAATGTCAATCCCGGCAGTTTGACATGTCGCAATGGTGTTGAGGATGACTTTTCCTTTCAGGTAGGCAAAACGATAGCCAGAGTTCGATGCGCTCTACCTAGCAAGTTATGGTCGAAAAGCTCTCCAACGAAGTGACCCCCATGGGATGCGCTTGCACGCTACCGTCAATACGCACTTACTCTGTTTGGCCACTACCATCATTGTTCGCGTTGTGGGCTGCTTGTTCCATAGGAACAATTTCCATATGGAACCAAAGTTATTGGGATTGACGTCGCTCGCGCCTATACTGCCATAATGACCAAACTACCATATTTGCCTGCACTATCCAAGTTTGACTATCTACAGAAGCCCAGTGGTGGTCCAATCAGACCAACTCGCTTTTACCTGGTAGAGGCTGCAAAGACCGACTACATCCTTTATCCCTCTAGGCACGACTTTGTCTCAGGCACTATCCTCGTATACGGTGAGGAACGGGGTATTAGCGTTACTAAAATCGAAAAGTTAGTACCAAACAAGACTTACCACACGAAGTAACCAAGGTTCTGTGTCAGCTGCACAGTTATGCTGAGCACTGAGGTCAGCGACAATGACGTATATGGACTTGCTGGTAGACGCTATAACAAGACAGACTGGAGGCAGCCCTATCAAGCCAAGAGGGGGATTCTGGCCTACAGAAACGGACGCCTGCGTACAGAGCTTGACCCAGACCTTCATCTGGTAGTTGATTAGGTACAGCGAGAACTCTAAGAGGGCTACGGGTCGATCTCGCATCTCATTCTCAAAGGCATGCGCATTCTGTTCCACATACATGTTAGCGCGCTAGGCGACACTCCTGTTGCAGTACGCATAGATTGTGTCTATACGACCCTGTATGAGCAGGAGGCCCGCCAGCGACTACAAGATGCCAGCGTACAGTTTGCGAACTGCTCGAGAGAAAGATGCTTATGCAGGTGGTGAGGCGATCGGCGCCCTCGCATTGATACTAACTCCCGTTTACTCGAATCCCTGTTTGCCTGCGAGTCGGAGTATCTAAGTGAAGCTTTACATCAGGGCACGTCTGCCCTTAAAACAAAGCAAGTCATCATTTCTAACGAATGAGATGACAAGGACTGCAGAACTGGTAGAAGCAGACGCACCGCGAAAGTGGACCTCGGTGGAAATAAATGACTACCTGGCAGAACTACAAGGTGAAAAGGATTAAATGGATGAAATAGAAGCCATAACAGCCGTGGTTTCCGGTACATTAGTGCTACCACCACCGAGAGCTGATCCGCTTCTAGTTGTAGGAGACATTCCTGGAACAGGTAAAAGCAGCATTGCCCTAAGCTGGGCTCAGAACAGCAGACAGAAGGTTACTAGCAGTCACTCGATGGAATGCTCTCTGTGATAATCTAGCCATACAAGGGTTTGATGCAGTTAGGCTGCACATGTTACTGGGTAGGCGTCTAGCTGATGCAGAAGACGGCGCTACCTTTACTCCTTACGACGCCATTCTTTTTGGGAAAGGTATACATTTACACCGCTCACCAACTAAATTGACTGGCTGACTTTGTCGAGAAGCATAAAGGCACGCATATCGTTAGTGCCAACGGACGCTCGGCCCAAAACGAGCCAGTAGAGCAGACAATTGACGTTGATGTAGACAAGTGCTACGCTGAAGCTCTTGCCCAGATCTTCCCACGCCGCCTTATCCTCTGAGAGCCTAAGCGCTAAGCAAAAGAAAATCGTCCACGAATTACTGAGCTTTAGAAAGACCTAATGACATGCAAGGACGACCAGGCATTTACTATATGCATAAAATATGGCCTTCAGCAATTAACGCGGTGTGAGCTACAAGCAGAGAAAAGAAACTCCCTTTGTTCCTTATAAAGCATTTACCAATGGCAGCGTAGACCGCGTGAAAGCATGGGCTCAGAATGTTCGACATGGAACAGACGAATAGCAGATAGGAAGTCGTGTGGTTGGCCGCATCTATGCCAGGATGGCAGGCAAGTGAAAGATTAACTCGAATGCAGAGTACACTGTGCAAGAAGTCACCGAAACCTACCTCAACATCCTGGGTCATGACGGAGTAAACCGATTGCTGACGAGAAATAATGTCCCCCAACTCCTTCGTAGGTCGCATGGCCACGCAGTGCAGGGGCAGACTTGAGGCAACAAGCTCTACATCCACGATGCTAACAGTCCCTTAAAAACGGCTTGATAGCTCCGCACAGCAATTACCCATTGTCGCACCCTGGAGGTCATCTTAGTCACCCACATCGATCCCATGTGCCTCTTGCGCCGGATCATCGAGAAGCGCATCCAAAAGCACAAAATCGCCGACGACACAGCCGGCTGGCTATACAACCCGTTTCTCACTTGTGCTGAACAAGCCTTTGTTACCGTCGACTGCGCCTGCCAGAAGTTGATACCCCAGGGTTATCAATGCGCGACCTGCCCGGATCCGCTAGACAAGGACTGGAGCAGTGGCCGCATGAATAACCCTCGCGCGCACACCCAGTACAATTGCCAGATTACCTGCAGGCACTGTCAGAACGCCAGTGCACACCGTCCCACAGCAAAATACACAGTTAACATGGCTCAAGACCGGTCCTTACGCAAGTTGAATGAAAAGTGGCTTTGACACAGACGACATTTACGATTAGCACGGAGAAGGTACTCTTTGCAGCAAATTACAAGAACACAGCTTTGTAGCAGCGAACTCGTCGGGTCGTTAAGCCTAAATAGTTCGGGCGCTCTGGAGGTCCTCTTGGCACATACCAAACAGACTAAATGTTCTTTCACGAGCTGATCCGGCTCAACCTCGGCTAGAAGATCATTCTCACAGTAATCGACTCCAACAACCACTATGTCTACGCCGAGCGTCTGAAAAGCAAATGTGATACAACTGCAGCAATGGCCCGAATTCTAACTCAAGCAGTGCAAGGAGACCCAGTCCGCAAGCTACCGACAGACAGAGGGACAGAGTTTACTTTGAGCCCCCTTGCGGCTCTGATGAATGACAACGGCGTTGATCACCTCTTTGTCGAGCAAATAAAAACAAAAACCCACGCCCCACTCGCGCGGATTTACCATTTCCACCTCACTTTCTGAACTATGGTCGAAAGCTTGCTTTTGGCTACCGGCAAAAACAACTGGGTGTACGCCCCTCCCACAATCGTTGGGACGTATAATAGCCGTAGGCACCGAGGTACTGGACAGCCGCAGACCAAAGTTGGCCTTAAAGACATGGAACGGATGCAATCGGATGACCAGGCACGTGCAGTGCGTGTGGCTTTTCGTGTTGACAGAGGCTCATTAGTCCAGTCTGACAAGCAAGTGCTGGTAACTCACATTACAAACTGGGTAGGGGTTACCGAAGGAAGCGCTACTCTATGGTCAGTGAAAACAATTGAAAACTGCGTTGGTGTACACAGGATTACCTTAAAAGTCCGGGACCTTTAAGGATTACGAGCTGCAAGCCGTGCCAGTGTAGAAAAAAAAGTAGTTTGAGCTGGCGAATGTGAGGGTGTTACCAATTGCCCAGCCAGACCATCATTGCAACTGTCATTGGACATACTTAATGATATTAGCAGGAATGATGCCTTGTTTAATTAGCATGTCCTGCATTCAACGGCTCAGCGCTGTGATGGTTTCGGCCTTTGCTGTGACTTTGAAATCTAGAAGACCAAGGTCAGCCGGTTTCATTTTTAACAAGCGTCTGGCAATCATCGAATACCTAATTTCAAATCCGCCGATTACTCCTCGATGGTAAAGCAGCTTTCCTAGGCTCTAGGAGTACGGTGGTGTATACATCTTGCACCTGCGTTCTGTTATTAACAAGTTTATGTTATTTTTTTAACGACAAGTGCAACACATTCTACTATTCCATATTAAATGGATCAGGTGTATGTCTAATAGATGCTGCGGTAACCCGAGGTGCATGTCGTTTCGACGGACCCCCAGACGTTGCTTTTCGGTGTCGTTCCACGAACTTGTATTGGTGCGCGGGATGAAGTCTATCTAGGCCAGCTACCAAAGCCAGGTAGCCCCAGAAAACATAATATGGTATTGCCTGCTATTTTCTTGAGCCGTCGATGCGGTTGTCGCTACTGGAGCGGCGTGCGTGTCGGCAGTATCCGCTTTTTTCAGCCCGTCGTTGTTTTGTTTCATCATCTCAGCAAGTCTTTTACCAGCGGCAGCTCTACCTGAGTGTTTAATCCTGGTGACCTTTGTCACTTCCTGAGATTGCTTTATTGATGCTTCCGTCTTCGGTTCTGCTGATGCATCTTTTGTTGGTTGTGCTGATGTATCCTTCGTCAGTTGTGTTTGTAAGTTCATGTTGTTTCTTTTCAAAAGTGACATGTTTATATGTAATAATACCATCTGCAATGGATTCCAGTACCACACCGTACCTAAAATACAGGTGGCTGCTGATGTTCGACAAAAACTGACATTAGCACTGGCAAACAACAGAACGAAGAAATCAGATGGCAAAATTCCCGACGCAATACCAGCCACAACTAGTGCTATTTTGTTAGTATCTTGTCTTCGGCTTCTTTGCACGCAAGTTCTGCATCTACTTTCTTTGTAGTGCTGGTTTGTGCAGGCACGTCTTTCAAAGATGGGTCGAAGTCGGTGTTCTCAAGCTTTGTCAGTTGCGGTTGCTGCGATGTGCTGCTTGTAAAGTCTAAATTGCTGACAACAGGCTGCCTTGTTGCATCAACATCAGCGTTGGTGCCTTGTGACAAGTAACTCTCACCCCGCAACCGGTGGTCGCGCAACAGAAGGCAAGTTCAACTGATTTGGCTAAAGCTTCACTAGGTTTCTTGACCAACGGTCCACAACCTTCTGTGACCTGATAAGATGTAGACATAATTGTTGGTTATGTTGATTAATCTGGTTTTAAATGAAACACCTTCTTGCACAAACACGTTGGGGTTGAGCAACGCTTCGGTAATATTTGTTCACCCCTCGTCAATGTAGTTAAAAACGGCGTCGGCTCTATATTTTGCGTTGTTATTAAAGCGAAATTCCTATATTAATAATATCGTTCTCGCACTAGTACTGGTTCTGACAATGAAAGTTGTATTGACTAAATCCTCTAGTTCGATCGGTGACTCTAGAACAGGTAACCAGCAATCCGGTAACCGTTGATGTTCCCGATGATTATTATATCATGGATACACTTACAAAAGTAATACAGGCTGCCATTCTTGGAATGACTGCGGATTACAACGCGGCGACTGGGCGCGTCAGCATCACACTCAATGACCCAAACTATAAGCTCTTTCTTGCCGATCTTGCCCCTGTCTTTGGATTCAAATTTTCCGGGCTTTACGTAGCTGGCACGCACATGATACCTATTGCCCCAGCGTTTACCAACGTTCCGCGGCTGTATGTCCATCTCAATTAACTCAACTGGAACTATAGCTGATGGAAGCTCCCTGCTACAAATTATTAGTATTGGTGGTGAGTCCTATGGGGAGCCGCGTACTGTCTCCATTAGAATTCCACGTTGATGTAGCCTGCGTGATGGCGGCATCCAGGAGCTCTGAATGCATCTTAGACGAAAGTCATCCTCCGGTTAATATGTTGAAGTGCACTATCACCCTTTAAATTAAAGAACAGTGCGAAAAACGTATGAACACACTGTGAATCTACCCGGTCCTGGTTTCTTTAGTAACATAGCTACAATCACCCCCGCTTAATGTCGCCCCAGATGCTGAAATTATAAGACAGTGCTTACACGCCAGCGCAAGCGCATACATCGATGCCGCCTTAAAGGTTGTGTTCTTAATGGTCGACAGTATCACGGTGGTCAGCGGAATTACCGCAATAAATGCGTCTGGTTACTATCGCTTTGATTCAACGCAAAACTTTCAGAACGTTAGCGTTTTTACTCTCAGCAATAACAACAACACGAACACAGTCCCATACACCGGTTTTTATTTTATTAATATCCATGGAAATCGTGGTGACGGAACGCGGACAACGCTTTTAATCCGTAAAAACGGAATCGTGCGAGCTAACGTCTTACACGAAAGCTTTACAACTAGCTTTGCGTTTATGTTTGCCTTGGAGACACCATCCTATGCGAGGGTCTCAACGTCAACGCACAAGCATCGAGATTTTAAGCCACTCTAAGCAGCATCGTCTTTCGCAATTAGAACTCGCGCTATACTTCGATTAAAGACAAAAAATTAAGCCATGGGGGACCGACCAGACATAGGCAAGGAGCACGAATTATTGGTATTTGTGACTCTTGGTGGACGTGTTGGCGGGCATGTTGAAGACCGTGATATTTCCAGATCTAGTGATATAAAGCAAACTGAAGCCTTCTTTGATATCACCGTCGTCTAACCAGTACACAATGGGGACAGGTAAGAGGTGCGTGTCCGCAATGGAGCTACCTACCCACCCCCTCCAGATCAATTAAACTTTTCATATCACGCTGCTTATAGAGGAATTAGAATGTCGCTATACCCAAAACTCCAAGACTTATGAGGATGAAACATCCTCGCGGACAGAGGTAGAACAGCGGCGAGCTCTTGATGAAAAGTACAAGCGCGCAGTGAATGGTGTTAACACTACACTGACGGCTGTGTCTCTGGGCACCGGTGTGGCGAGAATTGGAATATAGTCAGCAATTATTGCTGCCTCCATTGCGATTATCCTTGCAATCACAGCTTTAAGCTGTGGTCTGATTTCATGAAAACCAAAAGCACGATGAAATCCACGTCTTGGCTGAAACAAAGCTCAACACAGTCGCAGACCATATATCTAAGGCGCTACAGGACAACGTCATCTCAGAGGAAGAATTCAAACTTATCCTCGA
This sequence comes from Margaritifera margaritifera, assembly GCA_029931535.1. Lineage (NCBI taxonomy): Eukaryota > Metazoa > Mollusca > Bivalvia > Unionida > Margaritiferidae > Margaritifera > Margaritifera margaritifera. The sequence continues at coordinate 6,998,352 of JAQPZY010001695.1, forward strand.
TGAAGTCGACAAATACACAACTATAAAAAATTAAATACGTGCTGCGTCGCACAAGGCATACACTTCATAATAATCTTTCTGTTGTTTGCAGGAACGAAAGAAAGATAGAACCGTCGGAATGACAGTTTTCTGACTCTTGACCTGTTTGCAACGCTCCTCCAGTATTCGATGCGGTTTTTCAATAACAGGCGAACAAAAAATGTTTTTGCCAAAGTGGCCGTATTGTTGCGTTTTCGACTGCATTTTTATAAAATTGAAAAGAATGATAGCCGCCTCACGCGCCGTCGCCCTCATTCGAAATGACCTGCAGATCTGTAGTAGAAAGTTGTGAACTACCAATGCCACTGTCAACATTTTTTGAAACAACTACCCGCTTTGATGCATAAATTCCCAAACCAACTACAAACAAGGCTGCCACAGTCAAAGTCTCCAAAGGCACAAAGTCATCAACAAGATAGCATCCTGTGCACATTTGAACCATAATACTACGACATTTCTAAATAAAGCTTAAGTTAAACATTTTATTCATATGTTCATTACAATGGAATTACAGGATGAAGCTCACATGGTTCGTCGGATAGATGATTATACGTATATGATAAAAAAAAAAAAAAAAAAAAAAAAAAAAAAAAAAAAAAATTAAAAACTTGCTAAGCTGAGTCATCAAGGTTTTACAGTTGAACCAAACCAAGGGTTATTCATTTATAAAGATGGAGTTGCACGTCATCAAGGCAACCGGGTACTAAATTGAAGGCAAAGGCTCAAGTTTAGGATACTAAACCGATGCATGACAGAATTTAACCCACTCAACAAAAAAAGAAAACTTGGAGACTTTCTTATCGAGAGCAATGTTACTGTTTTTGATCCACTGCTTGACAGCACCATCTCCTTAAGAACGTTTGCATATATCTCAAGGCAAAGAACGTGGCGCCACAACGTGCCGCTGGTCCCATTCCCTTCTCGCGGAAATTGGACTGGTGGTCTAGGGACGACGATATCTTCACATTATTAATCAAGCACATACATTTCTTAATCATTACCAACATGGACCCCCTCTCCACCCTCCACAAATCAAAACAAAACAATACCAAAAAAAAAAAAATTGAACAAAACAACAACAAACAAAACAAAAGCTGCAATATTTTACAAAACAAAAGACCAACCCCCACCTCCCATTCAAAATAAAAGTTTCAAACTGCTATAGATTGCATAATTATACATACAAACACTAAGATTCAATTTATTTCTCAATCTTTGTTTTAATTACAGATCATATGGGTTTTATCAGTATGTTTTGGCACTGTTTCAATAACAGATCCGATGAGTTTGATCACCAAGTCTTGGCACTGTTATACAAAATAAAACAATCGTCTGCAACCAAGATGAAAATAAACATAAAAAAGTCTAAATTTAATTTTTTGCAACAACATACATGCTTACATTTAACATATCATGGAGATGATAATAAACAGACGTGTGCACTTGCTTGTACACTTGCTTATGTACTTGTTTTTGCCGATGAAATGTTATCCTTCCGGGACACCCACTATCATATCGAACTTCTGGGGAGATCACTGTCAGTACAGTCAATAATTGACGAACATTAAGATTCCATGTACTCTTTGGTCTTAGTTCGTACTATTACATCACTGTGTGAAAATATTTTAAGATAACCTAGTCAAATGTGCATTAAATTTATCGATGTCATAAATATATTTTTGACAATTGACAAGGAAATGCAAAATCGCACGATTTGATCTTTATTAAATAATCCCAAAGTTAGCAGACATTCTAGAGAGATCTCACTGCGCGAGCAGGAAGAAAAGGCCCATTACGATCACCCGTATGTTGTATGAGACGACTACTAGAGGTAACCTTTTTGCCCTGAGAAGTGTCACGTGATGTTGTTCCAGCTGAGACGGTCTTGAACTATTTAAAAAGTGTAAAATTTATATATATTTATTTCTTCAAAATATTCGACTTTGTATTATAGGATTTTACATAATTTTGACTTTAGCTTTGTTTTGTTTGTCTCTTTTTGGACACGTAAACTTTATCGGCACTGTTAACCATTTTATATGTAATACTTCTACAGAGAGTTTATGTAGGTTTTTTTTTTTGGCGGAGTTGTGTCCTCTACATCAGGGGTGTCAAACATTATTTATTATTATTTATTTATTATTATTTATTTATTATTATTTATTATTATTTATGTATTATTATTTATTATTATTATTTATTATTATTATTTATTTATTATTATTTATTATTATTTATGTATTATTATTATTATTTATTATTATATATTTATTATTATTTATTATTATTTATTTATTATTATTTATGTATTATTATTTATTTATTATTATTTATGTATTATTATTTATTTATTATTATTTATTATTATTATTTATTATTATTATGTATTTATTATTATTTATTATTATTTATGTATTATTATTTATTATTATTTATTTATTATTATTTATTATTACTTATTTATTAATTTTTATTATTATTATTTATTTATTATTATTTATTTATTATTATTTATTATTATTATGTATTATTATTATTTATTATTATTTATTTATTATTATTTATTATTATTATTTATTTATTATTATTTATTTATAGTTATTTATTATTATTATTTATTTATTATTATTTATTATTATATTATTATTTATTATTATTTATTTATTATTATTTATTATTGTTTATTTATTATTATTATTTATTATTATTTATGTATTATTATTTATTATTATTTATGTATTATTATTTATTATTATTTATTTATTATTATTTATTATTATTTATGTATTATTATTTATTTATTATTATTTATGTATTATTATTTATTATTATTTATGTATTATTATTTATTATTATTCATTATTATTTATTATTAGTTATTATTATTTATTTATTTTTATTGATATCAAATCTGGCCCGCCATAGCTAATGAGTTTGACACCCCTGCTCTACATGAATAAACTCACAAAAACTGGACGCAGGCTTCCTAGTGAAAATAAATGGGCAGCTGAATCGGGAGTATGCATATGATTTCCTTTTGGAGATTGAGTGACCTGGTAACGGTCTGCTTGCAGATATGGTGTATACCTACCGGCTGTACTCGCGTATAATTTAATACCAACTGCAAACTGCATAGAATCAGATCTGCCGTCGCATAATGAGCCGGCATATCTGGGTCTATGCAGTTTGTAAGGACTAATCAGTAGAACAAACAACATAGACCCTGATATGTCGGCGCATTATGCGACGGCAGATCAGGGTCTATGTTGTTTGCATTTGGACCAGATTTATACCCGAGTACATACGGTATATCCGAAATCTGTATCTATCTGTCAATCTTAATTTCTTTGCTCGAGTCTGTCTTTTATTTTGTCTGCTACAGAGTGGTAAAAATTCATCCTCTTATAAATATGAAATAATAAAATATTTTAAACAATTCCTGCGACACAACATATATATTTTTAATAATTTATTGACAGCCAAATGTTGGTATGCAATCTTTTAATTTATTTATTTACTTTTTTCTTTATTTATTTACTATTTTTTATTTATATCTTTATTTTAATAGCACAATGTCCATATCGTATCCCTAACGGAAGGATATCCGTTTTCTGTGGCTTACATGTAGGATCGAAGTGTGGTGTACAGTGTTTTGACGGATACGTGGCGACGAATAATTCTTTGCAAGTGACGTGCCTCTCATCAGGACAGTGGAATCTTAACCCAGCCAATTTATGTCAAAGGAGTAAGTCAAATCTATATTGTACATGAAGAAGAACCAGAAGTAAATTTTGTTTGTTTGTATTAATAAACCAAAATAAAAGAAAAACCCAAATATATTAGATACCTGGCTATTTGGTGTTACAAATGCAAACGAAAAAATAATATTCAGAGGAGAGAGAGAGAGAGAGAGAGAGAGAGAGAGAGAGAGAGAGAGAGAGAGAGAGAGAGAGAGAGAGAGATCCATTACATAAAGAAATAGTCTAGTTTTTCTCGTTCTGTCTTCGTGCTGTCTGTGTATGTATGTATGTATGTATGTATGTATGTATGTATGTATGTATGTATGTATGTATGTATGTATGTATGTATGTATGTATGTATGTATGTATGTATGTATGTATGTATGTATGTATACATGCATGAAGTACAATTACAGACGGGTTACATAGAACAAAAATGAACTAAACGAGTCACAAAACGAATAAGATTTCAATTACTATTCAGCTCATTTGTCACTTTTTAGGAGTCCAATGCCCAGTCATTTACAAAGATGGTTCCATAGATTACAGTTGTGATGGGTACAGCGGATCTACGTGTTTATATACATGTAACCAAGGTTTTACTAGTTACCAGGATCAGGTGTTGGTTACATGTCTTGATAATGGCAAATGGAACATTGACCCAAATGGATATTGTGTAAAAGGTGTAAAAGGTATTTTTATTTTTTATTTTTTATTTTTTTTTTATTTTTACAAAAGCATGCATATACATCATGTACTCTCTCTCTCTCTCTCTCTCTCTCTCTCTCTCTCTCTCTCTCTCTCTCTCTCTCTCTCTCTCTCTCTCTCTCTCTCTCTCGTGTACACGTGAAACATGCATTCGGGTAGTTACAAAACATTTTGTTTTAAATCAACAATTTCACATCTCGAACAGATAGAATCTGACAATTTTTGAATGTGCATCAATATTTGTTTCTTGAGTTGCTCTCTACTGGGAAGAAAGATATATAGGCAAGTTTTTTTTAGTTGCTCTCTACTAAGAAGTGAGATATATAGGCATGGGTTCGAGAAATATGTGTTTAAGGATACACGTATACGTATAGATATAGTCCTACTATTTATCCAAATCAAATACAGTAATACAATTAACCAGGAATATGATACTGGCCTGAATTTTACTAATAGAACTTTTTCGCCTGGACTTAAATGAAAGTATTGAATACAGTGTTCTGATTGGCTGAAATGTAAGTCTGACTTAAAACTGAGCAATCATATGGACTGGGGCATATGCCATCTCTATTTTATTTTAGTGATAAGAGGTGTATTGCTAATCTGACCACAGCTGAATATCAGGGTATCTAATAGTCCTGGCGGCAAAATAGCCCACAAAATATAGTCAGCCATATTTCGCTTCATGCGCTCCCCACTTCCACCAGTCCATTACACATAACTTTGATTATCATGTGACCTGTTAGTCTGCGCGGTTTCTTACTTAGCTTGTAATTTGATGTCATTTTGTCTTACTCAGTAAATCATATTTCTGCGAATCACCTTATTAATACCTAAATTCATCCTTAGAGTACATCGTCTATATCCCATGCTATGTTAATTTGTCTTTGTTCGGTTCTCATAAAAAATCGCTCCTCTTGCCGTTATTATTTAAGGTTTACATTACACCAAGTATATTGGCCATATGACTTCCAATGAACACAGCAAAAACTATACATTGTAATAAATTAAATCATAGTAGGAGTACCTAGATTAAATTTTTGTATTTACAAATAGTTATAAATAGTTAATCAACTGCCACTTAAATTTTTTTTTATTTTTATTTTTTTTTATTTTTTTTTTTTTTAGTATTCGAAACTCCACCAAAAATTGACTAAGTCCAAAAGATCAATACTTTGTTTTGAATTATCCTCCTAAACATATAGTTGCAAAGTTGAGGTTACTCATCCATAATATTAGTAACCACTATAGTTTAAATAGATAAACACTATGGTGTAAAGACACTTGTGCATGTGCTCTCATGTACATTTATAGGGGATGTGTGCAAATTGTTTTCAAATGTTTTCGACTTTGTCATTTTCTGGTGAAATTTTAGAAAATAAAAACATATATAAAAACGTTGCTTGTTTAAGTGGCAGTTAAATAAATATTTGTACCTATTTGTAATTACAATACTGAAATCTAGTTATTCCTATCAGTTAAAATTAATTACAATGTATAATTTCTGCTGTGCTCATTTGAAGTCATATGGTTAAAATACATGGTGTAATGACCAAGAAGGGCACATAAACCTTAATCTAAGTTAGTTGACTTGCTCAATGTCTTGACTCTCTATAATGCGTACAAAACCATTAAACTAACCTTTTCTCAGTAGGCATGTGACATAATTGGGTCCCCTAGTATTCACTATAAATACAAAAATAATCAACTATTGATCGTATGTATCAGTTTATAGTATTCACTATAAATACAAAAATACTCAGCTATTGATCATATGTATCAGTTTATAGTATTCACTATAAATACACAAATACTCAGCTATTGATCATATGTATCAGTTTATAATATTCACTATAAATACAAAAATACTCAGCTATTGATCATATGTATCAGTTTATAGTATTCACTATAAATACACAAATACTCAGCTATTGATCATATGTATCAGTTTATAGTATTCACTATAAATACAAAAATACTCAGGTATTTATCATAGTATCAGTTTATAGTATTCACTATAAATACACAAATACTCAGCTATTGATCATATGTATCAGTTTATAGTATTCACTATAAATACACAAATACTCAGCTATTGATCATATGTATCAGTTTATAGTATTCACTATAAATACAAAAATACTCAGGTATTTATCATAGTATCAGTTTATAGTATTCACTATAAATACACAAATACTCAGCTATTGATCATATGTATCAGTTTATAGTATTCACTATAAATACACAAATACTCAGCTATTGATCATATGTATCAGTTTATAGTATTCACTATAAATACAAAAATACTCAGGTATTTATCATAGTATCAGTTTATAGTATTCACTATAAATACACAAATACTCAGGTATTTATCATAGTATCAGTTTATAGTATTCACTATCAGTTTATCGTGTTCACTATCAGTTTATACAGCGCACCCGACTTTGAAAAGCATCGATCAAGATTTGCCTTCGCATAATATGCTGGTAATTTGTGTCTGCGATGTTAGCATGAAATCATAGAAACTTTGCCCTGTTTTATGTAAAAACAATATGTCATAGTGCTTTTGCTTTCCTTTTTTACTTCATAATTTTGATTAATTTCCTTCGTAAATCAATATACTGGTGCATACAATTATATCTGATTCGCAGAGCTTAATAACATTTATTGTGGTTTTCTTTTAAAAAACAAGTCCAAAGGTTTATAATACTTTTATGAAGTGTCAGTTCATTTCCAACTTTAAAAAAATGTGGAAACTAAAAGTTAGACTCTATAAATGTCATAATGAAACAAATATTATATTATATTATATTATATTATATTATATTATATTATATTATATTATATTATATTATATTATATTATATTATATTATATTATATTATATTATATTATATTATTCTACAGATAGTGTTCCAAGCTTCAGCGAACCTAGCGTGCAAACATCATCCAGTATCATCGTTCCTGTTACTTTGGCCATTGCAGCTGTGACTACCATCATTGTTGGTGTCGTCATCATATGCTTCCGGTAATGTGTGTTATATTGTCGTTCAGGATGTTTTATTTTTCAGAATGCTGTAAATTCATTCTAATGGAAGCAGAATACATAATATGTGTTTAGTGAATTATTGCACGAAAATACAAAGTACATATTTTCTTTTCTTCAGAGAATAATCATGAGTCTTGTTTAAGTTTGCTGTTATCTTAAAGAAAGAATGAATTACAGTCAGTGATAAAACTGTATTTATGCTATATTTGTTTCATTTTGTTTAGTTAAAATAAACGTAGTTAATATATTATAGGAAAAGAAATTTTAAAAAAACTTCAAGGTACAATTTGAGTAAATGCCATTAGGGAATCGATTTTTTAAAAAAATTTTGAGAAAAGTGAAAAGTTTCACCAACACTTTATGAAGCTTAAAATTCATCATCAGATATCATTTGCATTTAAACTCTGTTAAGAAACGGTATTCACGTTGACTTTATAAAAGATGCTTTTGGTGGTAAAACTGACTATGTGTTTATACAACATATATCAGTAATTGTAACATCTGGCATATACATTAGTGGCGATTCGTTTTTTTAATTATTATTACTATTTTTGCAATTACTGAATCAAAAAGCGTCATCAGCTTTCAAGACATTTTCTGCCAAGAAATTTGTATGTTACCTCCTGTCAGGCTTGTGTTTTAAAACGCTTCACCAATTTTAGTTCATTTTCATTAACATTCGAGTGATCTAATAATGCATGAACAAATATTTTGATTGCAATAGCGTTGTTTGACATTTGGGAGCTCCACAGGTGTTGAGTTCAATTAGCATTAAATCGTTCAATTATGAGATATCTGAAAAAAATATATTTTTGCCATTTTTCTTCTGGATTGTTTTACACACCAATGAGCTTTGTGTATTATAGTTCCGAATAACTTCTAGTTTAGTGTAAAAGGACATAACCAGTACTTATACTATTAAGTTACATAAATATTTTGTATTATAATTTGGCTTCGAACGTTTATTCGACAGGAGCAAATACAGAACCCGACGCAGGTGTCAAAGTCGAGCAACTCGAACCGGTTCAAACAGACACATTCCAATGATGTACAGTGTCGGACAATGTCGAATAAGTAGTAATTTAAATCTACGTACAGACTCACAAACCAGCTTTCATGCACACGATATAAGTCCGCCTCCATACACAGAGGTTATGAAAAACAACAGTGCCAACCGGGATCCACCGCCATCTTATGAAGAGGTGAATGCTTGTCCGTCCAATTTCATGACGGATACACACATATAGTGTGTTTCTATAAGCACTTTCATCACATAAACTCACAAAATAGTTCTTAGAGCAAAGACTTCAAAAATGAGTTTCAAGTAAAAATGAAAACTAATTTTCTCTGAGGGATTTTTGAGACACTTTTCACGATAATAGTCTTTATTAAAAATGTTTATATTTTGCCAAGCAGCTTTTTGTGAATACTAATTGAACAGATAGGTTATCATAAATGTCACTATTTTGACGTCAGTGTAGCTTATCATTCTCTCTTTTTTTTAAAAAAACGTCATGGACAGCAAAATCATGACTAATTGATTAGTAAATTTAATCATTCTTTTATTCTTCGAGAGCTGTACGGTTGAATTCTTTCCACGTACGTAATATATATTTTCGTTTCCTATATTCTGTAAAAAAAAATAAAAATAAGCTTGTTATAAATTGTTATTCATGATGTACGTCATCGGGATTTCCAATTATTTTTCTTTCAAAAATAAAAATGATTTCCATATGTGGAACAACAAAACTATTATGTTCTTTCATCCATTTTTTTTTTTTTTTTTTGTTTCTTCTTTTTAGCCTTTTTTTTTTTTTTACCGGTATGAGCTTGACGAGTTTCAGGGAGCCATCCCTAGTCAACCTTATACAATTTTAAATATTATGCTTTTATGATATGACAGGGTTTATTTCCTGCTACTGCCAAAGTCACAAAATCCTACTTTGAAATGGGGTCAAAGGTCAAACCTTTAAAACTATTTAGATGCATACCTGTATCAATTTCGAATTCCTGATTTTCCTATGAAGGCTGCCATCTTAGATTTACCCTTGAGGCAATTTTAAAAATTCCCTCAAGGGCGGCCAATCCCACAAGTCTACAAAATCCAAGATGGCGGCAAATCATAGACGTATAAAAATCCAAGATGGCAGCCTCCATAGGAAATTAAAATTACTCAGAATGCATTGCTTAGAAGCCCAAGGAATTCGGCGAGTGAAAGGTCCCATACGAAATGCATTAGCCATAAAACCGGAAGTGGGTTTTTCAAAATGGCGGAATATACATATATACTGCAGCAGCAGAAGTTTGATTTCTTTTTTACCAAAAGAATCAATTTCTTTTGCAGAAATAAAAACGGTTATAGAAAAAAGCACCACGTATCATCTTCCTTTCCTCCCCTTCTTTTTTTCTCCCCTCCTCCTTCTCCTTCCTCTCTCCTTCCCTCCTCTTGCTCCTCCCTTCCTTTTCCGTCCCCTCCTCCTTCTTCTTCCTCGCTTCATCCTTCCTCACCTCATTTACCGTTAGAAATTCTTCGGATTTATCGTTAAGCATAATTAAAAGTTTCGATATTCTCGAGTTTTATCAGTAAAACATAAAACGTCGGAATACCTCGGATTTTATCGTTAAGAAAATTGAACAAATTCGGAATATCTCAGACTTTATTGTTACAACATTAATTTTTCGAATAACTCGTATTTTATCCTTAAGCATAATTGAAATTTTGAACTGTCTCGGATTTTATTGTTAAAACAAAATTTTCGGAATATTTCTGATTTTATCATTTAGTAAAATAAAAAATCGGAATACTTCGGATTTTATTGTTCAAATATACAACTTCGGAATATGTCTGCTTTTATCGTTGTGTATAATTAACATTTTTCGATATCTTCGGATGTTATTATTCAGACATAATTTACAGAATACATCGGATTTTATTCTGAAAACACAAGAATGTTTCGAAAACCTGTGACTATCGTTAAACATATTTAAATTTTTGGGATGTTCTCAGGTTTGATCATTTTACCATCATAAAAACGTAACATTTTCAGAATACCTCGGATTTCATCATTACAAACGTTAAGTTTAATTGAAAATGTCGGAATACTTCTGATTTTATCGTTAGCTAATATCAAAGTGTTCGATATTCTCAAAATGTTTCGTCACAACATTAAAAATTCAGAATGACTCGGATTTTATCGTTAATAATATAATTAATTTTGGAATACCTCGCATTTTATTGTTGAAACAAAAAAAATTATTTTAGACGTATTTTTCTAAAAATCTGCAATTCTGTAAATTTAAATAATAATTTAAACAAATGTTAACAATAATTTTTGTAAAATTTTATAGTTGCAAAAAACAATGTCTTTACAAGTATTTTTAAAATTCAATTTCGATCCTAATTAATATGAAATACTTACATATTTGGCCGTAAACAATACTTTGAACATACCATTGAAAAACTTCACAGTGATGCACTAATACTAGGTAATATGATGTCAGTGTCACGATGCCTATTCAAAAATGAGCTATAAATACAAAATTTTATTTTATATCTTTGGAGAGGTGTTTTTCTTTACGCGCTTAGAGCAATTTTTTACTAAAACTTTGTCCTGGTTTTGAACATAAATATAGTAAACAACTTTTTTTTTAGACAAAATTTCAATCCCTTTTTCTAATAAAGGTTAAGTTTTACATATTATTATGACGTCATAATTTAAATCATAGAATTGTGACGTCAAAACAAGTAAGTTAGTTACAGTAACAAAAGCAATTTTGAGACCTTAAAAATACTAATAATGAAGAAATGGGCTTGAACCTAAAAAACGATGTTTTCATTTTTGTCCGCCTTAGGTTCCCCTTTTTATAAAATTTTGTAACAATATTATAAAATTTAGTAAAAATCTTAAACGAATTTAGTAGAAAAAACATGTCTTTTATCTGACATTTTTTCTTCGAAATTAAAAAAAAAAATTATCATTTTCTTTTAAAAACTACATTTTTCATGTAAAAACATATGTATTTCTTTAATGTTTCATGGGAAATTATGTTGTTTGTTTTCTTTTTCTTTTCTTTTTTTTTTGTTCTCAAAAATACATTATTATTTTATTTAGTTCTTCATGCAAAATATATTTATTTTTCTTTATTTTGTTCTTAAAAAATTCATATTATTTCGTTAATTTTGTTCTAAAAAAATCATCTTTTTATTTAAAAATATATTTATTTCTGCCATTTATTTTACCTATTTAATTAATTATTTATTTAATTTTTCATGTAAAAGTATATTTATTTTTTGTTTGTTCTTAAAGTAAACATTTTGTTAATTTTGTTCCAAAATATATTTTTTCATGTACAAATATATTTACTCTTTAATTTTTCTATATACATTTTAATTACTTATGTAAAAATACCTTTTTTTCTTTATTTTATTCTAAAAAATACATTATTTCGTTAATTTTGTTCTAAAAGATACATTTTTTAAATGTAAAAATATATTTATTTTCCTTTATTTTGTTCGAAACAAATACACATTCTTTCGTTAATTTTGTTCTAAAAATATATTTTTCAGGTAAAATATATTAATTTTTATAATTTTTCGCCCAAAAATACATTTTTCATTTCAAAATATATTTATTTTCCTAAACAAATACATTTTTTCATGTGGAAATATATCTTTATTTAATTTTTTACCTAAAACTACATTTTTTTAATGTAAAAGTATATATCTTTCTTTAATTGTTTACCTCAAAAATACATTTCTCATGTCACATATATTTATTTACTTTTATTTTCTTCTAAAAATAAGTTATTTCGTTAATTCTGTTCTAAAAATGCGTTTCTTCATATGAAAATATTTTTATTTCTGCAATTTTCACCTGAAACTAGATGTTTTCATGTAAAAATATATTTACATAACAAAATGCATTATTTTGTTCTAAATAATATATAAAAATTATTTGTTTTTCTTTATTTAGAATAAAATGTTTTAAAAAAAAGCTATTTCTTTTTTTTTTTTTTTGGGTGTATAAAATTAGTTTTTAATCTAATGGGAATCCCCCTAATATATGATATGCTAGCAATAGAATATATTAGTATTATTGTTTCTTCTTAAATTAGTATTAAGAAGAGAGATAGAGTATCATTGCTGCCTACACCACTAATTGTTGCGCCCTTTTATAATAATAATTATTTGTTGTATTTTGAATGTTTGTTATTTTCATAATTTAAAAACATTTTGATGCAAACATTGTAATCTTATACTAATAATATTTTATTTAGGATTTTAATATTGATTTTAAAAATTATTTACACAATATGTTACTCTTATACTAACACTTGTAATTTTGAATACTTTTATATTATCTTTGGAAAAAGTATTTAAACAAAAATATATTCTTATACTAATAAATAATTAATGAACTTATTATTATAATTTTTTTTTTTTTTTTTTTTTTTTTTTTTTTTTTTTTTTTTAAAATATTAGATTTTGAACCATGAGTACTATTTAAGAAATATTAATCCATTTTTTAAAATTTGAGCCAAATCCATTATTATGACTTGATGGTATTTCTCTCAATAAACTTTTAACATATTAGCCATGTCCTGCAAAACATATGGAATGAATTCTCTCATTCGATATTGTAATTAAATATTTATTAGATTTTAATTCTTGTAGGCTTTTATAAAATTCATAGATTCCTGTAGGTCTTTCTTTGTCTGTTTTAACTAGAACATCATCTTTAATTAAATCAGCTAAAAAGATGTCTTCTATTATTTTGTCTTTGTATATAATTTCGTATTCTTGATTCCATTTTAATATATTGCTTATTATATGTTTTTCTAGCAAATTTAATAATCACAAGGTTTAGGGAGCAATTGTTTTGGAACCAAATATTGTAGTAATGTTTCTAATTTTTTTTCTTGAGCATCTAGATCTATGGAATTATTAATAGGTTAATTTTCTACGTTGATAGGAATATTGGCTTTTTTAAATAAAATATTATTATTTAGTATATATTTGCTTTCAATTTCCTTTAAATGATCATAAATGGTTGTTAGAATTAAAATAATTTCTTTGTTAGACTCATGGTTCAAGAAAAGATGATATAATATTGTTCAAAATAAAATAAAAATCTGATTTTATATAAATTGTGAAAATTTGTTTTTAATTTGTAAATATTTTCAGATTTTTTAAAATTTGTTTCAGACTTTGTCTATATTTTTTAATTTTTGTTCATCCTCACATGAAATGTTAATATTTTCCTTTAATTCATTATATAAAATCTCTGTAAGTGCTTTGATTTGATCAGGTGTTGTGTCTTTAAGTGCTTTGATTTGATCAGGTGTTGTGTCTTTAAGCAAATGATATTTTTTCTTATTTTTTCTTATTGGATGTAAATAAAAATAATAAGAAGTATTTATTTTTTTAAATTAAATCTGACATTCTTCTGCTTGTTTTTTTTTTTGTTTTTTTTTTTTGCATGAATAATATATTATCTTTTAGACCATTAATTTTGTAAAATGTAAAGCAAATTTTAAATTTTCTATTGCTTCTTTTGTTTCCTTTATTAACTTATATCTTGGAAATAATGTTTTTAAAATGTATTGGAGCACAATGTAAATAAAAGTAAGTATAATTTGTTAAAAGACTTGTATTTATATATTTTCTTTAGGGTTTTAAAAAGTTTTTATTTATACAATTTCTTTAGGGTTTTAAAAGACTTATATTTATACAATTTCTTTAGGATTTTAAAAGACTTATATTTATACAATTTCTTTAGGGTTTTAAAAAGTTTTTATTTATACAATTTCTTTAGGGTTTTAAAAGACTTATATTTACACTTTTTCAATATAGGCAATAAAATCTGATTCAGAGGGAAATATATTAGTGCATAAGTGAAAAGGAGAATTATTTTGAGGATGTAAAATTATGATTAAATAACTGAATGATTTTAGCTTTGACTCTTTTCAAAATCTTCTACAATTAGGTGACCTTTTTTTGGGGGGGGGATATTGGTGATCCTATGAAAGCAATTTGTCAAGAATCTCTAATAATTTTAAATAATATGATATAACTGGTGTTTAAACTTATGGTTTTACTTGACTCGGAAAAATGGTATGCGTAACATAAAAAAAAGAAATATCCGTATAATCGGAACAGACATTAAATAAATGAATAGCTTCTTTTGAATCCGATACCTTTTCCATTAAATCATCTAAAATTAATGAAGAATTCAAATGCCCTGTAAATAATTGATCTATTTGCTCTAACGAGTATACTTACGCTTTAAGTTTATCAAATTTTTCTCGCCAATCTGTATAACAATAAACAATTTTAGTATGCTCTTTTTGAAACATTAAATGTTTATTTTGAATAACATTAAGTAAAAATGTAGTGTTACGACTCTATTTTTTCATTTTTCATTTCTCCCGTAACCTTGCTGGTCGTAGGGGCGCCACTGATGACTTTGCGACTTTGCGACAATCTCTCTCTATTTTGCCCTGTTCTCCACTGCTCTTTGGGACTTTGCAAAGTACATGCCTGTCCACTCTTTGATATTGTCTTCCCATCTCTTCTTCTGTCTGCCTCGTTTATTCTTTCCTCTCACTGTGCCCGGTAGGATTGTCTTTGACAGGCCAGTTGAGCGAGAGACGTGACCATGCCATCTTAGTTTGCGTTTCTTTACAGTGGTGAGCAGATCTTCATAAGGTCCATTTGCACCTTGGATTTTAGTGCGCACCTCCGCATTAGAGACGTGGTCTAAGTATGAGATTTTCAGGATCCTTCGATAACATCTCATCTCTAAGGCATGGATTCTTCTCTCTATTTCTGCTGTTAGGGTCCATGTCTCACATGCATATAGGAATATGGACATGACGAGCGAGCGCATAAGCTTGATCTTGGACCCAAGCGTGATGTTGCTGTCTTTCCAAATATCCTTCAGCCTAGCCAGAGCAGCTGTTGTCTGCGCAATCCTGGAAAGAACCTCAGGTTTTGAACCTTCATCAGAGGCGATAGCACCTAGGTACTTGAAGCTTGTTACTGTGCCCAGCTTCTGTCCATTCACTCTTATTTCCTTTTGGATGCCACTTGGGTTGTTTGTCATTAGCTTTGTCTTTTCAGCGTTGATCTCCATCCCATATCTTAGTGATGCTTGATTGAGACGGTTCACTAAGGTTTCCATTTCTATGGTCTAAGATAAATGTAACAGAAAGAAAGTGAGACCAACAAATCAATTAAAAATCAACAAGCGCTTTCTTTCTAGACAATTAATTGAAAATTCTAAAGACAATTATAGTAACGAGAATTAAAATACAAATAATCCAATAATCCTTAGTGTACTAATCGCAAGTCCCATAAATAGAATGCTGCGAATGAATGACTGTATCCTTGAATGTGTTGATGTGCCAATAGTCTTTAATGTCCTGATGTGCCAGTATTCTTTATGTGATGATGTGTCAAAATGAAGTACTCCAGAATACTTTTGAATACGTTCACAAAAATCCCAAAATCATCAATTCAAAATCCAAAATCCAAAATTCAATGAGCACTTTTATAATCCAATAAACATTTTTAATAATTCCTCTCTCTGAATTTGGAATGGTTTTTCAAAACTGTAATGGCTCTTTAAAGACTGATGTTTAGGTCGAAACTGAAAAACTGTCCACTAAACATGGTATCTATAAAGATAGGTCACATGACATAATGTTCTAGAATACTATATGGTGTATGTGCCTTTTGGCACATAAATCTAAAGGAAATTCTGGTTTTATCTGTAAACAAAATCAACCTTGACCTCAAATTGAATCAACAACCTGTTTACCAAAACCGTCCTTGAACTCAAATATTATGTAAACTACCTAATTCAAGGACAATAACTAAACAAGTCAACATTATACTTAACATTAAGGTTTAAGCAAATATTAAAGTCAAGAAACATTTATAATTTCCTAAAATATGTATAATATTATATAAAAATCATACATAACAGTAGTTTAACCAGAGATAATACTTCCTGACAAAAGAGCTGAACATGGAATTAGAAACTGAAATGGATTTTTAATAACGGAGATTTTTGTTTAAAGATAAACAAGTACGAAATTGTCTTGAAATTTGTTGACAAATAAAATTATCTCTATAGTATTCTACCTTTATGGTATTTATAATTATATGGAAAGATGTGTATTTACATTTGCGAATTAAATATTACAAGATGTAATATCAACAAACATTTGAGGTATCACTTTGAAGTTTTGGACTATATAGTATTTTATTTCATTTTCTTTTTAAATTTTTTTTTTGAAATCTATTTAAAAATAATAATAATCCAGAACTATAGTAATTTGGTTTATTTCCTACTCTATAAAATAATTAATTATTTTTCTCGAAAATAATAAATAACAACATAATGATTTTTCGTATTAAAAATAGACGCTATTTTGTTTTTTAAATTTTTGAGACTTAACATTTTTTTAGTCGGCCAATCCAAGGATTTAATTTTTGTACGCAAAGACTTTGTGAAATGGTATATTCTAATTCTAATTTATCCATCTTTTCCTAACAAAATTATTTTGTTTTTACTTAATCTGTAA
The DNA here is from genome assembly GCA_029931535.1 of Margaritifera margaritifera. Taxonomy (NCBI): domain Eukaryota; kingdom Metazoa; phylum Mollusca; class Bivalvia; order Unionida; family Margaritiferidae; genus Margaritifera; species Margaritifera margaritifera. The sequence goes on from JAQPZY010001695.1 coordinate 7,015,479, forward strand.
TAATTGAACTCCCCTATATTTATCTATTTTTTTATGACTGCAGAATCTTCATACATTACTAAGCAACAGACTGGTGAATTGTAAGCTGATGCAAATTGTACTTGCAATAAAAAATTTCCCGTTTTAAATAAAGTTTACAAATATTTAGAATCTAAACTGTCAGGAATAATAGTATGAGTAATTCTATTTCATTTTCTTTAATGGTACCTTTTGATACATAAGGATTACAGTCTTCTGTCTGTTTTCAAAAATCCACATTAAAAGGTTTACCATCAATTAATGATACATTAACATAAACATTAAATGAAGTAATTGAAAACAGAAAGGGTTTTATAACAACTAACATTCAATGCAGGTTGTTGAACAGAAAAGAAACAAAATCTAGGCGGTATATGATTATTAAAAATATTTTCCCATGTAAATGAAATAGAAGTTCCATCAAAACTTTTGCTATTAAAAGAATAAGATGTAAATGGATATTCTATATGAGCTCCCATTTGCAATAAAGATTGTTGATCTAAATATAAACTTTTATTAATATTAATTCTATTTACTGACAATGTTATATTACTAATTAAAAATTTTGAGTTTTCTGTTGTTGTTTTTTTTTTTTTTTTTTTTTCTTATATGTAATTATTAAAATATATCTTTAAACGAATATCCACACCAGTAATAAGAAACTTTTGAATAACAAAAATATCTTCATAGAGAAAGTCGGATAATATTACACCTTTTTTATGTATTGTCTTCTGATATAAAGTGTATTATTATTACCATTTGGATCAGTGTCTTCTGGAAAATCAGTATCATCAATTGTATTTAAAGAAGTGTAAACTGTAGTCATATCACTTAATCCTCTTTCAGAACTAAATTTTATTTAAGATACGCTTTATAAGGATATAATTCGGTATGACTTGAAACTAATGTATTATTAAAATAAATATATATTTGTTTTATCAATGAAGGTAAGAGAGTATTGACTGGTCCTATAGCAGGATCTTGTTTAGTAGCATCGGCGTTGGTAAAATCGGGAACACTTCCATTATTTTTATAAACTTGAAAAGTTACATTTAATCTGGTTAATAGTAAGGAAATATATTGACTAAAATTATACATATAAATTTTCAATACTTGTTTGTGGAGAAAGGCTTTGAATCTGAAATGATTTTTATATTTTAAATCTTGTTGATACGGCAGAGTCCTTATTATACGTTTTCTATAGGGATTTTTTTTTTCTTCAAATCCACAAATCGATTTTTATTTTTTTTGAAGAGTGTAATGTCTTCATACATGACAAAAAGTCCATATTTATCTGTTAAAGTAGTTTAAAATTCGAAATTAACACTAATTTTTCCACTATGTATTAAATTGTAATCGGTTTGACTGTCATCAGATAAAATATTAATGGAATCCATAGGAATGGCAAAAATGTATAAGGTTTAATAAATCTGTCATAATTATAATGACGAGGACTACTTTTCATATTAGTATTAAAGGGAATTCTTCAAGACAAATAAAGCAAGAAATAAGCTTGATAAGGTCCAAAAGAATTAGAAAAGTCTGTTTTTACAGGTTCTGAATTATATAATTGATTTTTAATATAAACTGACAATGATTTTACATCTGCATTTTCAAAAAGCATTGAGTTTTTATTCTATGCTCCTACCAATGCATCTTGTTTAACCAAAAAAAAAAAAAAAATTAGCATGCAATAGTATTGGTGAAAATATTATTCCAAGTAAACGAAGTTAACCCATTAGGTACAAATAAAGGATAATCAATGGTTAAACCTTGACGTAATTGTTTTAGATGTGCTAAAAATAAACTCGGATCTAATTTTACTTTACAAACTCTAAGATTAATATCATTAATGTTATATTTATATGCTTTAGAAACATTTGAAGTTAGTAATGTAAATTCGGGTGAGTTAAAATTGTAGCTAAATTATCCTAACGAGGGATGTAAACTATGTTTAAATTCAATAAAATTATATATTTTTTTCTAACCTTTTGAAATCCAAAACAATTCGATATATAATAGCCTTGTTGTTACTGAATCATACCTCTTTTTCCTTTTTATAATTATTTAATTTATTAGTTTATGATCTCTGTTCTTAGTTTGAACTGCGGTTACCATATGAGTATACATACGACAACTTTTCGATCGATAAATGGTCACATGACTATTTGCGCGCGAAAGGAATCGACCTACTTCGTGCACTTTTAGAAATTAACATTACAAGGTCACATTCCAATACAACAATAACACGATGTTTACTGTTTAAGATTTTAGTACGTGAGACCTTTGGCAAAATGACACATAACCTAGTTCCTGATTGGTTCTTAGAGGGTTGCATTATTTTGAAATACCATATTATTAAAGACGGAGAAAGGGTTTTTCCTTTCGATTCTGCGCACTTACACAATTATATATAGGGAATAATCCTGTGATAGATCATTATGTTAGAGTTACAATAGAAGAGAGGTCATATTGAATTTGCAGTTCAGTGTGGGATTTACTTTGAAGATTTATTATTAATACAATACATTTAGAAGTCAGTATTGTTCTTCATCTGAATTAATATACAGTTCCGTGGAATTTTCGGGAACATTTCTAATACTTGTGATATTCCAGACTTACACGGATTATTTGGATTTACTTGAAATTTATCAACACATTAGCACAGCAAAAGCTATTTCATTCAGAATACTACATCCGGAATACTTGGATTAACTTCCGGAAGTGAACTTTAAAACAATTTAGGACTTTTTAGGATATTCTATACTGTAAGTTATTTTTAATTCTTTCACTTTGATTGTTTGTTGAACTATTTTAATACTTTTAATACTTTAGGAAATTAAAGATTTATATTTTAATCTTGAAAGCTTGTTTGTGTCTTTTATCTTGTTACATTACCCCTAGAGTCGTAACATTGTACTAAATTTGACTTTCTAATGAGAATGGTATTTAAAATTGACTTTTAGAAGAATTTAATATACTTTCTTCAGCATTAGTTAAATTGCTAACTATTTCTACAAGATTACTATGCTGTTTAGAAATCGGATTGATTTTTTTTTTAAATTGTACAAGCAATTAAACGAACTTCCAGATCCTCTGTTAAACAATCTAACTTTGAATTTAATTGAATTAAAACATTTTGTGCTTTATTTTTAGGAAAAAGTTTTTAATTTTCAGAATAATCACTATAACCTTGAACAATCATACAATGAATGAAAATAAAACAAGCATGTATTTATACTTATTTTTAAAAACAAATGGAATGTATTGATCCTTTTAAGTGCAAAGCTGTAAAGCAAAGATAAGAATAATCAATGCAAGCAGAATAAATAAGATGAAAGGAATATTCATAATCATAATAGTAATTATAATAAATAGAACATGCATTCTACATTTTTTAAAGAAAAAAAAAATCCAAAAGATAACTACAATTATAATAATCAAAGCAAACAAAATAACTGATATAAAAGGATATATTTTATCTATCATTATTTTTTCTTTCTTCATTTAAATAACTTAATAATAAAATGAAAACAAGTACAAATTCTTCTTAATATATTAAAATTTGAGGGTGCTTTTTTGTTATGATTGGAAATGCTATAGGGCTTAGAAGAGTAGTACGCATATCGGAATTAAACAACAAGTTATTATTTTTAGGAGACAATCTTTCATTTTCAGGAGGTATAGAATTTAAAGGTAATGTTATGGATATGCTTTTTTTTAAATAAATGTTTATATTATTTGTATATATTTTGTTTCTTTTTTATAACCTAAACAAACATAAAAAACTAAAAATATTTGTAGAAAACAATTTTTAATTTATGTTGACGAGGATAATGCGGTGGATTCTATACTAAATGCATCAATCCAACTATAAATTTGTTTTTAGGTCAACCTAACCAATGTAATAATGCATCTATCTTTCTTTTTTAAGATCTAGTTTTGACAATTTTATCAATTTTCCAAATAGCATTTGGATCTATATATGCTTTTTGCATTTCAAATTCATAAACAGGACCTGGTAATGGATCACCTGCATAATCTTCAATTTTATAAACTATCGTTTCTAATAGATATGTGTGTAATAATAAATATTTCTCCAGTCCATTTTTGTTCATAATCTCTTTGAAATGTTCTTTTTTAAAATTTAAACGTACATGATCTACCATTTGAAATAAAAATCTTTCGGTTTTACTTCATATTATTCTTTTTCTTGTATTGTGTGCTCCTACACCTTTCCAAGGTTAAATACTGGGCATCTTCATCAATTTCATTTGGTTTATAACCAAACAAACTAGAATGAGGTGTACTATTATAATTTTGAACAAAGTCTTGTAATACATCTAAATATTTAAAAGTTTGTTTACTTTCAAAGTAACGATAAGTAAACTTTTTAGAATACGAATACATCGTTCAGAAAAAGCAGCTTTGTAATCGCTAAGACTACCAATATGAAACATCTTCTGGTGTAAAAAGTTTTGAAATAAAGTGATTAATAAATTCACTGCCTCTATCAGAACGTATTTTTTTAAAGGGTTATATTATTGTTTTGTTCTAGAACAATTTGAAATGCATCAATAATACTTGTCGGTTTTTTATTTTTTAATAGTTGTACAAATGCTTTACGTGAAAAATCATCTACAATAACTAATAACAATTTGTAATCATTATTATATTCTTTTAAATTGCTTACATCTGCTAAATCCCCATACCACATTTAATTAATACCATTTGTGATCAAGTCAGCGGCTTTTTTAGTTTTTAGTACAACATTTCTTTGCACTGAATAACTAGGTTGTTTTTCTAGCCATTTTTTTTATTTCATATAAATTTACTTTTCAGCCTTTAACGTTTAATAATTGTTTTAGATTTATAGGACCTGAATAGGCTCCAGGTTGTTTAACATTACAGAAAATATTTTGTAATTCTGTTTCTATAGAATCTTGTTTGATCATTGTAACGTATTAAAATAAAAATAATATAGTTCATAATTCTTTATATATACTTTATACAGCATAAACATTTTAAGGCTTTATATATCGTACAAAAATATTTTCGTTAAAACATACAACTTAACTTTACATCTCGTAAGAAAAACCTTAATACCATAAAAGAAAATCAGATTACCTATGATCTTTATATAAATCTTCAATCTTTATACATGTCTGTACTTTTAATCAATTTATAAAACATGCTTTTAAAAATGGTCTCGCCTTTATATACCTATGGGTCACGTGATACTAATTTTTGAATCCAAGATAAGAAGTTGTGCTTTTTTATGAAGAACAAGAAAATAAACACAGATTTTCAATAAAAAAAAGTGATCCAAACGCTGACGTAAATACATCTTCATTTTTTAGTTTCAATCCCATTTCTTCATTTTTAATCCTTTTAAGATCTAAAATGACTTTTGTTACTACAAATAGCTTATCTGATATAACGTCACAATGCTATGACATCGCAATGCTATGATATCCTTGTAAATTATGACGTCATAATACTATGTAAATATTTACCTTTTTTAGAAAAGGGATAGACATTTTTTCTATAAAAAGTTGTGTTTCTTTACTACCAGCTCAAAGTTTTAGGACGTAAAGGAAAATACCCCTCAAAAGCTAGAAAAGAATTTTTTTTGTATTTCTAGTTCATTTTTGAATATGCATCGCGACGCTAACATCATATTACCTAGTATTAGTGCATCACAGTGAAGTTTTTTAATGGTATGATCAAAATATTGTTTGCAGCCAAATATGTAAGTAGTTCATATTAATTAAGATTTAAAATGAATTTGAAGAATAATTGTAAAGACACATTTTTTTTGTAACTTTAAATCTATAAGATTATACAAAATTATTCTTAAAATGTTTAAAATTATTTTTTAGATTTACAGAACTGAAGATTTTTGCAATAAAATGTGTAAAATAAAATTTTATATTTTAACAATAAAGTGCGATGTATTTCAATTTTTTTTATATTAGTTAACAATAAAATCCAAGGTATTCTGAATTATTGTTTTAACGATAACATCTGAGAATATCCAACCTATTGATATTAGCTAACGATAAAATTTGAGATATTCCGAAAATTTTCAATTATACTTTGCGAAAAAGCCCGAGTTATTCCAAAACGTTTTTTCAATATAAAAACCGAATTATTCTGAAAATGTTTGTTTTAATGATAAAATCCTAGAATATCCAAACATTTTTAATATACTTAACGATAAAGTCAGAGATATTCTGAACATTCCTGTTTTAACAATAAAGTCCGAGGTATTCCGATATTGTATATGTTTTAACGATAAAATTCGAAGTATTCCGAATTTTTGAAACAATAAAATCCGATACTATCCAAAATATTAAATACACCTTTTGGATTTACCCATGATGCAATTTTCAAGATGGCGGCCTAGGCCATCTTGAAAACTGCCTCAAGGGTAAATCCAATACTGTAACAGCCCAATGAACCTATATCATCAGTTATATTCATGACTATATGCCACCAAAATAGCTGTTAATTAGGATAAGACGGGTTAATTTCCATTATGAAAGTTGTTTTGTTAACAGCAAATTCACCTCACTTTCATAGGCTTAAGAGAGCGTTAGGATTGGGATGACCCAATCTGTCGCAGTAAATTACATTTTTGACATTTTGTAAACTATTTGATCATATCTGACCAAAAAGCAAGTCCGATTCAGCAATGCATCACAGAAGGTTTATCGTTGTTGCCAAGGTAGTAAAATACAGAATAAAAGAACATGATCCGCGAAATGGTGCCACCTCTCCCGGGCTTGGCACCTCGGGCGGTCGCTCGTATCGCCCGCCCATTACGACGGCCCTGTTTCTTAGTGGCGCCCCTACTGAGCCGCCCGTGGGTCAATGTTTTTAGTAGCTCTCCTACTTTGCTACAGAGAAAAGTTTTGTCAATTGCTAACCTCCCCTCCCCCCCCCCCAATTGTTCCTAAATCGTTACATTTAGGAGAAGGTGAAATACTATGAAAATTAAATTTCAGATGCAAAAAAAAAAAAAAAAAAAAAATCGCGACGGCGCCCTCTTCGCCTGGCGCCTGAGGACAATTGCCCCTTCCAACACCAACCCCCTGCGCCACCACTGAAAACAATGCATCATCATATTTAACTCTCTCTCTCTCTCTCTCTCTCTCTCTCTCTCTCTCTCTCTCTCTCTCTCTCTCTCTCTTTCTCTCTCTCTCTCTCACACACACACACACACACACAGACACAAATACGTTCATGATATTTTATCAGACCACACCCGCGTCTCGAGGGATCCGCTCCGCGGGTAACGGTAAAAAAGCTAATTAACTTTTTCAATTAATAATCAATTAACATATTATATTTGTTGTGCAAGCTTACAGACCGTGAGAGTTAAAACAAAACACTCTGACCTTGATATAACCTCTCATTCACAGTTAGGTAATTGGGTTGACTGCGTATTATACTGTAGAATACCAACCTTGAGTTTCCTTGTAACCGAATCTAATTTCATATAATAATTTTTAGCTTATTAAATTAAATGAAAATTTTTGAACTGCCATTATATAGAATGGTTTTCTTTCTTCTAAATCGGAATAATATTATATCTAGCCAAGATGGCTGACAAACTGTCTTGATACCTGAAAAGTTAAGCAAGGAGGTAGGTGGATAGGTTGATTGATTGATTGGCTGTTTGATTAATTTATTGTTTGATAATTAATTGATGTTATGAAATAAAATATCTTTAACCTAATATGGATTGCTATTACCCAAATGATCCCATGACACTCAATGAATGCTAAACACGGTTCTATTTTGGGTCAGATCCAAAAGTCAGTCACAATACGGAAGAAAACAGGCAATATGCAGATCAATATTATCTGGATAATAACAATAGCTGTCCGAATGTAATGATGGATTATAACAATAGCTGTCCGAATGTAATGATGGATTATAACAATAGCTGTCCGAATGTAATGATGGATACTAAAGCTAATCATGGATAAAAATATTTGGATTCATAAAGGGAGGTGATTCTTTGAAAACTCATGCAATCCAAGACGCTGGGAAACCGCTATCGGTTTCCGCACATGATTTATATATACCATACTGTCTTAGTGTCAAACGGTAATTGTCAGATAACAAATACTGAATTCCAAGACAGAGGAAACTCAATCTAACTCTTGCTATGTCGAAATAAAAGGAAACATGAAAGCGCATTTTCACAACGCAACATAAAAAACAAAAAAAACAAAAAAACAAAAACAAAAAAAAAAAAACATAAAAAAAATCATATACCTTCTTGCAAAGCGAATGTAAGTACCTTATACATCTATTACAAATATCGTACGATCGAGAAATCAAAATATTTGTCAAGCTTTGTACATTAAGCCATTTTTCTTTGAATATACAGGAATTGCAAATAATGTATTTCATAAATTATTTTTCAGTGAATAAACGGGATTTCTATGGTCATAGTACAGAGCACAGATATATGGCTTCCAGCTTTTTCATGCAAGCCACTGGCAAAGAACCATGTAACTCAGAATGCATAACGAGTTCTTAAAGGACCAAGGTCTAGGACTTTATTTGATATTTGCATCGCGAAAATGCAATCCATACAATTTTGGAAATGGGGTGGGGGGTACATTTTTTCCAAATACAAAGAAAAAGTTGCATCTGCGCAATATTATTATTATTATTTTATTTTTCCTGTACATACATGACCCTAGTATACTGTACATACATGACTCTAGTATACTGTACATACATGACTCTAGTATACTGTACATACATGACCCTAGATTACTGTACATACATGACCCTAGATTACTGTACATACATGACCCTAGATTACTGTACATACATGACCCTAGTATATGGTATATACAATACTCTAGTATACTGTACTTACATGACTCAAGTATACTGTACATACATGACCCTAGTATATGGTATTTACATGACCCTAGTATATGGTATATACATGACTCTAGTATACTGTACACACATGACTCTAGTATACTGTACATACATGACCCTAGATTACTGTACATACATGACCCTAGTATATGGTATATACATGACCCTAGTATATGGTATATACATGACTCTAGTATACTGTACATACATGACTCTAGTATACTGTACATACATGACCCTAGATTACTGTACATACATGACCCTAGATTACTGTACATACATGACCCTAGTATACTGTACATCCATGATCCAAGATTACTGTACATACATGACCCTAGTATATGGTATATACATGACTCTAGTATACTGTACATACATGACTCTAGTATACTGTACATACATGACTCTAGTATACTGTACATACATGACCCTAGATTACTGTACATACGTGACTCTAGTATACTGTACAAATATGACTCTAGTATTCTGTACATACATCACTCGTATATACTGTATATACACCACTCTGGTATACTGTACATACATCACTCTGGTATACTGTATACACATCACATTAGTATACTGTACCCATATCACTCTAGTATACTGTACATACATACCTCTAGTATACTTGACATACATTACTCTAGTATACTGTACATACCTCACTTTAGTATACTGCACATACATCACTCTAGTGTATTGTACATACATCACTCTAGTATACTGTACATACATCACTCTGATATACTGTACATACATCATTCTAGTATCCTGTACATACGTCACTCTAGTATACTGTACATACATCGCTCTAGTATACTGTTCAGTTCTTTTTGTTGGTTTTAACTTAATGCTTTGCCTTAATTTCTAATGAAACTTCCAATATCTAAGCAAATGTGTGTATTTGAGGCAAGAAAGTTAAAAATAAAATAAAAACTCTATAACTGTTTTATGCATACTTGTTGCCAGTAGACATTTATATTTATTTGCCCCTAGGATTGGGGCTTTTAGCGTTATTTTCTGATTTGGATTCATTTCTATTGCTTCAAAAGGTATTCTTATATGATAATTTTAATATTAAATTTTTAATTTAAAGGGGGCAAGATTTTTAGGAGCTGAAGTACCTCATAAAGATGTTATCCTTGATGACAGATACAACATATGCGATCAGACAGACAGACATGCAGACAGACAGACAGAAAAACAGAAAGATCAATACATTGAAATATATAACGATATATAGGACGATACACATATAAACATACATACATACATACAAACATACATACATACACACACATACATACATACATACATACATACATACATACATACATACATACATACATACATACATACATACATACATACATACATACATACATACATACATACATACATACATACATACATACATACATACATACATACATACATACATACAGGCATGCATGCATGCATACATACATACGTTCACGGTTAGATAGCGGACGAACAATACGGATAGATGGCTGAATGGGGAAACAACGATTCAGTAGGTAGATCGGTTGACAGATATGTCGATAGGTAGAGAGTGAAATAGCAAAAATAGTATAGAGGAAGGTAGAAAGAGAATGAAATAGCAAAAAGAGTATAGAGGAAGGTAGATAGAGTGTGAAATAGCAAAATAAGTATAGAGGAAGGCAGATAGAGAGTGAAATAGCAAAAGGAGTATAAAGGAAGGTATATAGAGAGTGAAATAGCAAAATAAGTATAGAGAAAGGTAGATAGAGAGTGAAATAGCAAAAGGAGTATAGAGGAAGGTAGATAGAGTGTGAAATAGCAAAATGAGTATAGAGGAAGGTAGATAGAGTGTGAAATAGCAAAAGGAGAATAGAGGAAGGTAGAGAGAGAGAGAGAGAGTGAAATAGCAAAAGGAGCATAGAGGAAGGTAGATATAAAGTGAAATAGCAAAAGGAGTATAGAGGAAGGTAGATAGAGAGTGAAATAGCAAAAGGAGCATAGAGGAAGGTAGATAGAGAGTGAAATAGTAAAAGGAGAATAGAGGAAGGTAGATAGAGAGTGAAATAGCAAAAGGAGAATAGAGGAAGGTAGATAGAGAGTGAAATAGCAAAACAAATATAAAGGAAGGTAGATAGAGAGTGAAATAGCAAAAGTATTAATGAGGAAAGTTGATAGAGTGTGAAATAGCAAAAGGATTAATGAGGAAAGTAGACAGAGTGAAATAGCAAAAGGATTAATGAGGAAAGTAGATAGAGAGTGAAATAGCAAAATAAGTATAGAGGAAGGTAGAAAGAGAGTGAAATAGCAAAAGAAGTATAGAGGAAGGTAGATGGAGAGTGAAATAGCAAAAGGAGTATAGAGGAAGGATGATATAGAGTGAAATAGCAAAAGGATTAATGAGGAAAGTAGACAGAGAGTGAAATAGCAAAATAAGTATAGAGGAAGGTAGATAGAAAGTGAAATAGCAAAAGGAGCATAGAGGGAGATAGAGAGAGCGTGAAATAGCAAAAGAAGTATAGAGGAAGGTAGATAGAGAGTGAAATAGCAAAAGAAGTATAGAGGGCACTCATTTTCAGTCTTCAGGATATAGAGGAAATTTTTTTTCTCTGCGTAAATACCGGATATATTTCATCTTGTGGTACAAAAAAAATTGTTTTTGGTACCACAAGATGCAATATATCCGGTATTTACGCAGGAAAAGAAAAATTTCTTTTTATTATATAACAAACTTGCTCCAGAATTGAATATATTAGAAGATTAAACTCACCTTTCAGCACCCCACCTCACCCCACTTTTCGTAAATGCACTCACTTTCATATACTGATCCTATTAATATCAGTGACGTAAGAGAGCGGTAGGATTGGGATGACCTAATCTGTCGCAATAAATTACATTTTTGACATTTTGTAAACTATTTGATCCTATCTGACCACAAAGCAAGTCCGATTCAGCAATGCATCACAGCCGGGTTTATCATTGTTTCAAAAATTAATTTCCGTGTCTGAAATGTAATGCGGTTTCTATTTATCTGTGCTAACTCACGAAGTGCTCGTTTTTGTTGCTGCAGGTATAATTTATGTATGCACACACAATCAAGCGTCGCAAGGCATGATAGGAAATCTTATATTTTCACATCTGAAAATATAAGGATATATTTTGCACATGTGAAAATATAGGAATGAAAACAATATGAAAATTATTTCGCCAGTAAGTTTCTGTATTTCACACTTAAGTATATAATTAAAAAAAAGTTATTCACGGAGATAAGAATATAAGATGATTTGCATCATGTACTATCTTTTTTCACTCTTCTGTTTTTCTTCCTATTCCCCTATATTTCACTAATATTTTAAATTTCACAAAATAACATACTGGTTACAGTCTTCAATGTGTCTACCGTGGCGGCATCCTTATGCAACCGAGTTGCCATCTTTATCAAATGAGAGGAAAAATAACAAAACAAAAGAAAAACAGAGAAATATACAATAGCGAAGTACATTATTATCTTTATCGCCTTGACTGATGCAAATAAAGCTCCCCAAAACGGAATCCCGTAAAAAAATCGGGCTAATGCTTAACATTTAATGGAATAGTCTTGTTGGAACAAAATCGATAGTCAAGCAGACGAGTCACTTTTGTCATAAGCTCGTCCGCGCTAAACGATTGGTTTGGGAGGTCTGGTGTAGACAGGAATTGATATATATTGTAGTGAGTTTGCTGTTTGGGAACAGTGGTTGTTTTGTTTAGTTTATCTGCAAGCAGGACTCTTTGGATTAGAGTTTACTATTTCATTCTTTTTATTTTTTTCAAGGAATTTTTATTGTGATATTTTGTACCACGTGCAACTTTTCGAGAGATCTTTCATAGGAAACTTAATGTATTATTGTCATGTAAATTGTGTATTTCAGCAATCCAACAACAGTTGATTTTATTCTGTATTTAGAACAATCAAAGTTATAAATGTCAGCAATTTACACATTTTTACTGTGAAACATTCGAATCTGCAAACACCAACAAATGAAATAGGAATATTATCTCTCTCTCTGCTGTTGAGCGTTATATAACCAACTGAAGGTGCAGTGATAGGGCAACGTTTTTTAAAAGACAAGACACAGCTTAATTGCAATGAAAACGCATTTACACTAAAAAATTAAAGTTAGAGAACAATTATGATGATCGAGGAGATTAAAATGAATTCGACGATAATGGAGGAGACGCAGTCAAAGGGAGAGGAAAGAGACGGATTCTTTCTGTATCTGGCAGTGGCCCTGATGTCCTTAATCATTGCTGTGGGCTGTATAGGTAAATAGTGATCTCTCTCACTCTCTCTCTCTCTCTCTCTCTCTCTCTCTCTCTCTCTCTCTCTCTCTCTCTCTCTCTCTCTCTCTCTCTTGTAGTGTCCGTTGACCTGTGAGATACGGGACATGAGTTTAAGTCTTGTTTCAAATATGGAATATGAGTATTATGTATGTACGCAATGTACGTACGTATGTATACATGTTTTAATCTATGAGAGAGAGAGAGAGATATATAGAGAGAAGAGAGAAATTATAAGCTAAATCTCTCTCACAGTCTGTTTATGGTTCCTTCTTTCTCTCTAGAGAAAAAATAAATCATTGGACAATCCTGAAGTATTATTACGATGTTCTCCATATATAGAAATGATATGTAAAGAGGAAAACAGAAAAAAAAAAATTCTTGTACAGCTACAGTTTATATATGATATAAGACTTCAAAAGCGGCGTTTAGGTCCTTTCAATAATATTGATATATGTTACATCAGAAAAATATATTGCTTACATATCTTCCTGCATTTACCTCGTCTCTCAATGGTGGATAGTGGATTTGATTTCAACGCTGTATTTCTTGCGTAGAAGTTGTTATAATTTTACAATATCAATTTTATATTTCAATTTAGACCTTAATTTATTTTATTTTATTTTATGCAACAATAATTGTGAATGAAAAACAAATGTTCTCGGTTAGAATATCGACTTAGGAGGTCTTTTAAGTGTCACAAACCGAAACAATCAGAAGCAATTATTTGTGGATGGTCTAGAATTAATCATATGCACCGTCCTCTGGTGACAGAGATATGGTACGATAGCCGATAGATGCAAAACAAATATTTTATCCCAAAGTATTACTGCCCCATTACCGGATTCCAGCAGCTTGATACAAGATTGCAAGAAAAATAAAGATTGTATCATTTTTTATTATTATTTTGTTTAAAGATACAATTCCGTATTTGCTCGAGAACCGAACCTCAACATTTGACTTAGATCCGCTGTCATATAATGTGTGTAAGGATATGAGGCTCAATTCTCATCATTCTGCTTATGACTTTAAGCAAAACGTGCTGACCCTGATTTGCAAGCCCACTATATGAAGACAGGTCCAGGTCTTTGCTGTTCATATCTGGGAGCGCAATCCAAGCGTCATTACGTTAATTAGTTGTAATCAAGTAATACTTTCAGTCCCGGCCTGGAAATCATAAAACTCTGAGCTTGAGTTACAGACTGTGTATCCATTCGCAGTTTGTCAAAGTAAAATCCGTTTTCAGTTGACACAAAATGTAAAGCTGAAACTCAGGTTTAAATGTTGTATGATTCCCAGACCAGGTTCCACTTTCAAAAAACGCATTAATGCGGAGTAGAAGCTGAGCTCAAATTTACATGCACACTATATGTAGATTATGATATGATAATTACATGAAAATATGCAGGTGACTTTGGGGCCCAACAGTGAGATACTTACCTTGAATCTGACTGTATACAAATTTTACTATAGACACAATTTTGAGTTAAATACGTGCAGTACATGTTGAGGATTTTTATGAAAGCATGACCTTTTCAAAACTACTATAGAGGAGAGATGAACAGTTTCAATGTAGGGGATATAAATTTGCATTGCAACTGTATTTCATCATCACCGTCATCACCATCATCATCATCATCTATCTTTCATTTTCCAGTGCGTACATTTTCCAACATGGCACTTGTCTCATTTTCCAGTGTGTGCATTTTTTAATGTGGTAATTGTCTATAATTTTCTAGTGTGTGCATTTTCTAATGTGGTAATTGTCTATAATTTTCTAGTGTGTGCATTTTTTAATGTGGTAATTGTCTATAATTTTCCAGTTCGTGTAGAGAGGTGTCTGCCATTTTCCAGTGAGTGCATTTTCCACTTTTGTATTTGTCTGCCATTTTCCAGTGCGTGCATTTTCCACCTCTGTCTTTCATTTGATTGTGTCTGTTATTTTCCAGTGCTTGCATTTTCCATGTCTGTCATTTTCATGTCCGATTAATTTTCCATGTCAGTAATTTTCGTGGTGTGTATTTTCAGCGTATCCGCAGGATCATTCATTTAATTGTGTATGCTACTTTCCAGTACGTGCATTTTTTCCATGTCTGTCATTCTGATGTCCGATTTATTTTCCATGTCAGTAATTTTCATAGTGTTCCTTTTTAGAGTCCCGCAGGGAATTGTTGTACATGCATTTTACTAAAAACAAAGAACAAAAAGTAATTAAGTTACCAATAAAAAAGTATTTCAGTGAATTGGTTAATAAGTGGAGTAGTAAATTATCTAGCCGGCTAAGTACAATAGTAACTTAACTAGCTTGATGGAAAGATGGCTCGATGATAGAGAGATAGGAGAATAGACGAAGCCTTACACAAACGTAAATTGTTTGTTTGTATTTTTTTAAAACAAATAAACCATCACATTAACATGGTTTTAATTTTGACGTTGACATTGAATCGAAATTCTTCTAATCCCAAGCCATAAATTTTTGATTAAAATATAAATAATTTAGTACCTATTTTACCAGAATATGCAGGACGGTCTAAATAATCCTGATAAGGGTCGACAACATCATCGATAATTCTAAATGCTATTGATTTTCTTTATTCTAATTGTTAGGCCGTGCACAAGAACATATTTCATGTACAGTGACCAAGCTTATTATACCATATGCCCATGTATAACGCATACTTTACTGCTAACAGCATAGACCCAAATTTTCCCAATTCATCAAAAGGGGGGACGGGCAAGTTTTATAACAAATATTAACTCTCAGTCCAGACTCAACTCAAAATTCTAACGTCTGATTGGCAAATGTCAAATCAATGACGCTGATATCATAAATAGATATACCCTGTTCTGCAGGCTTTCTTCTTCTTCTTCTTCTTATTCTTTTTCTTCTTCTTCTTCTTTAAGCCATATCTGGATTTATACTTTTCGCAGTTAGGTAAGGGTATTATACGAGTAAATATGGTATTCCAATCGATCTCAGTACGACCTTGAGGTATAATGATTTCAATTCCAATTTGTATAAGTGCTATGCTTTATGAAACTTGACACATATAAACTACATATGACTTTAGATGCTTCGTTCAAATTATCTTCTCTTCAGTCGGAAGACTTCTATTACATTTGTAATTGAAAAACGTGAGCGTGCTTTCGTGTACTAACATGAGAGAATTATTGTGGTTTCACTCTGAAGACTTCTGTTATATTCGTACTTGAAACGTAGAGTGCTCTCGTGTATTGACATGAGAGAGAGAGAGAGAGAGAGAGAGAGGGAGAGAGAGAGAGAGAGAGTATTGTCTATTAATTTTAGTAAATGGTAAAAAATAAATTTATCTTATGGAAGGATGCATGTGCTAGCCAAAAGCAGCGCGATAGAAGATTTTCAAAACGAAAATGTTCGAAACAAAACGGTGATTTTGGTAAAAAAAAAAACTTTCTTTTTTATCCGCATTTAAGAAATGAAATCCGCATTTAAAAGAAAGCACGGAAAAACAGAAATAGAAGAGAACTCTAGGTGTCTATAGTTTTACTGGGATTTTCTGTAACTCGGCCCTCGAATTTGTAATATGTTTAAATACTAGAGACACTTTGAAGAGAGAATAAAAAATAAATAAAAAAACAGCAACAAAAATACAACAGATACAGAAATTCGAAAGAATTCGTCAATATAACATGTACATTTGGATCATGAAAAATTCCGAACCCTTGCATTATCCGTCCGTTTGACAGCAGCTATTAAGGAAAATCTGTATAATGAGGAAATATCCGCACATTTAGTCATCCTGCCAAAATCACTTAAACCACCACCACCCAGTAGAAGCTCCCTAACAACAACTTCAGCACTACCATCACCACTGTTATTAACATCTTCGTCGTCGTCGTCGTAGTAACAGCCAGTAATAGTAGTAGCAGGAGGAGAGGAGGTGAAGGCGATAAAGTAGTAGCTATATTGGTAACGGAGGTTCAGTTATAAATGATGCTGCTAATGATGATGAAAAGAACAACGATAATGGTGATGATGGTGGTGGCGATGATGATGATGATGATTATGATGACGACCAAGAGGAGGAAGCAGAAGAGAAGGATCATCATATAAAGACCTCAAGCAAAGTGCCCCTCATGTATCTGATAAGCATACGTTGTTATAATTTGCATCAGTCTTGAATGACATAACAGTTAAGGGCAATTGTAAATGGGTTTTGTGTGTATGTGTGTGTGTGTGCGTGCAATGTGTTTATATATAACATTGATTCACCCAAAATAACAAACTTGTTTCCTTTTACAGGTAACATCTTGGTCATCATTGCGGTGAAAACCAGAAAGAAACTGCAAACAGAGTCCAATGTCTTCGTAGTTAATCTGAGCGTGTGCGATCTTTTGTTCGTCACATGTGTCCTGCCTTTTAATATTTACACGTGCTTAGTGGATGGATGGTTTCTAAGTGAACGCCTCTGCAAATTTACCGGTTTCCTTGGATACACACTCACAGGTAAGTTTGATTAGAAAAATGAAGAATCCTCTCAGATATCCACTGAATTGAATGAGATTTTTAAAAAAAATAGAACAAATAGGCCACTAAGGATGACACTGTAGTTCAATACTGTAACATATTAACATCCTTCTATTTCACGAGATGTACGCAGGACACAGGTCTACAATAATAATAATAATAATAAAAATAATATAATATAATATAATATAATATAATATAATATAATATAATATAATATAATATAATATAATATAATATAATATAATATAATATAATAATAATAATAATAATAATAAAATAATAATAATAATAATAAAAATACAATAAAATTCTTATTTATTATGCGGTGTACGAGATAGCAAATATTTAGCAAAAGAAGACCTATATTGATGAATTTTGAAGCATGTCACCAAAATGTGAAATGTAAATATGCACATTTAAATTTTTTTCAGGAACGATCATAATTACAATCACACTGATTGCTTTCAATCGTTACAAGCTGGTTCGTGATATACAATCGTACAAGCGGATATTCCAGACGAAAAACTTGTTACTCATGATTGCTGTTGCATGGACGGTTCCCGTACTACTAATGATTCCGCCTGTGGTCGAAGTTTGGGGGCGTTTTGGGTACGCACATATGTTAATCACTTGTAACCTTCTTCTTGATCATGACAGTCAACTGTTTAAACTATTTCTTCTTGTATTTCGTGCCGGACTTCCGGTAGTCCTCATTACGTATTTCTACGCCATGATCTACATGACCATGCGCACCAGCCATCGCCGCATGGAGAAAATTTCCTGCACCATGGGCTCCCTAGAAGCGAGCAACCACCGTAAGGAGATGCATCTAACGAGGATAATGATTACTATTTTCGTGGTTTTCATTGTGTCCTATTTTCCTTGCACTATTACTGGAATGATTGACTGGAACCACATTTTGTCTAAAAGATTCCACATGTTCTGTGCAATTACAATTTACATTGGAAGTGCTGTTAATCCTCTTATATATGGATTAATGAATAGCCAGTTTAGGAGAGCGTACAGAAGGCTGTTGTGTTGCTGTGCTGAGAGGACGAACGACCATTCTGCCGCGGTCTCGCAAGTCATAATCCATCGTGTGTATAACAAAAATGACACTCTTCTCACTAAATATAATGAACTTTGATGAAAGTAGGACTAGACAAATATAGACTTCAAATGACTGTCGTACAGATATATTCGTGGCTTCGCCACTCTTGCAAATACTGAGTTTTTCACCCACGAAATGAAATATATCCGTTATTCACTCTTTTCAAGCAAATATTCTCTCTCTCTCTCTCCCTCTCTCTCTCTCTCTCTCTCTCTCTCTCTCTCTCTCTCTCTCTCTCTCTCTCTCTCTCTCTCTCTCTCTCTATATATATATATATATATATATATATATATATATATATATATATATATATATATATATATGATTTAGTTTGTAACCTTCTAAAAGCTGCAAACTCTTTACCTTAAGCTGCAACCGTTGAACTCTGAGGAACTTTGGTCAAATGTAAAATGTATGCATAAACCTCGACCTATTTTGAGCCAATGCAGGTTCTTTGTGATGTTATAAAGCTGTATCTATCGGTTTATAACTAGACTACAATAAACTGACTTTAAGAACATTTTGAAACTTGTCGTTTAAATACCATTGTAATCCTCATATATCTGCATGCACAGTAAAATAAGTAAAACAAAGAAAAAAATGTAGATCCAGTGATATACAATTATTAACCTTTCTCTTTTCAAATGTTATATTATGAAACGAGTTTTAATTGTTTAAATCCTCGAATACTGAGTAGTAAGCCGTGTAACGAATTGTGTAAAAGTGGCGTTTGTTTGCACGAATTGTGTAAGAAGTGGCGTTTGTTTGCACACAATATAGAAGCATAAAATGTTTTGTGCTCGAAAAGTAACATAAACTTAAATAGAAGATGGCGCTTTTAATAGGTTTATTATACGAAGGTGTGAAATGAATTATTATTTATAGTTTTAGATAACTGAGTGAATTTAAAGGATAACATATAAAAATTGGATAACATTTGGGTGTTTGATAACATGAAAGCCACACCAGAGAGGAAATTAAAACTATTGATCATATGTTAGCAAAAGCTCAATTTTCTTCTTGTAGATTTTTAAAAATGAAAAGTAATAAAAAGGATCCAGAAGAGTCAAAGAGTAACTTGAGTGTTTATCGGGTATCTTTGGACAAATATAAAATCGGCAAGTTTGCTTGCAGAGTTGCCATGAGACAAGATAACTTTTAGGAGTGGAAGGGTGCTCATTAAATTCTCCGTTGTTAAACTGACTGGACTCTATGAATATGAGATAGATATATAAATCTTGCACTGTCGGACCAATTATTCGTGAACTTGATCACAAGTTTCTGGGTGAAGGGGTTTTGATTAAACTTATTTTTCTTCACAGTAAAAGGTGCAAAAAGCGGAGCGTGATTTCTGTACAGTACTTGAGTTGATATGCCAAAGGGAGTAACATGTAAAGATTTCATGATAACGGTTGTGAACTGGCTCTCTAGTATTTAATCTCTGTCTGAAATAGATTGAATAAATCCTTTCCGTTTGGAAATTTAGTGAAACGGGTATGGCGATCAGTCCTTTAGGCCTGTGATGGACTATCAAAATATACAGAAGAAAGGCTGTCTAAACTAACGCAATAAAACTCATTCTTGCACTCATTGAGTCAATCACACATTTATTTGTTTACGTACAAACTTACTTTTACAATATTTTTTTTTTTGCATTTAGTATTTTTGAAAATGTCTTGAAATTACAGGTCCTTCAAATCAGACATTTGCCACAAACGCTAAAGAAAAACAACTACTCTTTAGAGAAAAAAAGAAAGAAAAACAACTCAACAAAATATACATTTCAGTCAATTGTAAATAATAGCCTGCTAATACTTACGAGCAAGATACTATTTTTTTAAAAAAGATCAGTTGGAGGAAATCGCTAAGAAAAAATGTCGTACCCTTTTTGAACTCGTTGCAGTGTCGTTGATATTTTTTTTAGAGATATATTACTAAGTGCGCAGCTCGTATTTCTAGAAGTTAAGTGCATAACAACAATTAAATGGTGTTGTGACAGTATAAATTTGATCGTTTCACAAAAAAGATGAAGACTGCAATGATTATAATAAAATGTTATTCGTCTGACATTTAAGGCTTTATTTTATGAATTTTTAATTTTTTAAAAGAAGGTTTAAATTTAACCATTTCCTAAAATTATTTCATTTCAAACGAAAATTTTAAGAATCGATCAAATATCTTTTTATTTTTTAGTACTCTATTGCCATAGAACACACTGAAATATGAATGCAAGAATAAAATTACTACTACTCTATTACAATAGAACACACTGACATATGAATGCAAGAATAAAGTTACCAGAACTCTATTGCCATAGAACACACTGACATATGAATGCAAGAATAAAGTTACTAGTACTCTATTGCAATAGAACAAACTGACATATGAATGCAAGAATAAAGCTACTAGTACTCTATTGCCATAGAACACACTGACATATGAATGCAAGAATAAAGCTACTTGTCCTCTATTGCCATGGAACACACTGACATATGAATGCAAGAATAAAGTTACTAGTACTCTGTTGCCATAGAACACACTGACATATGAATGCAAGAATAAAGCTACTAGTACTCTATTGCCATAGAACACACTGACATATGAATGCAAGAATAAAATTACTAGTACTCTATTGCCATAGAACACACTGACATATGAATGAAAGAATAAAGTTACTAGTACTCTATTGCCATAGAACACACTGACATATGAATGCAAGCATAAGTTATGCGCAAACTTTCTTTAATTTCTCTGATCAATTTAGGGCAACCTTTTCATGCAGCTATCGTATACAACACTGAAGATAAATTCTACATAATAAAGCAAAAAACTATATCCCTACCTTCAGTGGAATATATCGCAATGCTACAGCTCTTTTGCACATATAAACTTGTATTTTATTTCATATACCTATCAGACAATGGTACATTTTTCAGATTGAAGGGCAGATAAATTAATTATTGAAGATGTAAGGGCAGATAACTTCATTACTACTGGACCTGTGCTTCCAGACGTATAAAGATAATTCCCTCTGTTTGCTTCGAAATGCGCTAGAACAATCTTTTTGTTCACATTTTGTGTCCATAAGTATAATATGAGTTCACGCAAGTACAACCGGTTTCATATGTATTAGGTTACAGTTTGTAGCGAAAGAATTGAATCTGACAAAATGTTTGCGTCCGTGTTACAAGTATGGTAAACCGGTGACATTTCGCGTTATGTTATGTATGCAGCATGGGGATACAATTAGTGACAACGAAAAACGGATTAATTACCTTTTGCAATAAATAAAAATGTTACATCTCAACAATCCTCCTTCCAGTTAAAGATAAAGACTTCAGACCTTAAAATAAGATTTTGGAGTGATTTGTTGATGTGTAGAAGAAGACTCTAAGAATTTATATTCACCTGGAAGGAGGGAAGGAGGGAGGTGAGGATGAGTTCACCTACCTATCGCCGCGTCGTCTAATTTTTATCCTGAATAGATTCGATATATATATATATATATATATATATATATATATATATATATATACACTCTACCTTTATCCGTATATTCCTGTTATGGGCTATCAAACATTATACATTGTATCTTATATTCATCTGTTTATGTTTTTGAGTAGGGAATATCAACCTTCACTACCTTTGTACATTTGTTGGTCCATTTTCGTCAGCTCATTGTTGTCCAATTTAACAACTCATGTTTTTTTTCTATTTATTGGAGTAGTTAATCCAGTTACAACTTCTTCCTTTGATTTCTGGTGGTATAAATGGTGCAAAGGTCTTTGGTCTGTCCATTAGGTCCCTGTTTCTGAAAAAATCGGATATTCGATGTTCGATATGTTAACAAATATCATCCTTCAAAGACTATTGATTTTACCTCCAGCTTTCATCATCGTCCTCGTGTTTGCACCATAGAACAGAACTTATCTAACCTGTTCGTTTAAAATTTGGTTCTACTTGTTATGGGTTTTAGTTTGTTCACAATTGTTAGCTGAATAAACACAGCAT
Organism: Margaritifera margaritifera; assembly: GCA_029931535.1. NCBI lineage: Eukaryota > Metazoa > Mollusca > Bivalvia > Unionida > Margaritiferidae > Margaritifera > Margaritifera margaritifera. The sequence goes on from JAQPZY010001695.1 coordinate 7,038,365, forward strand.
TTGCTTCACTATGTACTTTTTGAGCTGTGTTATGACGTCATCATCCTTACCCACACAAAATTCTTTTACTTGGACGAGAGGCCACCTTCTTTATATTGCATCTAAATTACGATTTAAGTATAAGTAATTACTCTGCACCAAACATTCTCGATTCCTCCAAAAGTAGAGAAATAGTGTCAATTGTTTGGTCTCAAAATGCTTATTCTTTTATGGAGTACACTGTAATTAAGACACTGACTTTGCCAATACGCATTATATTATTGACAGCTTTTATTCATTCTTTGGTGACACTGAAAACAATAGTTTTCTACAATTTTTATTGTCGCAAAAATACCACCGATCGCATAGACAGTCAATGACGTTCAACACATCCAGTCAAATAAATGGTTTAAATATACACTCTTTATGAAGCTTGAAGTAAATTCTCCTAAGAAGACGGGAGGAGTAAAAGTATAGTATATGAGATTTCTGGGGGCACCCAATTACTATTATCTGACATTTCAATTTTTATATGTTTCGCCGCTTCGAGGACCGATGCTTGCATATCCGTTGTTCCGCTGCTACGCGCAACTCAATTACTACACAAAAATGAATTGTTATTATCGAGTGCGCCATCAACTCTCATATACTATACTACAAATAAATGTATGAAGCAAATGATCAGATACATTTATTTCGAGATATATTTAAAATTGGTATTGCACAAGAAATAATATTATATATATATATATATATATATATATATATATATATATATATATATATATATATATATATATATATATATTAGTATTTTCTGATGTCTCTTGTACGTTGGTTATTTTGGCTTTGTTATTGTATTAAATGTCTCGTGTGCCATTCTGATTAATGGTTTAATCCATTGATTTAGTTCCTTCCGTCTGTTGTTTGATTAACTCTAATTCATCTTCGAGATTTTCCACGTCATCGATTGAGTTTTGCAATGCTTCATCTAAACATTAGGTCCGTGTTATAGAATGACGCTTGGCAGACAATCAAAGAATATGTTTTTAACTATGTACCAGATGTAGCCTCTATTTATTATCTATACTCCATTCTTGCATTTTCTTTAAAATTTGTAGCAAATTTGTATCAGGTTCAATATTTTACAATCTTACTCATTTATTAGCTAGGTTTCATCTCACTGAGTTTTATCTCATCAAATATTTTATCTAAATTTGGTAGTTGATAAATGGAATTTGAGGTCCTGGATTACCCGTTGTAGATTTGCGTACAATCTTCGCCGTTGTAGCTGAACTTCATTAAGGTTCCACAGCTTTGCATATACGCTTCGCTGCCTTCAATTATTCCTTAGCTTTAAAATATTTATAATATTTGTAATGTCTACCGGCTGGACACCTACTGCTTCATTAGTGGTCATTAAGTTGTCTTTAATTTCTTTTAGTTTGCTTTACCTCCGCTGACTGTTTGCTTTCATCATCTGCGGCGAGGTGTCTGGGAGAGACAACACCGGACGTTATATTTTTCTTGTTTTCTTTTTTTAACTTCGTTTATACCTGTATGAAAATTATATACCATACTCCCTGACGATTATTTAATGCATATTCCTAGGCATTCCATCAATTTGCAAGCTCTCCGTACGTTCGTTTCTTCTCTAATTCAACTTAAACGGATAATAACAATTTATAGTTTAACGTGAAGTCTTTAACATTTTTAATTGAAGCAATCCCATTCCAACAAGATTCCGTAACAGAAATATATATCTGCTGAGACATTTTTAATTTAATTGTTATACAATATTTTGATATTAAAATGCATCAGTTTAAATATTGGTAAGATAATGTATTAATGCTATCAATTAAAAATCACTTATCATCATGAACTGATAAAACTTCTTTTTCTAGTTTCATGTTATACATCTCACAATGATAAGACCAAGGAAGTTCGTTTCTTGAAGGTTTTCGTCGTGGTTGAATAAAGAATATTTATACATATCAAATCTCATATTCTTTTTTATTACACATTTATTAACACACTTGCATACCTTTTTCTCTTTATGATCAGTCTTAACTGGATAGGATTTGATCTTTGTCTGTAAAACTCTTTAATAACAGTGCCGGTTAGTTAATCTTTTAAAAGGCCGGGTATCTTTTTATTTATTTGTCGGATATTAAAAACGTTGTCTTTGGTATATTCACTAATGTCATATAATTTAAAGTTTTATTTCATTTCATTACAAAAGTCATCAACTTCAGCATAACAAATTCGTATCTGTCACAAGAACTTGCATTCTGTTGGGGTACTCGTATTTTAGTTGAAAGTAGAAAAACTCGTACATCAACCAGTTCGATAAGCTCCAACACTGTAAATCAACCGTATATTTGTTTTCGCTACTTTGATTTTCTTGTGTTTCATGCTAACTATAACCAGATCATCATATATTTTTTTGTTCTTCTTGCGAACGAAAGATTTTTAACATTTGGAAATTTTCTTTTCATCTGGACACATTTTAACTGTTGTTCTTTTCCTTAAATTCTCCATCTATTTACCGTGTACTTTGTTATTCAACAATTTAAAGAAGTCCTTCTTGAAATAATTTGTTGATTTGTGTCTCAAACTTCTATTGAGCTCAATATAAGTGTTAAACGACGTTTGCTGTTCATAAAGGCTAACTATACATCTTGTACAGTTTTAGGCCTAACTGTAAGTAAAGCGTTAGATTTAGGTAGTGAATGATGTATTTCTCTTAGTTTTGTGCTTTGTTTCTGTTCTGTAAATATTTTTTTCAGATTAAATCATCCATACTAGGTACACGCTTTTCAGTATATCCAACAGATTTCATCCTTTCGTGCTTTGCACTGGCTCTGACATCCATCTAATTTGGTCATCAGTTGCTCATCTTAAATTCTCAATAAGCAAGATATAAATTGGTAGTGTATTATATAAATTGGTTGTGTATTATATAAATTGGTAGTGTATTATATAAATTGGTACTGTATTATATAAATTGGTTGTGTCTTGGTACATATTGAAAGACTTTGGATTAGACTTGAGGTATTCACATCATTTTTAATTTTGCATTTATGATCCGCATAATATTTGTGATTTGTAACAGCATATCTATGTTGTGTCATGCTAATTCCACCCAGTATTTCACTTTCAATCATCAGGAACATATAGTAATCGGCTAAAAATTCTAAGTCTACTCCCGTTAGTTTCAAACTAGCGTCATGAGCTAAACCGAAAGCCCTGAAATAATACGCAGGGTAAAGTTCCAGCTTTTCACACATACATTTCTAAACTCCTCGAATACATCGCACAATATCAAGATATCTTTCTTAACGTAATAGTCGCGAAGATCACCGAGTGTGTTCAGTTCAAAATGGTTCATTACATCCTAAACAAACCTGTAATTGTCATTGGATATATTCGAGTTGTTTAGAGATGTGTACAACTTGTTTATCACTGGAATAGATGTTTAGTTGAATCTTTCAATGCAATACATGTTTTTACATGGGTAAATGTCTTTTCTCAAATATTTAGGTTGCATATGTTAAAACCATCTCATCCTTTCCGTGACCCTATCATCGCTTAAATTCTTCATTGATTCTTCCATTTATGGAAACTAAAATGGAAAAGTATCAAAAAGAAACTAATTTCTTTGCCTTCCTTCATCATCCTATTAAGTATGAAATCCTTGCTAAATGAAATATATTGTTTATCATTGTCCGGTATGATCGTCTCCTCCTGATCATGATGCTGTATAACGAACTCCTTGATAACGAGGTGACTGTCATAACCGGCCAGGTTATGAACGAAGAATGGGACATATGTTTCATATTTGTAATTTAAATTGCAATCGTTAATTGCTGGACCTCTGTACTTACCCATTAAGTGGTCCTGCTGGCGAACTTTATTACTCGTTATCTTTTAACTAGAGATATGAGATATGTTGGTTGAGTAAAAAATATTTCTCATTATTCCCTGTGAACACTATGGGTTTTCAATTTTTCGGTCTTAATTCTTCATAAACTACTTTTGCAAACAAACCCAATGCTTCTTAAAATACGTTAATACCAGTTGTACCTCTGTAAACTAAAGGTTCAATACAAATAAGCGGGAATGCATTTAATGTAATTACAGAAGCCAGAGGGAATGTGTTTACTAGTATTTTGTGTCCAAGATGTTGTTTGTTCCATTACATTGTTTACCTAGCTATTACGCTTTTTAAATCGCAGTAAATAACGAATGGGACCTTTAATTGATGTTAAAAGTTTATGAATTTTGTGACAGAACCTTTCTCGAACATAATGTATATTGTGTCACCTAAGGTATAACATCAACGTTTTGTATTCACTTATTTTTGCTTGTGAATAGGAAACGTTTGATATTTTTATGTATTCACTTATTCTTTCTTGTGAATAGGAAACGTTTGATATTTTTATATATATACTTTTGTCCATTAGGCTTGACACTAATTTCGAAAGATTTTTTATTCGGACATAATGGTATATTGCTTCTGTGTAGTCATTGTCGACTCCATCGAAGCTGTGCAAAACAGATGCAAGAATTAGGTCTATCATATTGAGATCTAATTAACGTATCAAATGTTTTTCTTTCTCGTTATTTATTACCCTCACCTGTCAGATGTATCAATCTTCCACTGTCTCGTAAACATTAACGGATATACCAAAATTCGTCTTTGAATATTCAATATTCTCCACTTTTACTTGACATCTATCGGGATCTGCATCAAACCAATTCTTATACTTCTTGATGTAATACTTCGATGTTCTTTGAATATATTTAGAGGAGGGTTTAAAATTGATTGAATACCATTACATTTATTTTCGATGTTTTCCACCTTGATACAAGCTGGGGTTTTTTTTTATACAATCAGGACAATCTATGTATGAGTTTTCCCAAAGCTGTTCATCATGAGAAATTCGATTCTGCCAAACATCCATTTAGTGCTATATGTTATTGTTGATGAAAATGAGTATGAATATTATCAAACAGTGAATTGCATATGAAATGTATCTTAATTTTGTTTAGGATAACATTAAACTTAGTTGAATAACAACATTTCTTTGTTTGTTTTCGCTATATGCCTGTAATTACCTCATCTAGTGAGTACATATTCTGACTGCTAGTATCAGTTCAAGAAGTAGAGAATACAGCTTTTTATGTTTCCTAAGTATTATTTTATATTTGTGTGGCTCGATATGATCAAAGAATTAACTGAGGTATTGATCACTTCCATCAGAAATTTTGTATTCGTTAATTTTATTCTTAAATGATGATGCCATTTTAATTTTAATTATTTTTCATAGCTTTGCCATTCTTTTTGTTGTCTACAACATTATCTCTGTCGCTGTCTTAGAAGTCTTTAACGTTCAAATTTGCCAATCTTTGACGTTCTAGTATTCGACGTTGGTATTCTTGCCTTCGCTGTAGTTACTATTATGTCCTGCTTCGCTGTGATATCCAGCTTCTCTGTTGTTCACATTCAGCTATCAGTCTTCGACGTTTGACCTGCTGTAAGGACCTAATTTGTAATGTTCCTTGACTTTCAGCTTCATCCATAATCTGTTGCTTTAATATTTGTATATTGAGTTTATGCAGTTTTTGTTTTGGTTTTTCAGTTCATCGATGTTTCGTCGGCGTTGGAATTATTCTTGCCTTTGCCCTCTTTTTCAACGTGTCCTTCTTCTCTGCATCTTATCATTTACGTTTGAACTCATAGAGTGATTGCATATTATTGTATGCTATGCTTACCCCTTTGAACTCATAGAGTGATTGCATATTATTGTATGCTATGCTTACCCCTTTGAACTCATAGCGTGATTGCATATTATTGTATGCTATGCTTACCCCTTTGAACTCATAGAGTGATTGCATATTATTGTATGCTATGCTGACCCCTTTGAACTCATAGAGTGATTGCATATTATTGTATGCTATGCTGACCCCTTTGAACTCATAGAGTGATTGCATATTATTGTATGCTATGTTTACCCCTTTGAACTCATAGAGTGATTGCATATTATTGTATGCTATGCTTACCCCTTTGAACTCATAGAGTGATTGCATATTATTGTATGCTATGCTTACCCCTTTGAACTCATAGAGTGATTGCATATTATTGTATGCTATGCTTACCCCTTTGAACTCATAGAGTGATTGCATATTATTGTATGCTATGCTTACCCCTTTGAACTCCGATTCGAGGATTCTTCTATAGGGGTTACGGGAAAGCCTTTTATTTTCAATCTGCAGACTGCAGTCCAGGTTTATCCTGTAACCAGTGTATTTTTACTCGGCACCAAATGTGCTGGTGTGACTTTTTGGATCAGTTGATACAATATGTAACGCACAAACTCAGGTTCAAATGTTTTATGATCTCTAGACCAGATCAGAACAGTAGTGTAGATATAAGAGAAGGAAGAGCCACGTTTTAATGTAGTGGTTATAAATTAAATTTAACCATATTTCATCCTCTTCCTCCACCTCCTCCTTCTTATCATCATCATCATCCCTATCATCATCATCGTCATCATCATCATCACAGAATTCAGACATCCTCTTGCACGTGCAGTTTAATGAAAGAAAGGACAAAGATGAATTAAGTAACAAAGAAAGAAAGGGAAGAACAGGAAACAGAAAGAGAGGGGTAAGAAAGGAAAAAAAAAACACATGGAAAGACAAAGAACGAATAGAGAAAACAAATGGAAATGAAAGAAACGGGAAAATTTTTGTGAATAGTTCAATGAGTGGAGTAGCACATTAGCTAGTTATACATTACACGGACGACATTATTACTTCCAGTTTGATAGAAACATAGACTTCTTTTTTCTTTAGAAATTCCATTGAAAAATTCATGAGTGTTCTGTATTCAGTCAAAAGCCTATCAATTAAAGATATCATTGATAATCATTAGATACTTTTTGGAATAGAAGAGAATCGTTTAGGAGGAGAAATTAGAAAGTGGGAAGCACTCCTGAAATCCTTATGTGCACTTAAATTGACCTTATGTTGCAATCCCATCTATTGATAGAGGAGTTGGTAGATAGATAGATACACAAGCATACAAAAATGCATTCATATGTAAAACTCTATCTACCTCTCTGTCGTACATCATGCATTACAATATTTACAAAACATACGCATAATAATGTACAATTGATAACTGACCGTCTCATTTTGGCCGAATCTAAATTCATATTATAATTTAGTGATTATTACATTAAATGACAATTTTTTGAATTCCTATTGGGTAGAATGTTGTTCTTTTTAAATTGGAATAATAGTATTTGCGTTTGGGTACCCTGGGTCATCCGTTAAAACACTAGTTTAAACCGACGATCAAGGGTAGCCGGGTGTAGTATTTGTAGCCAGAAAGGCTGGAACCACTAGCTTGGTACCTGGTAAGTTAGGCAGGTTGGTAGATATATACATTAATTGATTGACTGATAGGCAGATAGATAAAAACCTTTTGCTTGATATTGTTATTTCACATCATTAAGGTAAGTCATGATACCCAGGAATATTATAACACTCAACTGTAGTGACTAATTAAAATTACTCAAAGAAATGCACTAATGATAACTCAGTGATCGAAAAATATATTTAAAATGCGGCCCATTATTGAATATCTATCATTTGCCCGAAGGTGATGACTCCTCGTTGCAGCTAAACATATGACAGTATATTATCGGCCAAATGCGTAGCGTACTAAAGGGGAGGGGGGGAGCGGACGGAGCGGTTGCCCCGGGCTCCAGAGGTCTTGGGGCGCCATAACAGCTGATAAAAATTCGGGCCTCGTATTCTGGCCCTTACGGTCATCATCGTCGCCCCGCGCGCCATTTACCCCTAGTACGCCACTGTCTGTAGCACACTATTTTTCGATGGTAATAGCTGAATAATAAATAGATAATTCCGAGACAGAGGAAACTCGTTCTAACTCTTACTTTGTCGAAAGTAAAAGTACACAACTAACGCATTTTCATAACGCACACATTAAAAGATATAACTTTCCTACTTGACAGGCGGATGTAGAGCAAATATTCCATGCATCTACATTTATTTTCAAATATTACAATAGAGAAATCGAAATAGATTCTATATAAATTAGGCACGTTTCTTCGAATATACAGGTAAGTCAAACAAGATATTCCATTTAAAAAAATGTTTTAGTAAAAGAGAACGAAGTAGAGTCGTTTTGGGGAGTGGAAATAACCGGACTCCCTTGAACTTAATACAGAGTGTATATATATATATATATATATATATATATATATATATATATATATATATATATATATATATATATATATATATATATATATATATATATTGAAAGAATACAATGCGTGATTCGTCGGTTCCAAAAGGTCACTTGCACTCAGAGTTCCAGTAATTTCATTGGATTGCAACTATATTTAGAAACTGCAACAAAATCTATTTTAAATATATTGTGTCCAAGTTAGTGTAGTCTAGGTACATCTGAACTTAAAAGTAATTCACTCGATTTCACTCAAAATGTACAAAAATGAAGGAAATATATGAAGAACTTAGAATAGTAATACCTTGAGTATCCTAAAGGGGAAAGTTCATGAACAGTACATCACTTTGATAATGAAGCATCCTAAATGCATTTATAGCTAACTATTTTAGGAAAGTGAAATAAGTAAATAAATTAAAATAATTTGGTGCTTATTTGAAGAATGCAATTCTGAACAATAGAATTTCTTCCTTTTAAATGGCAGAAAGTATCATGTTTAGAAAAGACGTCCTTGTTACATATGCACCTACTAGACAAGTTATTTATTCACAGTGTTTCATAGCTTTGAATATATTTAAAACTTGATTTGGATACAAACAAAACTTGATTGCATTATTGTTAATGCAATGTGTTTCACCGTTAAAGTAGTGCTACAGGGTAAAAAGGCGGGTGGTTCGGTTTCTCCAATTTGATGGTATGGTAATTTATTTTCAGGCGGGTGGTTCGGTTTCTACATTTCATGGTATGGTAATATATTTTCAGGCGGGTGGTTGGGTTTCTACAATTTGATGGTATGGTAATTTATTTTCAGGCGGGTGGTTCGGTTTCTACATCGACGTCAAAAGCTCTTACATTTCACATTAGGTGCACGCACTTTCTCCAGATCCATTTATTGAGATGTTAGAAGTACCGTTTGGCCAAAAAGTGTTAACATTTTGTCATTCTTTAAAATTTAAACATTTAAAAAGTATACTCAAATTTAATAAAATGGGTCTTTACAAATGAAATAATGATTTATTTGCAAATATTTATCATAAATAGCTCAAATGTATAAAATAAGGTTTATTCTTTCATGAGTATGGTAACTGCGTCTTTGTGTTTGGACCTCACATTTGTAACCTATGGCATCAGATTACCCTCCACTTAGGCCGCGTTCTTGGAAGATAAATTGAACTGTGGAACAAACTATACTGGAGCAAATGCAGTCAAACATTGCATTTATGCTTCAGTGTTGCGACAGATAAAGAAAAAGAAAATTGATTAAATAGACCCATTTCCATTAATCCGACATCAATTAATTAAGCAATTCTATTCATTGTTGTAGGATCTTTTATCATTATTTTTCTCTTAAATTCTGAGTTTAGACAGGGCAACATTTTCAGGAAGTGATGAGTTAAATAAAGAAGTTATCTTTATTTATAGATAAAATGACACGCGATCATACAAACACAGACAAACAGACAGATCGATATATAGAAAGATAAAACGATAGATAGTACCGATACACACATGCACACACACACACACACACACACACACACACACACACACACACACATATATATATATATCAGGGTTGAGCAAATTTTTTTTTAACCACTAGTCCAGGACAAGTGGTTTCAGAAAATTCACTAGTCCCACCTTACTCTTCACTAGTCCCACCTTACTTTTCACCGGTCCCAAAATGGTAATCATTTGCGAGATTTGATGAGATGTATGTACTTAATCCATAGAAAAAACAAACGAAATAATATACAACATAATTATTTCTTAAAAGAATTTAATTTTTCAAAAACATTGGTTGTTATACATTTGACTTCTTCAGGTTCATGTATATATGTTTTAGCTGATGGATTTGAAAACATGTCCATGTATATGTCTGCCACCTGCACCAGCACTAAGCCAGCAGTTGATAGCTGTGTCTGGGTTGAAGTCCTCAAGCTCTGGTCCATTTGCGGAAATTTTCATTAGCATTTGTAAACTCTTTTGGTTTAAGGAATTCCTTAAAGAAGTCTTGACTAAGTTCATTGAACTAAATCCTCGTTCACACTCAGTAGTGGATGAGCTTATAACAAACATGATTTCTAATAGTTTGCATAATTGACTGAGACTAGGTGGAGTATTCACTAAGAGTGTTCCAAGAATTCTCTGTCTCTTAGTATTGTCATATTTGACATGTTTTGCCATCACAGATTGTTGCTTATGTCTCTTTGGAGAAATAGCTACCGCACACTCAGTATCAGTCTTACGTTTTATCCCTCCACTTTCAAACAAATTTTCCTTCTCCGAATCGCCGGTATTACCTTCCTTGCGAAAATAATTTAGCAAACTCATTTTATCCACAGAGTAACTATCAGCTTGCTTGACAACTACTTCTAAAGTGATCATAACATACATTTTCTCTTTTAAATAAAAACAGAGACAGCTCATTAATTAGCGTAATTGTTTCGCTTCAAACGCAATATCGCACGTGGAAGTTAATCATCTGTATAATCAATTAAAAATTAAAGAATCATTACTGTCATTTAATCAGTTCATAAAAGAAACCAACACTGATGTCGGTAAAAATACCTTTCATTAATTTAATTACACTGACTCGCTGGATTCAAATCATAGTGAGCCGCTCGTGATAATCTGGCTCGAGTAAACTCAATGCAACAAAGCCGCTTAAAACACTACTAATTGATCATACTGGCATTCTTTTGTTTGACGTGTTTTGATTTGCCGATAATTTGGTCGCTTAGCCCAATATGCAGTCAAGCGGTAACAAGATGTAAATGTATACACGAAGAGAGGTAGAATCAAGTATTCAGTACGCCCGGAAGGCATGATTGGCCAAATAAAGGTGGATATAGTGATTAAAGCACGAAAATAAGGACTAGCCCGACTTTTTTAAAAAGCACTTGTCCCGGACTAGCGACTTGGAAAATTTTACTTGCCCGACTTCAAAAATGACTAGTCCGGGACGTCGGGCTATGGAATTTGCTCAGCCCTGTATATATATATATATATATATATATATATATATATATATATATATATATATATATATATATATATATATATATATATATATATATATATATATATAAGCTCTTCGTCAGGGTAAGAAACAATTTATATCCAGAAAACAAACACTAAACACAAAAGCCAAGAGAAATTCTTGACTGCTACATGTTTCAACGACAGGGAAATAAACAAACAAAGAATAAAAATAGAAGGAAGAAAGAAGACAAAATTAATAAACGGTCTTAAAACGGGTAAACTACACATCTATATTATGCTACCATCAACCCAACAAAGTTATATAGCAAAATTCAAAGAAGGGATTATAGTGCATTTCACGCAGAGAACCAAAGTGTTTTGACCTAATTCCAGGCTGGGAACAAAGGACGGACACCATGCGTGGCGAAAAATCAACGCCACCTACTAAATGTACAATAGAAATTATATCCCGGTAAAGTTATGCAAGGAGGAACTATGTAAGTATGTCAAGAGCATGGTGTAGCGGAATAATGGACAAGAATTCATATAATAATAATAATAATAATAATAATAATAATAATAATAATAATAATAATAATAATAATAATAATAATAATAATAATAATAATAATAATAATAAAAATAATAATAATAATAACAATAATAAGAAGAAGAAGAAGAAGAAAAGAAGAAGCAGAAGAAGAAGAATAAAAAGAAGAATACATGTAAAGAGTTACGGAATATTTACCTGGGTAAATATTATCCCAATAATTGCGTACGTCTGATAAACTGATTTTTGGCTGTAGTTTTGATAAGATTGCATTAGGAAGGTTAGACTTTTTCATTTGGGCCGAACTCCCCATGCGTTTACAATTGTAGTATCCAGTATCGTTCCTTACTTGTTCGCCCCATAGCGCTCCACCCCAGGTTATATTCAACCGGTAATATCTTGAGGTACTCGACTGAATGCCCAGTCGAGTTGAAGCGGTTGGCGAGTTTCGCGTTGATTTTGTTGCGAATGTGGCTCTTGTGGTTATTCATTTGTTTTCTGAAATCAACGGTTTCGCCAACATATTGAGTGACACAGATCTTGCATGTTAGAAGATAGATTACATTTTTGGTTTGACATCCTAACGCCTGATTGATGGTGAAGCTGACTCCCGTCGTCGAACTTCTGAACGATTTGGTCTCGGGCAAATGTTTGCAAATTAGGAAACACTTGTCTTTGCAGCAACGTGTGTCCGAATCTGTGGTCTTGTTTGAAGTTACCTTGGCACGTACCAGATGGTCCTTCAGATGTTTAGGCCAGTTTCTGTGTTCCCCTCCAGGAGGGTAGATTGAGTATCCAAACAGATGTTGGACTTGTTTGATGACTCTGACGTAAATTTAATCGTAGGATGGAAGTTACTGGAGAATTCAAGAAATATTTTGAAGTTGTCGCCTGTTTCGATCCATTTTGATTCTACAGCGTCAATAAATGTTGTCAGACGTTTCATGACAACAACGCAGGATTCATTGTCTGCTGGCTTGATAACAATATCTTCCCTCTCGCGCACTTTTTTCAGCGACTGTCCTGTGAGTTAAAGTGTCCATTTTGGTATGGCGCTGTTCGTGCGAGTTAATGTCATTTTCAACCGCGGAAAAAAATGCCTCAAGAGCTGGAACTCTACTAAGGAGTGGAACATAATTGCTTTTTGGGGGGATTGTATGAGGCTCGTCGTTACTGACTTTGTATTGTCCAGCATCGTCACTAAACTTTTCCTTGAGTCTCATTCTTCGTGCAAAACTCGCGAAGTCTTCTTTCAATTGAGGCCTTTGGAGAGAAGACATATGTCAAAGTCAGACAACTGAACCGATGACAGGTTTATGACAGTTGTGATATTCCGGTTTTCCGAAAGTTTTTTTCCTGCGAAACTTTTAATTCTTTTTCTTTTCAGTTTGATCCTTGAATATATATATATATATATATATATATATATATATATATATATATATATATATGCGCTGAATGAAAATAATGCATAGATCAGTAGGTACATAGGTTGGCAGGTATATAGAAAGGTAGATAGATACTAGAGAAGAAAAAAGTGGATAGTTGAATATTATTTTGCGGCAAGATAAAAAACTGTGCTGAGAAAGGAATAATATAAAACTGTTTTGCGTCATTTATTGTGTTTTGTCATTTTTCATTTCTTCCTCGTATTCACCATTATTATATTTCCTTAATATGTGAAACCATAAATATAAAAGGCCTGGTTATATTCTTCATCCTATCTACCGGGCCGGGTTAGGTTTTCCACAGGGGGTTAATATTCTACGCTACACCGGCAACATTACAGAACCGAGTGGGCAACTTTTTGAGTGAGTAAAAGAAATAAACAATGGCGAAGGGCAATTTTATGGTATTTATTGCCAAGACTGACGAGGCCAAAACTGCCACAAAAGGGATCTCGTGCAAAAAGTGCTGTTATTTTGTATTTGTTCGTATTCCATTGGAGTAGTGATTGTTAGTTAAATTGCCTCTACTAAGTGAGATACTAATTATTACTAATACGTTTGCATAGTATACCTAGTATTGCAACCTGTGTGAAATAAAGATTTTGTCACTGTCATTGAAACTAATGCTTGTACGTAAGTGAACATAAGTTTCTTGAGCAATCGTTTTGTAACATATTAATAGCCAAGCAGACGAGTCAATTTCATCATTAGCTAGTCGGCGCTAAAGGATTGGTTGGCAGCTCTAATGTAGACAGCGCTGAATGCTGCCTGTCAGGAATTGAAATATATTGGGGCGAGTTTGCTGTTAGGGAACAGTCATTATCGAATTTGTTTAGCCTATACGAAAGCATTCCACGACAATCTGGATTAGTCTTTACTACTTCATTATTTTGGGTTTTTTTCAAGGAAGCTTTATTGTGATAATTTGTACGCATGTGACTCTTTCGAGCGATTTTTCCTAGGAAACATATATTGTCATGTAAATAGTGTGCTTGGACATTCCTGCAACAGCCGATTTTAGTCTGTATTTAGAACAATACATGTTATAAATGTCGGTGATGTACACAGCTTTATAGTGGAACATTCCTTTCATTGTATGAAATCAAATCGTTTTTGCAAACACCCAAAATTGAAAGAGAAATATTAGTTTTCTCTTCTGTGGAGCTTTACAACTAAGCGTCATTTCTTTAAGAAAAAGTCACGCATTAAAAAGTACATTAAAATTTAAACAAAAATGATTATTCTCGAGGAGATTCAAACCAATTCAACGATAAAGAAAGAGACGGAGCCAGCGGGAAGGGAAAGGAATGGGTTCTTTCTGTACATTGCAGTGACCTTGATGTTCTTAATCATTGTTGTTGGGTGTATCGGTACGTAGTGATCTCTCTGTCTCTATGTCTCTGTCTAAAATGGCATATTCACCAATCGTTACCATACGTTTTTATATAAGGTGCGTGGATTTCTGAGATAGGTGAAATGGTTTTATGTATTTATTCCAATATTGAATATGAGTATGTATGTATGTATGTATGTATGTATGTATGTATGTATGTATGTATGTATGTATGTATGTATGTATGTATGTATGTATGTATGTATGTATGTATGTATGTATGTATGTATGCATGTAAGTATGTGACAGAGTAAGATAAATTATAAGCCTCATCTCTTTCACAGTCTTTCTGGTTTCATATTTCAATCTAGAAAGAAAAAAGAAAGCATGACTGGTAAAGTTTTGTTTTTCCCCATATATGGAAAAGATAAGAGGAAAAAAGAAAGAAAAAATTAGACCAATACTCTTTTACAAGTACAGTTTATGTCATATGGAAGGCTGTAAAAGCAGAACCTCGGACCTTTCAATAAAATATTGAGATATCAGTTCATCAAAGAGACAAAATACCTACATCTCTCTCTCTCTCTCTCTCTCTCTCTCTCTCTCTCTCTCTCTCTCTCTCTCTCTCTCTCTCTCTCTCTCTCTCTCCGTGCATTTACCTCGTCTTCCAAATGAGGAAAGACGATTTTATTTCAACCCTATTTGAACTTCAACCAGTATTTCTCACGTAAATGTTTTGTTTTAAGTTGCAATATCAGTTTTACGTTTCAGTTTAGGCGTTCATATTATTCAACAATAATTTAGGTGGAAAAATAATTGTTCTTGGTGACAATATTGGCTTAGGATGTCTTTTAAGTGTCGCACAGTGGAACAATCAGAAGCAATTATTTGTGGATTCTGTAAAATTAATCCTATGCACAATCCCCAGGGGACAGTTATTTAGTACGGTAGCCCATAGATGCAGAGCAAATATTTTATCCCAAGCCCCACTGTTGAGTTCAGGCAGCAAGATACACGATTGCACAAAAAAGAACTTTGTTTTTTTTAAAGATACATTTCCGTATTTGCTCCTGAATAGAGGGGACCCCAGCATTAGGCCAGGATGAGCTGTCACAAAATCCGCCAGGACATCAGAATATATTCTGTTCGTTCTGCTTATAAAGTGAAGACAAAAGTGGAGACCCTAATCGTCAGGCTTGTTATGTGACGACGGATCCAGGTGTTGTCAACATTTTGGCTAGCGTTACTCAAGCATCATCATGTTAACAAGAAAACTTTGATGCAGAGCATCACATAGGCCTTTAAACAAACGTACATGTACAAGTGTACTTGTTTAAAAAAAAAAGGTGAATGTACAAGGCAATATTTGTATCTGATCAGTATAGTAAATCTCCGTTTTGACCTTTAATCTCCGTGTTGACCTTTAATCTCCGTGTTGACCTTTATCTGGTACGCCCACATATACAGCAAGAGTAATGGGTATGTGCAATACTATAAACAGTTTCTTGTGCATGTAAAAACACTCTTTGGAAGATACAATAAAAATGAAGAGAATAAATTATGTATTACATTTATTGACTCAACGGAAACATTAATAAATTATGTATTACATTGTATTGACTCAACGGAAACATGACAGGCAATAGACGTATAAAGAAAACATAAATTCGCTATGAAACCCAAGATTGGAATTACAATCGGGCTTATAACATTAGTGTTTACGTAGAACTATGTACAATACCAATGGATTATTAGGACATAGATAAAATGTAATAGTCATGAATGTATTTTTAAACATTGGATCTTATAATAATATAGAGTGGATAAAAAAGGGGGGGGGGGGGAGGACAGCTACAAATCTTTCTACTGCCACTGCTTTAAATTGCTTGTAATGCTGTGGTTGAAAATAATTTTTTTTTTAAATCACCAAAAAGATTATCAAACGTCCCCAAAAGTTTCTAAGTGACACAGGCTACATATTATGCGTTGTAGTATAAACATTTAGCGGAAGTGTAAATATTTCAACATATAAAATGGTGAGGATTACAAATGAAAAGTAATCAGTTGACACAAAATCTAAAGGTCAAACTCTGGCTCAAATGATTTATGATTCTAGACCATATCAGAACCATAGTGTCGACTATAGATGATGGAGGGTAAAGTTTCAATATAAGGAGTATCAATTTGCAATTTAGCCGTATTTCATTATCATCATCAGCTTCATCATCATCATCATCATCATCATCATCATTATCATCATCATCATCATCATCATCATCACCATCATCATCATCATCATCACGGAATTCAGGAATCGTTTTGTTCATGCAGTTGATGAAAATGAACTACAAAGATTAATGAAGCAACCAATAAAAGAGGAGGGAAAAAAGAAAACAAAAGAGAAGGCAAAGAAAGGAAACAGAAAGGAAAAAGACGAAAACATTGATAGATATGATACAGTTAGAGAGAGCCAAATAGGATCTAAAGAAAATGGGATAATTTTAGTGAATTCTTTAATGAGTAGGGTAGTATGTTAGCCAGTTATATTGATAGGCGACTGGGTGATTATATATATATATATATATATATATATATATATATATATATATATATATATATATATATATATATATATAAATTGTTTATTTTCTTTTAAATTTCATCGCACTAAACAGGATCTTCATATTTTTACGCTGACCCAGAATCGAAATTCTTTCTGACCCATGTGTAACGTTCTGAATAAAAAAAAATCATTTTTGTATATATTTTACCATAATATGTATCACGGTCTAAATAATCATGGTAATGACAATATCACCGATAATTCTCCAGGCTATCAATTTTTCCTTGTAAAACTTGTTAGGCAGAAGTTCATATTTTGTGTACATTGACCAAGCTTATTCTAATACATAGCACGTACTTTACTGCTGACAGCATAGGCCCAGGTTTTCCGGTTCATCAAAAAGGGGAGGGGAAAAGTTTTATAACAAATGTTCACTTTCAAATGAGGGCTCAACTAAACATTCTGACGTCTGACCGGCTCACACCAAATTGGTTTGGCTGAAAATATCAACAGAACGATCAGAGTAGACCCCGTTTTCAAGCCTTTAATTTAAAGCCGATCTGAATCTATACTTTTAGAGGTTGGGTAAGTGTATTAAACGAGTAAATACGGTATTCCAAGCGACCTCAGTACCACCTTGAGGTGTCATTATGTCAACTTGGTAATAGGAAGACGTAATGGAAGCTGTATATATTCATTTCACAAGTGAAGTGACTAATGAGATGTGACTCTCAGCAGACAAAGACATTACTTTATTTGCTTCCTTAGATTTATTATGGCTGCACAGAGAAGACTTCTGTTCCATTTGTACTTGAAACGTGAGTGTGCTCACGTGTATTGACATATGAGAGAGAGAGAGAGAGAGAGAGAGAGTATTGTACATTAATTTAAGTAAGGGATCAACAACAACAACAACAACAAAAACTCTTGTTTGCCTATTTGAAAGATCCGATACCAGATTTACAAAACCTAAGTCTTCACCACAATCACTCAAATCACCATCACTCGGCTCAAACACCACGACAACGTTCAGCATCAACATCATCACCACCATCGTTATCATCTCTGTTGTCGTCGTCTTCATAACAGTGGTGGTGGTGATAGTAGTAGTAGTAGTACTAGAGGTTGATTTAGTAATGAAGCTGCGAATAATGTTGATGCAAACGACGACGACGATGATGATGCTATGTGTCCCTCAAGTACCATATAGATAAACATAAGTATTACAATTATCAGTTTCGCCTGACATGTCCATTAAGGTCAAACATGTAGGAGTCGTATATGTACGTGGAAGAAAACAATGGATTCAATAAAAAATAACAAACTTTTTTTTCACATTTACAGGTAACATATTGGTCATTATTGTGGTAAAAACAAAAAGGAAACTGCAAACAGCGTCGAACATCTTTGTGGTAAATTTGAGCATGTGCGATCTCTTGTGCGTCACCTGTGTCCTGCCGTTTAATGTTTACGCGTACTTAGAGGATGGATGGTTTCTAAGTGAACGCCTCTGCAAATTTACCGGTTTCCTTGGATACACACTCACAGGTAAGTTTTTGTTATAAGAATATTGGAGAGACTTCTGAGATATACAGTTCATAGAGTGCAAAGAAAAAAAGAAAAAAAAAAAAGAAACAAAACAAACAAACAAATAAACAAATAAGGAAAATATATTTTTCTAGATTACAAGGGATGCTAAGGTTTGGAAAACTTACTCAGAATGCTATTATTCATTACGGTAACATATTATCATCCTTATTTTTGATCAAGATTACGAAGGGTACAGAGCTATAATAATAATAATAATAGCGAGTTCTTGAGTTATCATAGCAGTTTGAAAATAATGGTACCGGAAGTATCTATATGCGTAGCCATTATCTTCCGGTGCTTTGCGCATGCCTGATTACGGGAAAGAACGAAAAGTGATGAGTATGTGCTCGTAACATTCATCATTAATTATTTTCTTGGTCATGGGACGAATTGACTATTTAAAATCTCCACTATCTTTACTCTTATTTTTAATGCAACGACAGCATAAATAAATATTTCTTGTAATTCAAGAACATTTCTGTACACAAAGAACGCGCACGAGACACAGTTTGTCACATGAAGGCAAGCGACGTCAGTCAGTACGCACATGTCCAGCAAGCTTCGAAGAAGAAGAAGAAAGGGAAGAAGAAGAAAAAGTATAATAATAGCGAGCACGGCTAGAGCGATCACGTCTAGATGGACACGTTGCTTCGCAAAGCGAGCTCTTAGGGTGACGAGTATCTTCTGCATAGTTGTTCGGTTTTTCAAGATTTATTGTGTATTAATACCTCAGAAGAGAATGCAAACTTTAGAACAATAAAAGCAAAGAAGGCATATAAGACCATTTCTTTCCAATATAATTCCATGCATTAAAATATGTTTTCGAATTCTTCTATGAAATTAATATTCCATGCAGCGCAAAAATAATGTACAAGGCATAGACGATGAACGAGCATGTGCCCTATTCGAAACACTTCCATGATGTTACACAATATTGTGCTGTTTTCCCCTTTTATTCCTCAATTGTATGGAAAAGCGCTCGGTATGTATCAATAAGTCTGTCAGTACACATTGAACTGAATAAGCGCTCGCCTTCTCCTTGGCTTTGCCTATTTCATATAAATTGTAACCTTAGAAATGTTCCATCTTCACTAACTTTTTCAAGCATGTTGCCAACTGTTTAATGCAAGTATTTCCATATTTCCAATTTTTCAGGTACAACCATAATTACAATTACACTGATTGCTTTCAACCGTTACAAGCTGGTTCGTGATATACAGTCGTACAAGCGGACATTCCAAACAAAAAACATGTTACTCATGATTGCTGTTGCATGGACGGTTCCCGTGCTGCTGATGATACCACCTTTGGTCCAAGTCTGGGGGTGTTTTGGGTACGTCTATATGTTAGGCACCTGTAACCTTCTTCTTGATCACGAGAGTCAACTATTTAAACTATTTCTTCTGGTCTTCCGTGCGGGAATTCCGGTAGTCCTCATTACGTATTACTACGCCATGATTTACAAGACCACGCGTACCAGCCATCGCCGCATGGAGAAACTTTCCTGCACCATGGGCTCCCTAGAAGCGAGTAACCACCGCAAAGAAATGCACCTAACGAGGATGATGATCACGATTTTCTTGGTTTTCATCGTGTCCTATTTTCCTTGCACTATTACTGGAATGATTGACTGGAACCACGTTCTGCCTATACGATTCCACATGTTCTGTGCAATAGCAACTTACATTGGAAGTGCCGTTAACCCTCTTTTATATGGATTAATGAATAGACAGTTTAGGAGAGCGTACAGAAGGCTGTTCTGTTTCTGTGTTAAGAGGAAGAACGACGACTCTTCCGCGCTCTCGAAAGTCGTAATCCATCGTGTGTATGACATAAATGACATCTTGCTCAAGAAATCTAATGAACTTTGATGAAAGTATGAATAGACAAATAGAGACTTTAAATATATGTAGTAGAGATGTCACAATAGAATTTATTTTATAACCTGCTAGAAATATATCTCTACCGTAAGTCGCAACCGTTGAACTCTGAGGAACTTTCGTCAAATATGTTTGCATACACCACAACCTATTTTATGCCACAGTGGTTGTTGTTGATATATATATATATATATACTTAATAAGCTGATTTTAAGAACATTTAAAAATATGTCGTTGAAGTACTTTATTATCCTCATCTGTCTGTATACTTAGTTTCTTTTAATAAAATAAAGACTAAATAAAACGACATACAGCTCAAGCCGTAGACAATAATTATGAAGTCGCACTCTTCTCTTAATGTCAAATGGTCAATTTCCTATAATGTCAAATGGTCAATATCCTATAATGTCAAATAGTCAATTTCCTATAATCTCAAATGGTCAATTTCCTATAACGTCAAATGGTCAATATCCTAAAATGTCAAATGGTCAATTTCCTATAGCCGTTCTTTTTTCGTGAAAAGAAGGAGAAGAATCAAAGTGCAGCTTCAGTGTTTCTCTAAATTGTTGGACAAATATATAGACGATAAGCTTGCTTAAAGAATGCCCTGAGACAATGTAGCTTGTCAGAGTGGAAAGGTACACATTGAAGTCTCGTTATAAACTTATGGGGCGCTAGTGCATGTGAAATATATATGTAAATCTTACAATGTCAGACCAAATGTGGGGGCGGAGTTGATTAAACTTATTTGAGTGAAGTGACGTAACAAGCAATGCAATTTCTGTACAATGGCTGTTTGGGTGTATCTGCAAAAGGGTTTGAAATGTACACATTTCATAAGATGATTGCAAACTTATCTTTCTATTGTTTAGTATGTGTCCGAAATCGATTGACCAAATACTCTATATTTAGAAAAATCAGTGAATCGAGCATGGCGATCAATCCTCCATGTATGTGATCAATCAATAAATCAACCAATCAATATATTCCCCAAAAGCATTAGGTGGACTATTTAAGCTTCTTTCAGGATTGAAGGGTTGCTTACGGACAATATTTTATTAATTTTTTTAAAATAATTACATACAATATGGAGAAAAGAAATTAATGAAGGTTCACGACGATGGTTATATTGTGATTGCTAATTTAATATCCGTACTATCCCATAAGCAGCAAAACAAGAGTTTTTATTTGGTCTCTAAAGCTAACAACTGGCAAGTATGTCTGTCTGTCTGTATGCATGTATGTAATGTATGTATTTGGTTTGGTGTTTTACTCACAGCAACAATTTTAAGGTTATATCGTACCAAGGCAAGCAGATGAAAACATCTTGACCAGGAACACACCACAAAAGCCGATCTGGGCTGATGGGCTTCCATAGTATGTCTTTGGGCAAGGTACTTACCTCTACTTTCCTCAGGACGATACAACCTTAAAAGTGTTGATGTGCCGTAAAACACCAATCGAATCCTATGTATGTATGTATGTATGTATGTATGTATGTATGTATGTATGTATGTATGTATGTATGTATGTATGTATGTATGTATTATGCATGCCGATTATATATTTACTATCTCCTCTAAAATGAATGATCAAAATCTCATTATTGTCGCAAGCACAACCTGTTTACTGAAAACAAATGTTACATTGATGAAATGTAGGCAACCCATATATATATATATATATATATATATATATATATATATATATATATATATATATATATATATTCATATATTATTTATGAATTCATAATGTTCAAATGATACATGGAGGGTGTAAATATGGAAAATCTATATTTCATACCATTAATTTATGAAACGTATAGTCTCTTAGCTTAAATGCACACACACACACGCATATATAACATTGTCTAGAATAGTATACATACATTTTACTAGATAAACAATATTAGTCATACATTTTTTGTTTCTTCAATAATTATTATAAAATGGGCCGCTGATCAAAAAGTGGTATTAATTTCCTGTTTGTTGCAAAATATACAAACTTATTTATTTCTATCGATTCTGTTTTGTTCATATCAGCCTGTCTAAGTAAGGAAATAATGCGATGAAACCCTTGATTTGTCTATGCTGTTCAATGACTCAAATTGTCCAATCCACTCATATATATATATATATATATATATATATATATATATATATGTGTGTGTGTGTGTGTGTGTGTGTGTGTGTGTGTGTGTGTGTGTAAATGCATCTTCAACAACTTTGTAAAACTCCACTTTACTCAAATGTTTTAGTCTTGAAATCCATGAATTAATAACAATATCCTGGAATCTTTACTCCAAGTTCGATGAAGATAATTTCACATTCACCGAATCTGTGTATAAGTACACTTCCTAGAAACCATAACAAGGTGTTTAATGGTCTGTGAGCACACGGTTTTACTACAGTGATCGAAGAAAGAAAGAAAGAAAGAAATACAGCAAGAAAGGAAAGACATTGCATACATGATACAATAGTGTTTAAGTTAGAAAGTAAGAAGTTTGTTAAATAAAATCTTTCAGAAAGATGTTTAATAAACAATCAAATATGCACATAGCAAACATTGCATCAGCTGACAAAATTAAACATTTCTCCCACTTCATTATTCATTCACTCTGATTTACGTACTTACTCTTACGATATCACATTTGAAGAGCAATACTTCAATAATGCGACAAAAGCCAACGTTGCCTTCGTTTGATAGTTTTCTACTGTGACAGTTTTGTTGTAATTTTTTCTTGTGTAAACGGTTAAAACTTAGGGATTTTGAAATCTGATATTTGCTATAAACTCTAATAAAAAAGAAACTCGACTCTATTCTAGAACAATAAAAATCAACAAAACACATTTGAGTCAATTATGAAAATCGCCTGAAAATAATGAGCCCAGGATAATAGTGTTGAGCGATTAATCGGAGGAAAATCATTTTGAAAAATGTTCTAGCCTTTATTGAACTTGTTGCGTTGTCGTTGATGCTTTTCTTAAGACACTTATTATTCATTTAGTGTGCAGTTCAGATTTTTGTAACTCAAGTGCAGACTAACTACTAGAGATTTAGTGACATTTTCAATTATATTTTTCACAAAAAATATGAATACTGTGATGTTTGAAATATAATATTCTTCTTCTGACATTTATACTTCCATTTTATACGATAATTTTATAGTATCGATTATTTTATACGATAATTTTATAGTATCGATTATTTTATTCGATAATTTTATTGTATCGATCAATTTTCTTTCCTTATTTATTAGTACTCTGTTGCCACAGAACTCACTGATATATAAATGCAAATATAAAGTTATGCATATGTAAAACTGTACAACTGCACGTGGTATGATTTACTCCATAATCAATCAAACAGCACACCCGTCGCCACTACCACCACGTCATCATCAACACCACCAAAACTACCATATCTACCATTACTTCTACTACTACAACCACTGTCACTACCACTATTACTACTACTAATACTACTACAACGACGACCAACACTACCATTACTACCATCACCACTATCAACACCACAACCACCACCACTGCTACTACTACCACCACCAGCACCAATACTAATACTAATACTACTGCAAGTTAACCTTTGATATTTGTTAGGTATTGAAATGTGATTCTAATGTATGTTGCAATTTGGTAACGTATGATATAAATGGAGTGAAATTAAATGAGACCCATGAGCTTTGACTACATTTAAAACACATTTACCTCACGACAGAAACAATGACAAACTAATAAAGGCATATAATAATGAATAATGTGCACAGACAGACAGACAAACAGACAAGTAGATGGTATCTGGATGGATGGGTATATGAACCAAATTTCGTTATTTATCTGAATAAGAACGAGTTGAAAGCAAATTATACTTTATTACTTAATTTACCTCATGGCTACTAAAAAAAAAATTAAAAAAGGAAGACGAAGACTTCATTTTCCCATGTGAAATCATACTAGGATACTGTTGTGTATTAATCGAGATGGCACGGAGCTTGACGATGGGTTGCGCTCTAACCCTGGGGGAGGGTCAGAACTCCTCCACCCTAATCATCACTGCAAAACAACATGAACGTTTCCTAGAGTATGTTTTCTTTACAGTTAGATAGTTAAATTATGCCCTGGAAACACTTAAAATGCAGGAGTCCCCTGGATCCCCACACAAGGGGTTCCGTCCCACAGACCCCTCGCCTACTTCTGATCCGCCCCAGCTGTATGATATTATATATACATATATATATATATATATATATATATATATATATATATATATATATATATATATATATATATATAGAGAGAGAGAGAGAGAGAGAGAGAGAGAGAGAGAGAGAGAGAGAGAGAGATAGATAGATAGATAGATAGATAATCCGGTATCTAAAGAAAGAAAAACCCATATCAATCATTCAACCTTTTAGATCAAAACAGTAGAAGATTATAGATAAACCTGCAAACAGTGTTTGTACTTGTGGGTCACACACACGATCGCTTACTTTATATTTCTTCCTATGACGTCAACGAACCGATGGCTAACAGTTGTAATTTAAAAATATAAGTTGGACCCTATGATTTGACTAGATGTGATCTTAGCGGATGAACGAGACAATAACAATAAGTTCCAAGCGTTGTGATATGGTAGGATGTATAATGCAACATTTAATGGAGATATATCTACGTATCTAATTATTGTCAGAGTACATCGTCCCGACCTTAAGAAATGATAAAAGCATTATGTCAAGCTCTCTGAAAACGAAAAATCCTCTTAGGATTTTGCCACAAATGAGAGAATAATAATAACAGCACGATAGTTGATTATAGTGACATTTATTTGAAATCCTTCCATTATGTTAAAGTTTTATATAATGATGTTTCGGTCAGTGAATATATTTTTTCATCCATTTTCCAATTAGACCTCTACGTAAGTAAACAACCTTTGCGTAGGACTCAATTTGATGTCTGTTTTATCACGTGTCCATGGCAACTATTTGTAGCTTTCTCGGGGATATAAATGACTTCCTCAAACGAACTGTGATTAATCCAGTTTAGATGAAAATAGATTTGCGATAATGTTCTCGTACTTCGAACTCTGATATCTGGAATTTGATTGTCTTAACAGAAACAAGAAATGCTCGAATTCTGCAATTGTTTCATTTCAATTGTCTAAAAATGTACAATTCAAAATGAGTTTCAAAACTTATCCACATTTTGAAAAAAGTAGAAAAACTCATCTGGTAAAATAACCTCTTTAAAAAAAAAAAAAAAAAAAAAAAAAAAAAAAAAAACACTGGATTGTTTTGATGCATTTTTATGATTAGTTTAAAAACGACTGGCTTGGCCATAACACGCAAGTCTCAAATCTGCTAAAAGGTAGAATTTTACCAAAAATGTATAAAGTTTGCCAAAAATTTAGAAATCAATCGTAAATCACCAACTAATAGGCCCTTAACATTAAGACAAAGCAGTCAAGAAAAAGTGAGGATTTATTTTACTCCTTAAATGAACTTTTATTGGTATTTGCAGAGGTAAAACTGTAGGATACTAATGTCTTTAGCACCTAATCGATTAATCAATAAATCAATGAATCAATCAATCAAGTTATCTATCTACCTATTTATTTGTATTTATGTTTGTATGTATAGGGTTTAAGGGCAGGTCAGTATACTACTGGCTATATGGTGCACATTTAAAGGTATTTTCTAAAATTGTACAAATAAAGAATTTGCCATAAAACATGTAAGAATATAAACCCTTTTATCTATCTGTCAATGGAGCTTGATGTTATCAAATAAATGATTTATACCTTTCCCCTTCTCCAATTGTCTTTCTTGTCTTTTTCTTTATTTCCCTCTGTTAATAAGTTTTAATTAGTCTTTATATTTCTAATTGCATGCAATACGTTAATTATTCTTATATATTGTTACCATTGCTTATCATATGAATTTGAATGTAACTTATGCCCATGAACGACGGTATTTATATGCTTTGCCTGTTCACCGATCCCAAACAAAATGTGTAATAAATAAATAAATAAATAAATAAATAAATAAATAAATAAATAAATAAATAAATAAATAAATATTACCAAACTGTTTCGTATATACTCGCCTCGTGTCCAACTCCAAACTGCATAGACCGGATCTACCGTCGCATTATGCAGTTAGTAATCAGTTGAAGAAGCAACTTACACCCTAATCTGCGGGCGCATTATGTAACGGCAGATCCGGTTCTATGTTGTTTGCAGTTAGACCCCACCTATAAGCGAGTATAACAGTGCCTTCTTACATTTTGCAAGAAAAATTAAATATAGTGTACTAATATAAGTCTGTAACATTGTCTAGTATAGTGTACTAATATAAGTCTGTAACATTGTCTAGTATAGTGTACTAATATGAGTCTGTAACATTGTCTAGAATAGTGTACTAATATAAGTCTGTAACATTGTCTAGTATAGTGTACTAATATAAGTCTGTAACATTGTCTAGTATAGTGTACTAATATAAGTCTGTAACATTGTCTAGAATAGTGTACTAATATAAGTCTGTAACATTGTCTAGAATAGTGTACTAATATGAGTCTGTAACATTGTCTAGTATAGTGTACTAATATGAGTCTGTAACATTGTCTAGTATAGTGTACTAATATGAGTCTGTAACATTGTCTAGAATAGTGTACTAATATAAGTCTGTAACATTGTCTAGAATAGTGTACTAATATAAGTCTGTAACATTGTCTAGTATAGTGTACTAATATAAGTCTGTAACATTGTCTAGAATAGTGTACTAATATAAGTCTGTAACATTGTCTAGTATAGTGTACTAATATAAGTCTGTAACATTGTCTAGAATAGTGTACTAATATAAGTCTGTAACATTGTCTAGTATAGTGTACTAATATAAGTCTGTAACATTGTCTAGTATAGTGTACTAATATAAGTCTGTAACATTGTCTAGAATAGTGTACTAATATAAGTCTGTAACATTGTCTAGTATAGTGTACTAATATAAGTCTGTAACATTGTCTAGTATAGTGTACTAATATAAGTCTGTAACATTGTCTAGAATAGTGTACTAATATAAGTCTGTAACATTGTCTAGTATAGTGTACTAATATAAGTCTGTAACATTGTCTAGAATTGTGTACTAATATAAGTCTGTAACATTGTCTAGTATAGTGTTCTAATATAAGTCTGTAACATTGTCTAGAATAGTGTACTAATATAAGTCTGTAACATTGTCTAGTATAGTGTACTAATATAAGTCTGTAACATTGTCTAGTATAGTGTACTAATATAAGTCTGTAACATTGTCTAGAATAGTGTACTAATATAAGTCTGTAACATTGTCTAGTATAGTGTACTAATATAAGTCTGTAACATTGTCTAGTATAGTGTACTAATATAAGTCTGTAACATTGTCTAGAATAGTGTACTAATATAAGTCTGTAACATTGTCTAGTATAGTGTACTAATATAAGTCTGTAACATTGTCTAGAATTGTGTACTAATATAAGTCTGTAACATTGTGTAGAATAGTCTACATTATAGCCATCAAATAATTTGATGAAGTATTTGGGATTTTCTATGAAAACTAACGTGAAGTTACTTGGTGATATTTTACTATTTGCACCAGTTAATATTCTGATACTTAGAGAATTCGCGGAAATAAAAACCTTTATAAATATATTCTTTGAAAAGTTTCCCTTTTCAAATTTCAGAATCTGTTACAATTACTCAAATTTTCATTTTTCAACAACAAAATAGGTATAGAAATTACCCACTTGAAAAAGTCCATCTTAAATTAATACCTATAACATTTTCAATTTGATCAAGTTTATTCTACACTCATTTATTCTAACCCATTTTCATCTATTGACCTGAAGAGGTCTTCTGAAGGTAGGAAAGTGGAAGCGAAGCAATATGGGATAGACAACGAGTTTGATTTAAAGTTAGCTGAATTGTGACTTTTAATTTTATACTTCTGTGAATAGTTCGAGATAAAATTGGATTACGTATAACAGTCTTTCCGGATCAACTGAATCCATAGAGACCGGATTATATATTAAACAAATCACAAAATGCAGATCACAACTGTAGAACAAAACAAAAAAAGAACAAAACCATAGATTCTGCTATAGAAAAAGCTAAGGTCAGCGACTGAATCAATTTCTGCAGATACAAAGGTAACACTGCTAACAATCGTATCCCTTTTGTCCAACGTACCACCCAGATGTCGCAAACATAAGGCAAATTGTCTGGAAACACTGGCACAATATTTACTCGTTACCGCCCTATGATACTGGCTGGTCAGTTTAGGCCGGGTACCAGTCCTTTACTCCTGGTGAGTTAAAAAAAATTCTGTTTAATATTTTTAATCCTATATTTTTACTATGAACCTGTATACATTTTGCACTTGCTGAAGTAAAAGATAATATTTTATAATACATGTGTCATTTTTCATAATTATGCTGATTCAAACGTGCATACTATTTATAGGATTTTCAAGACAGGATGAATTTAAAAACTACAAAATTGTTTATATTAGAGCATTCGTCAAGTATAGCTGACTCGCTGGAGAAAGATATTTTGACATGCTGTGTATATACTTCAAACCTTCTCTCGAGTGTGACAATCTTATGAAAATTGATACGGTAAATTTTGTATCGCATGTACCTGGGACCAACATACTCTGTTTTAAAGTGCTAATCTCATTCTTGAACAATACGACCAGGCAATAATATAGAAATGCATTGGTTACAGGGTAATTTCAAGTAAAAATGACGGATGTTGTGCAATTTATGATCTCAAATTGTAATAAAAAACAAAAAAGAGCTGTTATTTTCCTTTTAAAAAAAAGATCTAAACAAAGAAAGACTCAGAAAACAGGGATCCACCGATTAGAACGTGGCGAAATATTATCTTAGGAGATAAGTGGTTACATTTAAATGGCACGAGTTCCCACATGTACCATTTAATTTCGAACAATTGTCGTTTATTTTCAAAAAGTTATTGTAGATAATGTTGAATACAAATTGGGTTTTGGTGTTTTTCTTTTTCTCAATCGTGCTTCAGCGTTGAATGTACAGTATTTTTGTAATTCTTTCCAATAAGTATCATCATATTTTTTTTTCTTACAATCTCTTAAGTTTTAACAGTATCACTATTAATTTCATAACCTATCGCAAATTCCGTACACTATACTCTCTACGTTAGAGAGTTCTTTGTTCTAGTTATTCTACACTTAAACATACATATCAGGTAAATATAATACCTGCGCCAACTTTTGTGAGGGGTTTTCAGGTATAGAAAAATAAAAAATAAGTTTAAATAGAAACTTCAGTATTTGACATTTAAGGAAAATTCATGATTTATGACTGCATGTTAATCTCTGGTGCATGCAGAATGTTCGGTAACAAAAATCATTTTTACCAACTAAGCAATAAGAAAGATATCGAAAACTCGGAATCTGACGAAGGAATTATGAGATGTTTGGTATAACTGGGGTCAGGTGTTCACATTTTCCCAGGTGTACGAGTGTTATTTGAACACCATCCAAAAAAACACATTAGATGCATTGGGGGAGGCACCAGACATCACTCGCTATCAAACAAAATTGAACACAAGGCTATATGCGTAAACCGACTGGATTTCTTTTTAGGCATGCAATGTATATACAAAACATTTAGATTATACATAGACACCTATATTACACAAAAAAAGGAAACCGTTTATCCCAGCATCCCAAATTGAATGATTACTGTGAATTCTCTTTTTTGAGGAGTTCGTGGTTGCTACAAAACAAGGATTTAAACCCGACGAACAATTAATTTTGTTTTTTTCTATTGAAATGATATAACCCTTCCTAAATCCATGTTAAAAGACCGACAAAAATATCATTTTGCGCTGAACCATGGAAATTCATACCAACGAAAATGAATGAACTCAGTATATGATGGACATTTCTATAAATTGACGACAAAATTATCACATAGGTTTGGGAGATATAAATAGTTCCAAGCACGACTCGAACCCATGGCATGAGCAAAGGCACATAACGCCTGACCCTCATATAGCAGCGCTCTAATCTATTCGACCATGCTCTTGCATTCAAGGATACATGCTTATATGAAGAAAAAAAATTCTTTAGATTGACGCCAATACAATCTAACATGTTCGAGCCTTATAATTCGTTTCAATTACGAATACAATCCATGCCGCGAGTAACAGAACCTATCGCCTACTTTACATGGAACAGCTCCCTAATCCACTTTGCCATACGCAATTTCCCCAAAAGGGATGCAACAATGTCAAAGGAAAGGACTAGATATACGCGAAAACTCACTCGCTATATTGTTACCTATATACCTAATGGAAATACATAAATACATATATACTCGGTTTATCTTTGCGTTTCTGTCTTTGAAAATCCTTCAGCAAAGATAATATTATTGTTTAGGACTAAGCCCGAATCATATTCTCTTTTACAATATCCAGAGGACACGTACGACCTTAAACCAAGATCGTGTAAAATACCATGCGGCATGCTTTAGAATTTCAGTCATGATGGCATTCAGTTAAAAGCAGTTAAAATAAAATAATCTAGTCATTCTGAGACATATTTAGAGGATGTTAATTCTAAAATGAATTTATCACAGTCATCATTGCAACATCCTCGTGCATTAAACACATTTCCTTTGCAAGATAATTTGATTTGTTTCCAGGCAGAGAAAGAGATAATTTTATTTTTAATAGCTCTTGAAAGCTAGATTGTGTAATTCAAGGGGAATTATTTCAATAGTTTTCCTCAAGGGAAAAACTAATTTTAAGGTCGTTGAAGATTTATCGCAACTTTCATCGATGAAAATTTAATTCTCCGGTTACTGTACAGTAAAGACAACATGAGCAAATCGGCGGAAAACACATTTAATAACAATGTTTTTGAATATTGAGAATAGATTTTAAAAAATAATACGACATATTGGAACCTGATTGATTTTGTGTTGCCATGACATTTTTAAGATTTAGAGGTGGACAAAAATTGTGATAAATTCTATGTCCTCTAAAATTTTTGAGGCTGAATGTTAATAACTTCATGATCTCTTCTGGGTTTAAGAGCAGTGTTTCGCAACCTCTCTTTTCACTTTTGCATGTGTTAAAGACCAACTATTCTGTGCTAGATATTGACATAATATATGCATGAATTCGGTTATTTAAATGCGGTTTATTTAAAGACGCTCAAATGGATGATTTTAAAGCATGCATACAATCAAATGGTAACTCCTACATGGTTCACAAGAAATTTTCAAAGAATAATATACATGAACGCGTGTTCTAGGATACATGTCAAGAAAGGCGTCATCTTTTATTACCCATCAGCATATAACAGAATGGGTTCAAATCGTTTGAATTACAAATATTATGAGGAGTGTATTTATATAGTGCATCCACTTTGACGGAAATGTTATTTTAAAGGTCAATGCTCCACTTGAAAAGAAGACAGTTTAAGCATAGTCTCAGACCACTCGTACATGGCCGAATGGCCGCACATGAGTATAATCCAAATTAAGTAAGCAAGCATAGTCTCAGACCACTCGTACATGGCCGAATGGCCGCACATGAGTATAATCCAAATTAAGTAAGCAAGCATAGTCTTAGACCACTCGTACATGGCCGAATGGCCGCACATGAGTATAATCCAAATTAAGTAAGCAAGCATAGTCTCAGACCACTCGTACATGGCCGAATGGCCGCACATGAGTATAATCCAAATTAAGTAAGCAAGCATAGTCTCAGACCACTCGTACATGGCCGAATGGCCGCACATGAGTATAATCCAAATTAAGTAAGCAAGCATAGTCTTAGACCACTCGTACATGGCCGAATGGCCGCACATGAGTATAATCCAAATTAAGTAAGTAAGCATAGTCTCAGACCACTCGTACATGGCCGAATGGCCGCACATGAGTATAATCCAAATTAAGTAAGTAAGCATAGTCTTAGACCACTCGTACATGGCCGAATGGCCGCACATGAGTATAATCCAAATTAAGTAAGCAAGCATAGTCTCAGACCACTCGTACATGGCCGAATGGCCGCACATGAGTATAATCCAAATTAAGTAAGCAAGCATAGTCTCAGACCACTCGTACATGGCCGAATGGCCGCACATGAGTATAATCCAAATTAAGTAAGTAAGCATAGTCTTAGACCACTCGTACATGGCCGAATGGCCGCACATGAGTATAATCCAAATTAAGTAAGTAAGCATAGTCTCAGACCACTCGTACATGGCCGAATGGCCGCACATGAGTATAATCCAAATTAAGTAAGTAAGCATAGTCTCAGACCACTCGTACATGGCCGAATGGCCGCACATGAGTATAATCCAAATTAAGTAAGAAAGCATAGTCTCAGCCTTAAATTAAATTCTATCAGGGGAAGGTGTTCTTTACCTTGAACTGATTGGCTGGCTAATCTTGGTAACTAGCTGACACAGTGATTAATAGGTGGTATTTGACACCTGGTTAATAAAAACTCCTGATCGCCCCCCCCCCCCCCCGCCATCGCCGGGCGCCGTGGGGCAATTAACCCCACCCCTCCCACCGCCACTATAAATAGCATACAACTCACCACGAGATCAACCAAAAGCTGATAGTTTGTACACAACTTGTTTTGAAACAAATAGATAAGTAAGCTCTTTTTACTTGACCAATTGCAGCTTATGTGAAACAGGTTAAATCAACCCTTTACAACCCAACCGGCTGGTTTGCAAACTCGGCCTTTGAGTACATTGGATAGTTCCAATATCGAGCGATAAGCTCCGCCCACTTAGTTATTGTTGCTTCGGCTCACAAGCTATCGTCAAAATGGCGGATTCAATTGCAGCAGCAACAGATTCATTGGTAAATATTCCCGACAATGATGCAGGATTCCAATATTCCAAATTTAATTTTAAAGAAACATAAAAATTCAAGGTAATAGAAAGACAAAAATAAGCAACACGTATACACATAACATTTTCTTTATTACATGCAACATTTTGACTGATATAAGAAATACAATTTGAACCTAAGAATACAATTAGCATAAAATTGTATTCAAAATTTTCACAAGACACAACAAATGTCATTATTTTAAAACAGCTCTGTGAATTTATATATGAAATATAATTATGACGAATGTGTCACTTCCAACGCAGACATTTTTCCATGTTGGCTTTTGGTTTGGGAAAATTTACAAAAAATCCCCCTTGAAGCCGTTCAGGATAACGACAGTCTGCATTACATGTGAACCAAGCATAACAGCGAACCATTTTTCTGATAAATTTTCAGTGATTTTCTGCTTAAACTTTCAAAATCATGCGCAATGTAATAAGAAAGTAATCAAGCGTGATCTTGTGTTTGTGAGCAAATGTGGTAGATAGAAACGCGTAACTACGCAGTGAAATCGATGCCTATTTTTGATGGGTAAAAATAATTAATGTGCCCGGTTTGATTCACAGGTCGGAACTATCCTTTGGGAACAGAAGATCGGGAAAGTTTGCTTAGCGATAGATGTTTATTACTAGGTTATAGTTACAAGAGGTAAACCGTACGCTTCCTTTACTGGCTAGAATACATAATATTATAAGTTTTAAGACACATATTTAAGGCGACATATTTAACTCTTCAAAAGGCAATGCAGTATTCTCATGCAATAATTTAAGCTATTCATTTGATTTAGGCTTGTGTTAATTACTTACTTATTCACCGAATTATCTTCACGACTACTCGTCAATTAAGGCACTGACGAGTTCCACACAACCTCTCATTGTCAAGGCAAAGCAGTTCATTTCATATTAGGTCTTTCCAAAACTTTGTATTGTCATCCTACGTGTACCCTTATGTCTTCTTTTGCTTCTATTGCCAATTACAGCCCATTGCAGCTCATTGCAGAACCTTTTTTTGGACTATAATGTTATTAATTTACATACTGTTAATACTCGCCTATAAGTTGAGTCCAACTAAAATCAGCATAGACTCTGATCTCCCGTCGCATAATGCGCCTGCAGATCAGGGTCTATGTTATTTGTTCTACTGATTACTCCTAACAAACTGCAAAGACCCAGATCTGCCGGCGTATTCTGCGACGGCAGATTCTGGGTCTGTGCAGTTTGCAGTTGGACTTTAAAGCCAAAGCAACTTTAGATACGTTTGATTTAAAGTACTACAAGAAAGCTCAGTTTTTTGTTCCTCAGATATCTTTGTTGCTTTTTGTATTTAGTCCCATACCTACAACTTATTTTAGGACATCTTCTATCGAGTCGTTTCAATTTGCTATATATCCCCTTGCTTGATCATAATTATGCGCCGCACAAATGCAGAAATCTAACAGTAAACATGCTTCTGTACAACTTCGTGTATTCAGGTCTTAATACGTCTTATATGTCTGGACATTTTCTTCTCTCTGAAATGCTGTTTCCTTGGCCTTACTGTATTTGTAGTTCATCCTTGATGTCCACACCATTTTTAACATAGTGTTTCCCAGGAAAGGAACATGTCATATTCTTCGCGACGGCTCATTTCAGTTTTAATACTTTCCTGTTTCTTAGCATGCATTATCATGCTTTAGGCTTTCTTTGTTTTGACCTTCAGTCCCATCGACTTTGTAACACCTTTCGTCCTACATATTTCAACGCGGTGTATCACCAATTCCAATTAGTGTTTAATGTCGACCCTTGACCAATTGGCTCGAATGCATGGCGTTACAGCTAAGGTCCATCATTCCAAGATGGCTCAGTTTTTAATACACTGGAATCGTTGAGATAACAAACCACCAAGAACCTCTACAGCTAAGGTTTCTATCAAATTTTCAGCACAGTCGGAAAATAAGGTGGTCTGACAGAGTCTATAATGCTTGCGAGACCCATAAAGTTGTACGTGATATACAAACATACTATTTAGCTGATGGAAAAAGCAAAGCCAGACTGATCAGTGTGATTAGTTCTTTCGTTGCAAATTAATACGGAGTAATTACTTTTAATCATACCGCGGACATTTTAGAATATCTTGGAGAACGTAGCTGTGGAGTTTCTTGGTGGCATGTGTCATTTTAAAGATTTTATCGTACTGCAAACTCCAAGCTCTGATTGATCTGGAAATTCTGTAAGTTTCTTTAAAGCTAGGTGCCCAGACAAAATATAAATGGTCAGCGTTAAGCGCTACTAAGCGTCCCAGCTACTTTTTGAATGCCATGCAGTTTTTGTGATAGCATAGTTTTGTCATCTGCAAATTCGAGCTGTTCCAGATATTCAGTTAAAATTAAACATATATTATCACATAAAATATTAATATTTATAGAACGAATGACATGAAAGCATTATGATTTTGAAAATACATGTACATATAACGAATGTGTTCATACACACAAGCACACCCCCACCCCATATATATATATATATATATATATATATATATATATATATATATATATATATATATATATATATATGTAGAGAGAGAGAGAGTCTAAGATAGCTAAAATCTCAGTCACCTGAATACTCATTTTAACTCAAAATGACTCGCTCAGTCCAGTTGTAACGCTTCCTCATGTCTGTGACCCAGGAGAACTCAAAACTACACTAAAACGTAAACAAAAATGTGTGCCCGAAGCGCCTCGACTTTCAAATTTCACGCATGCCCAAGGGTAGTAAGTCTGCAATTTTGACCCGATAACTGTTTTTGATCTGGGGAGAAATAAAGTTGTTTTTTTTAGATTTATATTACTTTCTGTATTGACTAAAAACAAAGCTAAATAATACAGATGAAAATTAATAGGAAAGATATTTTATCAGCAAATAAAAACACATTTATCAAAAATACAAATATGGTACAAGTCTGCATTGACCAACACCATGGAATTTATATATCTGTATATATAAATCGGGAGTGCATGCGATCTATTATCTATTATTGTCAACTTCACGGTGTAAGTTCTATGCATTTCATTTGTAATTTATATGAAAAGGTAAGCACGCTTAAACTAGTCGAGGCCAATATCTTCACATCTTCTTGAAGATCGAACTTTATCGTGTAAGCACTCCTAATTCTGGTACAAATTATCTCTAGCTGTTTGTTATTCCAATTTGTTCCTTTGCAAAGACACCATACCGACGTGCTAAAATTGACAAAATCACAACCGAAGATGTAAACAATCACAAACTAAGTCGTAAGAATTCAAAAATTGAGCTGATTTAAGGAGACTGCCACGTCTTCAGAAGCCATCCAATATGTTTATTACCAAACAGTTTAATTTATAGGTTTTTGACTCTGTCCACGAAAATATTCCAACGATTGTTCACCTGTCTCTGTGCTTTTCGTTAGCTTATCACAGAATATTTGTACTTAAGAGATAAAGATAAGATAGTACGGCATATACTCGCGTGTAATTCGTGTCCAAATGCAAACAACATAGACCTTGATCTGCCGTCGCATAATGCGACAGCAAATCAGGGTCTATGCAGTTTGCATTTGCAGCTGGTATCGAGTTATACACGAGTATATAGAGTACATTAAATAGTCCCTTAGGTCAATTGTTATGGCTTCATGTAACAGTTCTCCTTCATCAAGGTAATAAAAGTGATTTAGATTACCAATTAATACAAGAATTTATTCATTGAAATATATTTACTAACAATGAAAACTGTCCTAAATAAAATGAACAGGTCTTTAGTCAGTTTTTTAATTCCGGTCAACAATGTGTTTTTGGATTCAGAATCAGGTTATAGGCAAAATACAGTATAGAGAAAACGAACACACCTTCCGTATTCATGTATGTATGTATGTATGTATGTATGTATGTATGTATGTATGTATGTATGTATGTATGTATGTATGTATGTATGTATGTATGTATGTATGTATGTATGTATGCATGCATGTATGTAGGTATGTATTTATATATATATATATATATATATATATATATATATATATATATATATATATATATATATATTTAGTGATAGCCTCAAGACCGACATGAAATGGATCCAAGTTAAAACTTCGGATTTGAACGGTTTATGGTTTACCGAGTTTCTCATATTTCCTCTAAACTATATCATAATGTGTATATTGTTTAGTGCCTACTTTACGTGTTATTAATATAACGATATTGTTTCAATTGTATACCATGCATATTTTGATACCCAAACTACACCATTTTTAGAACTTCAAAAACCTTCCTAATTTTCCCGTGCTTTTGAGCACTAAGTAATGCCAGGTCAGTGTTCTTCGAAGAGCTATATTTTAATCATGTTTGATAAGTTCAAATACGATAGAATTATTACTTTTTCTTGACTACCATAACCACCTATCAACTTTTTAAACCTATCAAAATATCGCGTAAAAAACAATTAGTATTAATTTTCTAGGTCACCACTGCATTTTTAGCCATCAAAAGTTACACACAGCCATAATTAGATAAGCAATACTAATGCCATAAGTAATATGAGCTTTGTAACTCAATTAAAATGTAAAAGAATTGAAAGTGTAAATAATTTTGACAATTAAATAATGGGCTTTAGATTTACGAATTAACAAGTACAGACCTTACCTAATCCTGCATTTCATTTCAATGCTCCAGTTAACAAAGACACTGTACAAATATTTATAGAGATTAAACTTTACTGTACTGAAAAACAGTATTTCACATACAAACCCAAAAACATTTTTGATAAATACTTTTTAAGATTTTACAGTAATGATTCAATGAAAAGATACAGAGCAGTGGCGTAGTAAGAAATTCTGTCCCTCTCCCTCCCCCCTCCCCGCACAAAACTTAATTTTGGGGCCCCCTCGCAATAAAAATGTTGTTTGATGGGACTGTTGCCCCCCGCTTCCCTCGCGCCGGACAGTGCGACATGAGATTTTGGCAGAATCAAATTAAATAGCTAGTGTGGATGGCAACAACCCGATGCAGAATAAAACATTAGCATATGTCAGATCAAAGTGTAACCTTGTTAGTAAAATCAGTAGACGGGTTTCGTGTCAACTTTCAAACTGGAAAACTATTATCTGACTGTAAAATACCATTACCTGATGAACACGTTTTTAATGTAACCAATAGCAACATAGATCTGAAACAATTTAGTATAATCTGTAATAACTTTAACATTTCTCAAAATCATGACTTGAGATACATTAATGTCAAAATCATGACTTGAGATACATTAATGTCAAAATCATGACTTGAGATACATTAATGTCAAAATCATGACTTGAGATACATTAATGTCAAAATCATGACTTGAGATACATTAATGTCAAAATCATGACTTGAGATACATTAATGTCAAAATCATGACTTGAGATACATTAATGTCAAAATCATGACTTGAGATACATTAATGTCAAAATCATGACTTGAGATACATTAATGTCAAAAATAAAAAATAATTGATTGATAATAAATCTGAAGACAATTAAAAGGTACAGCAGAGTTTGGAGAGTTTACACCATTTTATTTGTTAACTTCTTACGAACGTTTTTATATCGATGGAGCAGGCGCTGTTGAATTCTAGAGAAAACTGTGAGCTAATGATATTGATTCAATAGTAACAAGTTATGAAAAAAGCAGGATGGATTTATTTTTTGTGCAAGGTAGCACAGATCTGACAGATGAAGGTATTACAAAGTTAAATTTAAAGCACAATATTCGATTAATTATAGTATATACCAATGTAGTCTATCTAGTACATACTAATGTCGTTTATCTAGTACATACTAATGTCTTCTAATGTCGCCTATCTAGTACATACTAATGTCGTCTATCTTGTACATACTATTTAGTATGTCGTCTATCTAGTACATACTAATGTCGTCTATCTAGTACATACTATTTAGTATGTCGTCTATCTAGTACATACTAATGTCGTCGGTCTAGTACATACTAATGTCGTCTATCTAGTACATACTAATGTCGTCTATCTGGTACATACTAATGTCGTCTATCTAGTACATACTATTTAGTATGTCGTCTATCTAGTACATACTATTTAGTATGTCGTCTATCTAGTACATACTATTTAGTATGTCCTCTATCTAATACATACTATTTAGTATGTCCTCTATCTAGTACGTACTAATGTCGTCTATCGAGTACATACTAATGTCGTTGAGGAAACAGATAAAGGAGATATAAAATCTAATAAATAATAACGTTGGCAGTTTTTAAAATCTCCACATTTTGTATTGTTTTCTAGTATATCATTAGATATGTTATCATTACCTTTTATATATCTTGTATTAAAACAACGAAATCTTTTTTTTTTTTTTTTTTTGTTTTTTTTGTTTTTTTGTTTGCTGTTCTGGAACAGATAAGTCAAAAGAAGCACATGAAATAAAAAATCTATAGGTAAGCATCATCATTATCATCACTTACACCTTCAGGTTGATTCAACTTCAACTATCTACGGTAACAATCAATAGACACCTAGCATTTTAAACTTATATCTGATATGATGTTTTGATTCAGTACCTGTAACATTCTAACTCTTGACATGTGAATTAGCTTCAAATATTTACCGTTGTGATATTTGTCCTTAGTCTGTTTTTTAAAAAATATTTATTATTTATTATTATTATTATTCATCCCAATGTTCTCCATTTTATTCTCTACAATTTGTAGAGTAGTCTTTATTTTTTTCTCTCTAGTTTTTTCTATACTCCTTTATGCATGATTTACAATAAAATAAGTAGGATTCAGCTCAGTTGTATTATTAATTTTTCACATTTTGAATGTGTCATCGTTTTTAATATTTATATTGTACTATTTTTAAATTGTTTTTTTTACTACTGTTGTGTTGTATTATTTAAAAATTACTTTTTACTATTGTTATGTTACAACATGATTCGAAACAACACTAAAATATTATGAATAATAGCCTGATTAATTGTGGATATTAAATATAATGCAATCGTTTGTTATCTCAGTGACCATATGTTTATTTTTATGTTTTACTGTAAAGATGAAATGGCTGCAGAGTGTGTTTCGACAAAAATCACCTAATAACAGATGAAACTAATCGAAAAAGTGTAGAAACATTACAACGAAGAAAACGTACAAAGTTATTAATGTGGTTTAAGTAGTCATATCATCACTGAGTTGAAGACTGATATTTATAGTGACCATATAACAAATATTTATAGTGAACATGTAGCAAAGTTTAACTTTATCTACCAAATATCTCTTGTCGTCATACCTAGACAAAACAACCTCATTTTCGGTAGTGTTGTATAACTCATGCTTATACTATCTCAGTAAGTTCATTTCCTGGTAATTACTACTTCTATTTCACAATCTTTATTCATATCATTTTTTAAATTCTTCTTTATGAAGAATTTCTTATTACACTTGCATACCCTTTTCTCGATTTGGTCAGATCCCAACAAATATGGCTTACATCTGAGACCACACAATTCTTGAATAGGCGTACCGTTCATGTCATCTTTGAATTATCCAACAACTTTCTTGTTTACTAACTGTATGCTACAAATGCTATCTTTCGTGTAATCAGTTGTGTCTTTAAAACTTAATGTTCTGTTTCATGTCTTCTTACAATTTATCCCTTGTGACATGAATGCACAACGAACCTGTGTCTATAGTTTACTGATGTAATGTCATCACCATATTTTTTAGCTTGTTGCAACAAAATTCATAAAACGACCTTTTTGATAATGCTGACACTGTAAATCCTCCGTAAATAAGTTTAGTTAATTTGATTTTTGCATTCTTTGTAATTGCTACAACCAAATTCTCATCTATGATTGGCCTTTTTGCAAATGATAAGCCTTTCTCATATTTGAATTTGTTTTCTCATCTTAACATAGTTGTATAGTTAACCTCACACGTAAATGTTCAATCTGTTACAAAAATATTTTAAAAATCATGTGTTGCTTTTCGTCTTAAATTTGGATTTAATTTACTGTATGGCTCTATCCAAGGTTCTTGATCAAATAATACCTTCTTCAACTTTAATTCAAACTGAATATACAGTTTTAAATTTCGATAATAGATTAAATAGTTTGTTTTGTTTTTCAGTGAACATAATAACTTAAGTACTGTTGGTTTTGTTATGTTTTTATCTGTCAACTATAGTGGTGGTAAATCTTCCATACTTGGTATTATGCTTCTGGTGCTAATCGATACTGACTAAAACAACCATGTTCATGCTTTGCTACTTCTAAAAGACTACCTATTTTATTATCATATTTCCACTGCATTAACTTGCCATTGATTGTTTTAATTTGTGTCTTGTTTGACCATCCATTGTTTTTGACAGGTATACATTGGCACATGGGCATTCATAAGTGTTGTTAGAATCTAAGTACATAAAAGACATTTACAACTTTACCTTCCTCTCTAATATAATACTCATGATTAAATTCAGCATATCAATTCGGTATCATACGAATTCCCCCTCTTATACCAGACCCAATCATTCAAAACATATGATAATCAGTTAATAACTCTAATTATCGACCTTTGAACTTTAAAGAAGCATTATAAGCCAATTCTGATGCACAATAATAATTGACATTCTGCATGCAAACATTTCTAAACTATTCAATATATATATATATATATATATATATATATATATATATATATATATATATATATATATATATATATATATATATATATATAATTTGCATGTATAGTCTTAAATGCAAACATATCTAAACTCTTCAAAAATGTCACCCAACATTAAAGTGTCTTTTTATGGTAATAGTCGTGACGATCATGAAGAAATTTTAATTGAAAATGTTCCATTTCATCTTTTGTATATTGGAAATCATCATCTTTATTCCTTCACCTTTGAGGCTGGACTAGTTTATTCATATTATGGGTAGTTTGGTTTCCTCCAACGTAACAAATGTGTGAATATACATAGATGGGTTAATTACTTGCTTAAAAGCTTTATTTTAATTTTGTTAAGATGTTTCATTGTCTCAAAATAAATTACCATCACTAAAATATTATATCAGTTCATGTAACGAATCACCAATAAACCTATATGTCTCTCTAAATCTAACTGACCTTGTGATGAAACAATATTTTGCATGTTTTGAAACATATCAACGATAACATCTTTATTCAATGAAATATATTTTTCGGCATTATTTTTGCATATTTGTATCTATTTATCAGGATTCTTATTAACCAAAGTCTTAATAATTAGATGGAATAAATTGTGAATAAAAAGTGTTATGTATTTTAGATGGCTACGTGTCAGTCCTCTATAATCAAAGGCTAAATGATCATGGTCTCTTTGTTTTGTTTTCCGTATCTAAAATTTCCTTCTCACAAATATGGCATACTTTGTTAGAATTAAAATGTTTTTTTGTCTTCCTTCGTAAACATTATTTCAGAAGTAACTAACTCTGCAATTTTTCATAAAACGTTAAATGCAATCTTTTTCCTCTGTAAACTGTAGATTCATAATCTTTGTGTACTGTCTTAATATAGGCGCAAAATCCTAATGTGTATGTTATGCTGTTCTTTAATTGGTTTAATAATAATTCTGGAATCACAATAAATTACAAAAGGAATTTCTTTTCATTTTAGTTTCCAAAGTTTATAGTAGAGCCATTTTTCGGACCTTAAGTCAATTTAATAATTTACCTGATTACACAACCTCTTGTATCCATAAATTATTTAAACACTTTTACAAAAATAATTTTAGCTGTGTATTTGTTTTTCT
This sequence comes from Margaritifera margaritifera, assembly GCA_029931535.1. Lineage (NCBI taxonomy): Eukaryota > Metazoa > Mollusca > Bivalvia > Unionida > Margaritiferidae > Margaritifera > Margaritifera margaritifera. Next base: position 7,081,736 of record JAQPZY010001695.1, read on the forward strand.
AAGATGATATCAAACTTAATAAATCATTAATCCAACTGTAATGAAACCCATTTCTACCATTAAAAATCCACATGTCGACACCTGAGTCTCTTTCTCTTTTGAAAATTATAACCGCTGTTTTGAAGTTCCTTCCATCACTTTATTCCTTATGTTGGCCATGGTGTTGCTATTTGCTTTCGTCTAATATCCAGTAAACTGTCACTGATACTCTGAATTCATTTTCAAATTTGTCAGTATCTTTTATCTTTATTGAACATTTTTGAAACCATTGTTAATACTTATCAAGTTTATATTTTGATAGTTTGCATTGATGATCTCTCGGTGGGATGGAATTAATTCAATCGCATAAAAAATCATCATTATTATTTAGAACGACAGGATAGACTTTTCTTTGCCTTTACCAATTCTGATAATACTATATATGAGATTACTCTAATAGGTTGATATCTCTCTGCGTTCAATGTTGAGTAATCCATTTTACTAAACAACCAGCTTGTATCTGCACTTATGTCTTGTCCAAATTTTGTGTGCAGCTTTTCAAATAGCTGATAAATTATTTCTGTATCTGATAATTGTTCATGACATTTAAAGACTGTGTTGTGTGAAAACAGTTTCGAATACGTTCCGATTTTGTTCCTGTTTTTGTTGGTATTAATTGTTGAATTGTCAAAGACAATTTCACTGAAACAAATTCTCTCATACTTCTTCCTATTACCTTTTATTAGTACGGTTCTACATCATTAAGGGAATTCGTACAACTCTTGTGGTTATTTCCTTCGTAAAATCTATAACATTTAAGAGTGTATTAAATGAATCTGAAGCTTGTTTGTAATTATTTATTTAGTGTTATTGTATCCCACAATTTGGTTTGGTAAAACGTCAACCCATTTTCTGGTTTTGTTTTGAGTAAGATTGCTTCATATTCGTGCCTTTAAGGTTTTGGGAAACCTCTCCACTACAGAGTAAGTTAAAAAATATTGAAGATTTTCGTTTTCCAGCAAATCCTTAACTTTTATGTTGTAAAACTCTTTTCTTCATCAAACTGTATATTTTCAGTCTTACTCTCTTTGAATATTTCTCTACAAGCTTTGTGTTTGTCATCTCCCATTTTTGTTGTCAGTTTCTCAGACCAAGAGTATTGTTTTAGAAAATATATATCACTGTCAAAACCTGTATTTATATCTATTATTGTATCATTAATATCCATCGCTGCATTTTGCATACGCTTGCATGTCAGCAATGTCTGCCTGCAACTGATCATCCACGTGACAAGCATAGACCCTTAAGTTTGAATATATTTTTCTCGCTTGCTTGTATAATGTGTTGGTAGACTGTTTGGTGAACCATTATTTCAATTCAGTGCATTTTATTTTCTTTTTGTCCCGTTTTGCTTGCTCCCACAATTGATTGATATTTGTGTAAGTAACTGAGCTATCAGAATCCTAATATATATGTCTTAGATAATGTTCTTCGCCACTCTTTTAAAATATTATGAAAACATTTAGCGAATACTTTATACCTGATAAATCGTCTTTAGGTGTTTTCAACAAACCAAAAGGACATACATCTACGACAGTAACTTTCATTTTCAGCAGTTTACATTGTTTCTTAAATCATTTAAAACGTAGGAATATATTCAGATTTATGTCAAATGTTTCTATCCCTATGGTTGACTATGCTACAGTTACTTTATATACTGAATCATCATGTGTTGTTTTCAATTGAATAATGTTCTCCATAAATTATATAGTTGTTTATTTGGAATCATGGCGGATTGACCTTGTAAAGTTTGCTTGATCTTCAAAGTGTGCTGTCATTTTCGTCGAATATAATGTTTTGCATTTACACACATTAGGATAAGTAATTTATTTCTTCCTTATAATGTAGTTTTAACCATTTTGCTTTAGACGTTGTAGCTACTTATTTCGATGTTATATATTCAATACATGTCATCTGTAAATCTGCGTCTTTCTGAAACATTGAAGTATATATTTTTAATGTTTGAAATCAAGAAATTAACAATTTAAACACTTATTATTATGAACACAAATTAACACTTTTGTTCTTTTGTATGCTATTTTTTGACACAAATAGCATTGACCACACTGTTATCCCGTCTATATTTACAAACAGAAAGGTGTTATCTCTAGATACCAACATTATTGCTTTCATGTTAAACTCGTGGACTATTTCTATCACCTCTCTGAAAACTGTTGAATTCAATACATTGTAGCTATATATCATTATTTATGATGTGTAAAACAAAATTCAAATATTACTTTGCGCTCGCTTTGTTCTTTGTCTTCATAGTCTAAGTGGTTAAGTAATTTTTAATTTGTGAAATAAAACCCTCGATTCGGACTAGTGCAGTAAATTTATAATAAATTTCTCCATGTATTTATTTCTTAAAGCGTGGGCGAGGTCCACGCAAACAAAAACACACAAAAAAAGATCGTACTATTATAGATTGCACTATGGTATAGAACTCTCAATTTATATACTAAAAACTTTAAAATGTATGCAAGTACCAGTTATTGCATTGACTGAATTCAGTAAGTTATGCTTCATCGGACATACCAAGAACAGAAGAATATTAATTTTAAAACAGTACAAAGAAACTGAAGCAATAAATGGCCAAAACAGTAACTTATAAAGGATTAGATGAACACATACATGTCTACATTCATAAAAAAACAACCTCAATTGACCAACCTCATTCTTCTGATCTAGAAGCTCCTGTGCTACTGTTTTCACCTTTAGAGAGATGCCTACTTAAAACTGGTTGAATAATATCTGAATTATCTAGGCTACCTTATTCTCAGTCGACAATTATTTAAACGTCGATTTTAGTCGTTAATAATACATCAAAACAATGCTTACTTGAGGTCCCTTAGGGTTTGTCAACTGAGAACCAGCTAGTACTATTATCTCTAATCTATTATTCGAATTTCGATACATCTTTCAATGGTCGCAAGTAAAGGCACAATAAACGACGTAATATTTTCTATTTTGCTGTTGAATTTTGAGCCAGTAGACAATCTAAATTAAAAGAAATGTATTTGCCGTGATAGATTTGTGATGATTTTTTTGTAATTTACGTTAAGCAAGGACAAATACATTTACAGGGATAACCTCTATAAAACAGGCCAAATATTTTGTCCCAACTTTGTCTGGTGGTATGGACGTTTTACTGAAGCAAAATTATGCTAAAAAATTATTTGGGTAAGTGAGTAAGTAATAAAGTTAGTAAAGGATTGTATAGAGTCAATGAATGACCGCTCGATTGATGTATTGGCTGATTAAAGGATGTAATTAAAATGAGACAAATTCTGATGGTAAGACAGCTCATTGTATTCCCTTCAGCAGACACAGGACTGAGAAAATTAGATTTAGACTGGGTAAAGAATTCCTCGTTTGTATAAAACTCCCCTTAAAAGAGAGGAAGACTGATTTCAGCAGATCGTAAGTAAATCGTTCCACGGAGAAAAAGATTGCGATCCATTGACCATAAGTTTTTCAGTGTACGAATGTAACATTCCCATGAGACATTATTGTTTCTGAACTTTTTTTAAACAAAAACAATTCAGCTGAAGGTTGTATTGTATTTATTTAAGACTTAGGGGCATAAATTAAAATGCTTCTTTTGCTTGAACTCTTTCTCATTCTTTAATGCCAATACAGGTGGGCACCAGTATTCACCTCCATGAACTACTGGTTCATTACTCAAAAATATCATCATTCAGAAATTGGAAGATTTCAAAAAAAACAGTTTGTATTACTGCTGCTCTTTCTTACTCATTAAACGTCATGCCCATCTGTGTCTTACGTATATGGGGGAAGGAGGGAGGGTAGAAGGGAGAGATGGAGTAGGGAACATTGAAATCAAATCCAAGAAGCAGTCAGGAAAATGCCCCCAAATGCGTCGATGGCATTGTATCTGTAGACTAGTAAGAGAAATTCAAACTTCTGGTATTAAAGCAAGTCCTATATTTAGAAATTTCCCGAGTGACGTGTACACTCAGCGAGTTCCATTGTGATTCTGAGTCCGTCATTGATGAAAAAGATTTGCTTCTAACCAAGTCAGCCATGGAAGTGTTTCCTTTTTTATGTAGGCAATTTAATACAAAGATCTATACCAGACGCTATTTAGTGATGGAAAAACAAAACAATACCGGCCAAATTCATTATAATCTGGATCCAGCCCACTCTGTGATGTACTGAATATTGAACTCTGAGAGAGATTTACACAACAGTACTAACACATAGTATGGATAATATAAGTGCGTAAATATATCGCGAAGTTCAGAGTTTTAACTGTCTATCTGTCAGCAAATTTGTAAATACGAAACAATATGAATACTTCCAATGTACAAGACACAGATGCCAATGCATACTGTCATAGGGATATGACTTTGTAATTCCTGTGTCATAGGCTTCGTGTTCCTAAATCTCTATTTTACATCCCCCGCTCTCCAATATGGGATTGAACGCATTTATGTAACCTCATGTTGCTCGATGGCCCACATTTCAAAATTATCTTGTAATTACTTAAGAAATAATATCATGTGTATCAGTGTTCGACACAGAAAATACACACAAGCACATGCTTATTATTTGGCACTGTTATTGGGCATGTAGGAACAATAGTTAATTCAACTTAGAAACATACCTTAAAGAAAAATGAAATCCAAAACCAACGCCCACTTTTTTATCGGAGAAGTAACGCAAAGCAACTGGCGGTGAAACTTTCAGTTGAATGTTCATTACATCAGGTACCACTCGAAAGGTAGGTATTGCAGTGCAGCCAACTTCCACATGTGGCATTTACGAGCTATATCACACGTTCATTTTAAGCATGCGCAGTTCACACAAATACTTTACCTTTTTGGGGAGGGGGTGGGGTGCAAAAATAGGAAAATAAGCCAAACCATAAGTCAGTTTGGCTGAGCTGTAAACAAATATTGCAATAGACTACATATCTCTACTAACTCATTTGGTAGTATGACCTTTCCTTAAAATATCCTTTGAGTGCCTATTGCAGCCGAGAAATATGTATAATGGTATGCATCTTTTGTGTATGCAAGATGTGAATGACATAATTCATCCATACTGCGAACGGAGAATGCAGACAATGCAATCAAAGTGGATTAACCCCTTATTAATGTTACCCATAAATCTTTTGGCAACAGCTTCCTGTTAACATGCGCTTCCCATATGATCCACTATTCGTGTCCAATACAAATTTGTCGCAGTTTTGTAAAGTTCGACTTCTATGTGGAACCGTGATGGGTATTAAAAAGATTTTATCTCTGTTGCATTTTCTAACTCTCTCTCTCTCTCTCTCTCTCTCTCATATATATATATATATATATATATATATATATATATATATATATATATATATATATATATATATATATATATATATATATATCACCAGAAACAAAGCTTCCCATGATCAGCACTTTAATATACATTGGAATGAGAGATACGGATTGTAGAAGAGGCAGGGGTTGCGATTATCGCACTGGGAATCGTCGACTATAATACTATCTTATTGGGAGAGGACGACTCCAGTGGGGATGATTCTAAAGATTGAAAACATTTCGGATGATACTATCAATTGATTTGAAGAAGGTGAGATATTTTCTGGACTAAAAGTGACTTGGTTTCTGCTTGATTAGTAAAAATTGATCAGGGAAATTCGTTCGTGATAAGACCATTTTGTCAAGTAATTAGTAATGTTCCGAGCACAACTGAAGTGAAACTGAAAATAGATTTGCAATTACTTTAATCAAAATAGAAGTAAAACTATCAAAATCTTACTACTACTACTAATAATAATAATATTTTAAAGTAAAAGAAGAATATAATTATGATGCTGATGTTGTTGTTACTACTGTTACTGTTATGGAACATATTGGAAAGCTGATCCAGTCGACTTCGTCCTTGGGTTCTATGACTTTCATTATAACGTCTCGATTTGGCAGGCTTAAATTCAGTCTCAAATCCCATATCTGACTTTTTATCAAAGCTTCTCGTAAGTTTTTTATTCAACTTATAAGAGATAATGCAGATGCAGTGTCATTTAGTACATATAATTCAGGGAGTATTCATTTTCTCACATGTTCATCGATGATACGTGATTCAAATTTTAAATACCGAGTTGTGCAGAAATATCTAACCTCCGAAACTCTATTCAAGATAGAGATACCATCAGCTATTGCGTAGATCCGTCCACACAGCTACGTGCTTCTGACAGGGAGTGATTTAATTATCATAACATAGATTTCTAACAGTGTATCACTCAGATGCAGGTTATCAGTCAATGAGTAATTTGTGCACTCGTTTCGCATGTTTCCAGTTAGATCTATGAGAAAAGTGTCGAAAGTACATACATTGATTGAGACATCTTTTGAACTGTATAGCTCGAATTTGCGAAAATATCAATTGCAGTTCAACAAGGACGTTCCGTAACTGGTGGCTTCGAGTATAGAATTGTCAATTAAAAGCGTTTAGTTTCACAGCAAGCATTTGTCTAAATGGAATCTAAGATTCAACATAAAAGGCAAAGAAACAGGAAGATTAAGAACCAAGTAGAAAAAATTAATACCGTCAAAGTTACTTCAAATTCTTTCATATTCTAGCCTCGCCTTTACACAAAGTTAAATAGTCGATGTTTCTAACTAAAATCTATGCAACTAAAATCAGAATAGTGACTGAAAGCTAATTTATATGTAACTTGCCTATAGTGCTATAATTTTGATCTATAATTCCTAATGCGAAATAACGTAGGCTTTGTGAAAGATCGCGTTGCAGTGCATTAAAGCAATGGAAATGGTATAGTTCCATCAACTTCTGTAACAGGTTTAATTTGCAACTGTTAATCTCGGAATTTGATATGACAGATTCCATGGTGCGAATATAATTCGATGTCTTGTGAATTTTACATTTATATTGAACACTGGAGCACTTCATGACTAATAACATAAAGCTCAGCCATTTAAGTATAACTAGACAAAATTATTCCTAAGAGAAAATGTAGTAGAGAAATAATTGAAATAATTGTTTTATAATTATGAGAGAAATAAGAACATTATATATATATATATATATATATATATATATATATATATATATATATATATATATATATATATATATATATATATATATATATATAATATACAGTGTATATTTAAAAACATCACATTTACCTCGCCTAACTGAGGCAACCGGCATTTGTCAATAAAAACGCGGTATGCCACATATATCTGCAAGAATGCAAGCATCATTTATATGACACTAACAACATATATATATATATATATATATATACATACAGGGCTTTTTTAAACAAATTTTTATAAAAGTCAGCTTGCTCAAGGAAAGCTGACTTGAAAATATTCAATTTGTCCTTGCGGGTTTAGAGCATGCCGCAAAATATTACAACAAAATATCACAAATAAAGTGAAAAAATATGGTAAAATATAATATAGGATGTTTTAAGGAAATCGCATTATTTTTATTTTTAAAATATAAAACTTTCGTCTTCTTTTTTTTTCTTTGCACCTTAAAAATAATATGTCAATAATAAAAGTTATCAAAAAAGATATATGGAAATAGTACATGTATATAGATCTGTAGATGATGAAATAAAGGAACGCATAGAACGCAGATACAGTTACAAGAACAAAGACAGACGTATACATGTATAAAAATAGACATATCAATGGATAGATAGATAGGGGTTTGGCAATGGATATATTTTTAAGAGAAATGAATGCTTACGTAAAAGACCTTAAACATAAAGTTCAGTTGATCATGCAGATTTTAGTATCAAATCCAGTAATAAAACAAGGTAAACTTAGTCCCTCACTGAAATATTCCAACGTCAATGAATTCACTCTGCTTTTTTATGGGGAGTGTTGTGTCCACTCACATGACTTCTTCTGCTTCCGCGTCATCCAATTTTCACCTTGAAATCAGCGACATGCATATAAACAATAGTTGACAAGCCGACTTTTGAGAATGATTTGAGAGCACTTATTTTGAACCATTTAATTTTTTTCCAAGCAGTATGTATGTATCAGTCTCCTGTAATAATCACGTAAACAACAGATGATAAACACCGCTTGTGGGTGCTAGATTTCCAGGTGGCTAATCGTTAGAGACAGTGCTTTTTTCTTCTTCTTTTTTTCTTTTTTTTTTCAAAACGTGCCTGTCAAAGAAATCACACGGTTTATATTACTAACCATTATCACCTAGTCACCTTCAAATCGGCGACACACCGACTGTTAAGAGAAGGCAATCTTTGCACATTCGTAGCTAACAAACCGCCCGTGGCTAGGTTAGGACTTGAAAGTCGGCGAGTCCCGTGTACGTACAAATATTTGAATTAAAATATAACTGGTAAGTTAAAATATAAATATTTATAAATATTCTATAAATATAAATATTTATAAATACAAATATTCTTTAAATATAAATATAAATATTTATTATATAAATATTTATTTCCTATTTGTTAAAACTTGCTTTAAATAGTATATTCACATTATCATGTCCGCGCGAGAAATTTCGAGACTGACCTTGACATTGGCTTACAAGGAAATGACAAACTGTCAGTATATCGTGCGAAATAAAAGATCGATAGATGAAAGAAACTGCGGGCAGTTAGGTATTTGAAGAATGCGGAACATGTAAACGCGAAATAAAGGTGCTGATATATGTACTGTGGCGAGATCGCAGAGTATAAAATTTACAGAACATAAAGTGTTGCGAAGTTCACACGACCTCCCTCTCTCTCTCTCTCTCTCTCTCTCTCTCTCTCTCTCTCTCTCTCTCAATTTGTTGGACATGGCCGCGGCGTAGGTGTCTACCACAGATAATTTGCCAAATCAAACAAGTAAGACTAAAGCATGTCATCTCAAACCAGTAACATTTGATGGGATTGGTTCCTGGCCAGATTATAAGTCCCATTTCGAGGCATGAGCCCACCTTAATGATTGGAGCACTGAGCAAAAAGTCATGTATCTCGCCGTTTACCTTCGCGGACAAGCGCAAGGCGTTCTCGGAAACTTGAAGGATGGCGCTGGTAAGAATTATGAGCTTCTTTCAAGGGCGCTTGAGGAATGATTTTCACTCCAAACCAAAAAGGAATTGTACATAGCGCAGCTGTAAGAGAGAAGACAAAGAACAGGTGAAAAATTTCCTGAACTTGGGCAAAGTATCAGGAAACTTGTTCACTTAGGCTATTCGACGGCACCAGGCAATGTAACTGAAGTTCTGGCCGAAGAAAATTTTATTGACGCACTGATAGGTTCGGATATGCGACTTGGCATTCAACAGGCGCGGCCAACAAGTTTAAATGTTGCCATACACCAAGCCTTAGAACTGGAAGACTTTGATCGCGCAGAAAAACTGTGCAAGAGTGATCGTGGCCACTATCATCAGTTGGGAGCCGACAGAAAAGAAAGGAAAGCATATCAGAATCAGAGGTGATGGAGCATATGCTAGTTACGTTGCAACAGATGATCGGGGAACTCCATCACGAAATAAGTATGTTGAAAAAGTCGTCCGAGGAAGACAAGTTCGTAAGTACTAACATTAGAGCGGATTCTTATAAGAATTCTGACTCTAAATCCCTGACTCGCGTCAAGTGCTTTAAATGTGGCCAGAGGGAACATATTGAGACAAAATGTCCAGAATTTAAACATGAAGTGCCAAGCTACAGCCGGCGCAGCGCGGAGATTGCGCAGGCCCCAGGGCTGGCGCCGTGAAAGTCATCCAAACCGACGGCAAGGAAAAGAAGACAACCGTCGGCACTCGGTTGGAGTCCAATCTGTAGCTACCAAAGCAGGAATGTATGTAGCAGCCAGCATCTAAGGTCGCGATGCAAAGTTTTGATTGATACTGGAGCGACCGTTACACTGGTGTCTGAGAAATTCTATTTGCAAATTCCCATCCTAAACCGGCCTCCACTCGTCAGAGCTAAGCAAGATATTGTCTTTGCAGGAGGTATCACGCTGACGCTTTTAGGCGAATTTAGCCCAATTGAGTGTGTCTCTTGTTCAATAGTAGAAAGCAATCTGCAAGGAGACAGGTTAACGGACTATATGAGCTAGTTTTACCGATCAGCAACGTCTGAGCTATCACCGAAGCAGGCAGAGAAAGTAAAAACAACTGCTCTGTAAGCACTCGGGGGTAATTGTATATTTCAGCCATGATCTTTGGCACACAGATATAGTGAAACATACCATAAATACAGGAGATGCCAAGCCCATCAAGCAGCCGCTGTGTCGTCTGCCAGTACATGCAAACGAGGAGGTGGATAGGCAAGTCGATGATATAATCAGCAGTGGTATTGTGGTACTTTATTATAGTCCATGGTCGCCAGGAGTCGTCGTTATCAAAAAGAAAGACGGGACCTTAAAGTTCTGAGTCGACTACTGCAAACGATATAACAGTAAAAGATGCGTATCATCTTCTGAAAATAGACGTATCTCTGAATCAATTAGCAAGCGCTGAATAGTTTTCAACACTAGATCTCTGCTCGGTATATTGACATACTGAGGTTGATGAAGCAGATCGACAGAAAACTGCGTTCACTACCCGAAAGGGCCTGTCTGAGTTTATTGTGATGTCTTTTGGCCTGTGCAATGTACCAGCGACATTCGAACGGCTTATGGAAACGGTCTTGCAAGGATTGCAGTGGAATATTTGCCTTATATATTTGGATGACATCTTGGTCAGAGAAAAGAGTTTTGAAGAGATGCTCGCCAACTTAGATGAAGTGTTAGATTGGCAGAGGTAGGGCTGAATCTCAAGCCTAATAAATGCTGCTTATTCTCCACACAATTCGAATTTCTTGGTCACGTTTTTTCAGTGGATGGTGTCTCGACTGATCCAAAGAAAGTTAGCGCTGTAAATGAATGGCCAGATCCCGTCAATCTCGATCCTTCTGGATCTGTGTAGCTACTACAGCCGTTTTTACCAAAATCTGCGGACATGGCAAAGCCTTCAAACAAGCTGACTGAAAAAGGGAATAAGTTTGTTTGGACGCCAGAGTGTCAAGAGTCTTTCGAGCGGCTTCGCGATACTCTTCTTTGCGCACCTGTACTGGCTCACCCTGATTTCTCAAAGCCTTTCATACTTGACCCTGATGCAAGAGATTTTTCAATCGGCGCTGTGTTGTTGCAAACTTCTGAGGGAGAGGAGAAAAAGTGATTTCTCACTAAGCTGGAAATGCCCTACTGTGTGACAAGAAAAGAGTTGTTAGCTGTGGTGTATTTTGTAAAATACTTCAGGCACTACCTTTATGGTCATCAGTTCTTGATTAGGAATGACCACAGCTCACTGAGCTGGCTTTTTAACACCAACGATCCAGAAGGTCAAGTGAACAGGTAGGTTGAAACACTTTCCTCCAATGAATCTGACATTGACAATTGGCTGGAGAACGTCATGGAAATACCGATGCTTAGAGCAGGCGCCCATGTAGGTAGTGTGGATGGTCTGAACACCACCAAAGAAGCTGTAAATGCCATTCGCCAAGATGGTCAGAAGGAGAATGAAAACACCGACAGAGTTAATCAGATCATACGAGAATCCCATAACCGGGCTAAAATGCACTGACATGGTCAGACGTTGGGTGGAAAAGAGAGAAACTAAGAGAAAAAGCGAGAAGATCAAGATAATATTGAGGTAGCTATTGTAATAAGTAGTATGGGGGTGAAGTGCCTGAAGAAGGCTTTACAAGACTCTAGCGATACTAAAAGTAATTAGGGAGTAATTGTTTTATCTGTACGCACAGGCATGTGTCAGGGCTCGAGAAGATTTATCGGGCGCTAATATCAATCTCTGGAAAACCAGAACGAATAGCACGAAGGATGGTTCTCTACCAAGGCTGTTAATAATTGTGTATGCTCGCCCCCTTATACGTCACAGTACTTACTTAAGACAAGATGCTGTGTGCGTTAATTGACCTTTCTTCTTACCATGCTTTCTAATCGATTTAGTAACTTTAATCTTGTTTTACGCAATTCGTTTTTGGACTAAACAGCTACATCATGGGAATTATAAATATCAGCGTGTGGGACGTGGGGATGTGTGTGTGTGTGTGTGGGGGGGGGGGGGGGGGGGGATAACATTTTAAAGTGGGTTGAGTCGCCTACATTTGAAAAAAAGCTTTTTGTCACTCAACATTGAAATTTTTTTAAATTAGCTCCCTGAGAACTAAATATAAATTTTAAAAAGTATCATTTACGATCACACTCATAATTTATCACTCCCCTAGAGCATATGCTTATATAAATAATGTCATGCAACTTACTACTTACGTGACGACACACACTTCTTTCATCCACACTACCACAAACCAGCCCATCAAAATCACCCCTGTGCTAACATATGGCTCTTTTGATATATTTACATCAAGCAGACGGATTCGCACTTAATGCCACTGAACAATTTCATTTAGAAAAGGAATTAACAGACGGGAATCTGAGTTAGCTTCGATATGAGAGATATGCAGGAACATGCCACGAACCCCTTTGTTCTCCATTACAGCATTATCGAAAGCACAGTGGTAAATGTGCTTGTGAAATATTCATGAGACCTAAACACCTTCCAACATTTTTACGCAATGACTAGTTACATTACGTAAGCGACCAATCTAATTTTCTATTTCGCCAACTAAAGTATGTCTCTCATAAGTTTTCATCCATCAAAGTGTTATTAATTTGGCACATTTTCGACAACATTTGGATATAAAACTTATTTCAGTGTCAATCACATGGCACAGTTTCGATATTTGGATATAAAACTTATTTCAGTGTAATCAGATGAGTTATTGTTGGAAAAAGCGGCTTAAATCGTCTTCCAAACTTGCTGATGACTAGACAGAAATGAAATTATGAATATTCAGATAATGTTTCCGGGTGTTTAATGTTTTCTGCCACACTCGTGCAGCGTGTTAGGCGTTGTAGATCAGGGTTTTAGATTTACGGTTCGTGAGCAAGATTTATGTAAGAGTTTTTCTTAACCAACTTACTAGCGCAATTAAACTGGCTGAGGAAGACGTGACTGCTAAAACTGTTTAGTGGAGAAACACAGATCTACAAGTCCCTGCCAGCAGCTAAAATTACACACAGTCGTATGCACTAGCGCGTACGCACCACATTAATACTATTTGAATAGATCGACAATCTGGCGTTCTTATTAAGAAAGTGTGTTTTCTCTCTGTGCCTTATTCAAGATTTAGGCAACCTATTTAGGTGTGTTAGTCCTTCTCCCTGGGACTTATTCAAGACTTAGGTAACCTATTTAGGTGTCTTAGTCCTTCTCTATGGGACTTATTCAAGACTTAGGTAACCTATTTAGGTGTCTTAGTCCTTCTCTATGGGACTTATTCAAGACTTAGGTAACCTATTTAGGTGTGTTAGTCCTTCTCTATGGGACTTATTCAAGACTTAGGTAACCTATTTAGGTGTCTTAGTCCTTCTCTCTGGGACTTATTCAAGACTTAGGTAACCTATTTAGGTGTCTTAGTCCTTCTCTATGGGACTTATTCAAGACTTAGGTAACCTATTTAGGTGTCTTAGTCCTTCTCTATGGGACTTATTCAAGACTTAGGTAACCTATTTAGGTGTCTTAGTCCTTCTGAAAAACTAAGTCAGGTCTCTTCTTCAGAGCAAGGGTGAGTTACATTCGTAAGTGTAGAAATTCAGGTTAGTACAGATATTTTTACTAAACGGTCACGTGATAAAATTATAACGCCACGACAGGGACTATTTACATGAACAAGAAGCAGGGTATCACAGTATTTTCCCTTATGAATTATGCTGATATTTTTTCATCAATAATTTTGTGTTCTTTATTGTTATTGCTACAATATTGTTGTTATTATTGTTCTTAAATTTCGGCATCAGCTCTTGTACTAAAAGAAATTCTACAAACCAGCCGGCGTTTCATTAAGAGAACTAAAAAGTCTGGACTAACTTGAGTCTAAATTCCAGCATTATGACTGGATGAAACTTAAGATTAATTCAGATTTAATAAATTAAATACCTTGGGTCCAGACATAAACGTCAATACATGCTGGTGAAACGGGGCAATGGATTTATAATTGTATTTCTCATTATAAGATATGACTACTTTATAAGTTTGTACAGGGATCTAGTAATATCGCTTTTTTTGCACGAAACTGTGTATTGCATTACATAATGTTAAAAAATAAAATAATGGAAACGGTTTCCACAGCAGGAGAATTTTCCAGAACCTTAGTTACCTTCAATATAATGTCTCGACAAATCTTTGATATTATTAAAATTTTCTGCTGAAACTTAAAATACAATTAAATGTTTCCGTTTCTGGAATGCAAGTTGATTTTAAACTTTCTAAGCAACCCAATTTTTGCTGTATAAGATGCAAAATCGAGGCGTTTAAGCCGCTGCTTTCCGCAATAAAAACTTGCCCGCATTATTGGAAATATCTATCGGTCGCGTCAAAACCAATGATGTGGCTACTACTACTTGCTAAACCACAAAAGTATTACATGAATTTACTATGAGTTTATTATATGCAAATTTAATTTGTTTATTGGCTTTAGTTTTCTACAGTGGAACATCCAAGTATTAGATATATACAACACATAACATTCCATTGGTCCTATGTGTTGCTGTACGTCATCGAGCCCAGTCAGGTCAATGAAATCTAACGGTAGCCTCGCAAGTTTCGATGTCATGTTATAACAGCAAGTTATACTTTAACGACCAGCCATCAGCCATGTCTTATTCATAGATATAGAAACATAAAAAGTATTTGTAAGACGTTGAAACATACTGGGCACTCATCCATATATATAGACGTGAGAGTCCAAGAGAGTAGTAAACAAACGACTCATATGTAGGGGGTGGGGGGGGGGGATACGATAACATTGCAATAAAAAACATGGTCAATTTTAAGGATTTGTAAAAAAAATTTAGACCAAGCACTCGTGTAGGGACGCAACTCTAAATATAAAATCGACGTGAGAACTCTAGCTAGTAGAAATTGTTTATACACTCATTTGTGTAGATTTACGACAAAACTAAAAAAAAAAAATGAAAATATCTTCACAATAAGAGACATTTCAAGGTTATAGAGGTTATAGACATTTCAAGGTTCAAGGTTATAGAGGTTATAGACATTTCAAGGTTCAAGGTTATAGAAACCACTAGGAATTATAACATTCTTACTTCATTCGTGTCGTTAATATAGTAAAATATTCTGTTTTGAACTTCATCTGAAATATGCTGATACCCAACAACAAAATCTTTTCTCTATAATAGATGTATTGCCATTTCTATTGTCAATTGGATTGGCGAAATATATTTCTTTCTCAGAAAAACCATCTTCACAGGAAAAGTCTTTCTTTGAAAGATCGTCGGTTGTACTATAGTTCTCCTGTGATCATGCGATAAGGGTTCATTTATGCGAAATAAATACATAGGATATTGTAAACATCCAGTTTTGTTGACTCTGTAGATGTTTTTGTTTCTTATTTTCTATTGTACCATGGTATATATAGCCGTCAACAGCATAATTTAGAAATGTAACTATCCTTTGGTCCAGAAGTATTCATTAATTGAGTAGTGGCAATTTTATCTGGTAGAAGCTCATGAGCTATCAGGTAGTCAATTGTGATCTGGTAGAAGCCCATGAGCTATGAGGTAGTCAGTTGTGATCTGGTAGAAGCCCATGAGCTATGAGGTAGTCAGTTGTGATCTGGTAGAAGCCCATGAGCTATGAGGTAGTCAATTGTGATCTGGTAGAAGCCCATGAGCGATGAGGTAGTCAACCGTGATCTGGTAGAAGCCCATGGGCTATGAGGTAGTCAACCGTGATCTGGTAGAAGCCCATGAGCTATGAGGTAGTCAGTTGTGATCTGGTAGAAGCCCATGAGCTACGAGGTAGTCAATTGTGATCTGGTAGAAGCCCATGAGCGATGAGGTAGTCAACCGTGATCTGGTAGAAGCCCATGGGCTATGAGGTAGTCAATTGTGATCTGGTAGAAGCCCATGAGCTATGAGGTGGTCAGTTGTGATCTGGCTAAAAAAACTGGAGTGATTAGCTTTACAACTTCTTCAATATCCGTGTTTGACCGAGGCTCAATTGCAAACCTTAAACACTTTTTCAAAAACATGCTGTCGGCTATTCAAAAGCATGTTGTAGGCAACTCAAAAGCATGATGTAGGCTATTCAAAAGCATGATGTAGGTTATTCAAAGGCATGATGTAGGCTATTCAAAAGCATGATGTAGGCTATTAAAAAGCATGATATAGGCTACTCAAAAACATGATGTAGGCTATTCAAAAGCAGGATGTAGGCTACTCAAAAGCATGATGTAGGCTATTCAAAAGCATGATGTAGGCTATTCAAAAGCATGATGTAGGCTACAGTCATAGCAGAGTTTAATGTTGCATAATAAATTGTGTTCATGATGTTTTTCGTTTCAGTTGATAGTTGTCAACAGATGAAAGCTATGCTATTATTTTAGCGCTTAAAGTGAATGAATATTAGTCTGACGTTCCATTTGGCTGTACAGTATTAACAATTTTATTCGGTAAAGGCCAATGTGATATCAGAAATTCCATAGTAAACTACCGTATATACTCGCGTATAATGTCAAACCAACTGCAAACTGCATAAAACCAAATCTGCCGTCGCATAATTCGCTGGCAGATCTGGGTCTAAGCAGTTTGTAAGGACTACTCAGTAGAATAAACAACATAGACCTTGATCTGCCGGCGCATGAGTTATACGCGAGTATAGACGGTAAGTGAAAATTTTTTAATTGTTTGTTCCTCATCTTTTCCAATATCCATGTTTGGTGGTAGGCCTATTTACAGCTTAAACATACTTTTTATAAGCATGATGCAGATAACTGTGAGAAAAGATTAAAATGATGCATAGTGAATAGACGTAATATATGTGTGCATGTAGCTCGAAGCTATGATATTTATTCCTTAAAAAGTAAAAAATTTCAATTATTGGATTAAGTGTAGATAAAGTCTTCCCGGCTTCAACTTGGTGCCGGCTTTACAGTTGTTCTGTATTGGCTTGATTTCCTTGGTCTCTAGCACTGTGTTTTGCACAAGTTTTGCCATTTTGCCAGCATAAAAGCGACTAACAACTTTGCTTTTCGACCAAATGAACAAGATTCCTAAATCAGTTATACCACTACAACCTAGAAAATAATATATTTCGTTTGAACTACGTAATTATGTATCATTTCTTTCACGTAGCGTGAATGTAGCATCTTGCTGTGGTTTAAATTATAGCTTGTTTTTTTTACTTTTTAAAATTCATGTGAATAATTTCCAAGTTGTCTGCCAAGTTCAGCTCTACGTGTATCTTTTATCTTTTGTGAAGTGATATTGTCTGGTTCTGTGGGTGCCTTGTTTTCGTTTTCATTTTTGTCTTGTTAACCGACCATTTAAGTTACAAGGATAGTTTTAAGTTAGCTCAGCAGGATTTCATGAGGTTGATAAAGCTACTTTCAAGTCTTCTTTCTATGTTACTTTAAACAGTGAAAATAAATTTGAAATGTAATTATATATATATATATATATATATATATATATATATATATATATATATATATATATATATATATATATATATATATATATATATATATAAGATACTAACATAAAGCTATGTCAAAAATGTGAAAAAGAAAAGAACACTGAATTCGACCAACACCGTTATTGCAAACATTGTCACAAAGCATACATAACTGGTATTCTACAACTAAAGAACACAAAAAAGAATATCACAGATAAAAGAGAGATCACATAAATGAATACAATAACACAAAGATACTACAAGGATATAAAGTTCAGAATCATTCACATACGATAATTAGAACCTAATATCAGATACGATTTTCAAAAATGTTAGTGTTCCATCTATTGACTTCTACTGTAGATGGGTAAACTTCACGAAACATTAAGATTTCGTAAAGATTTAGACATTGGTCATTGTAATACTTGTGTTGTCTTTACTCACTCCGATCCTGTACAGCAGAGAAAATGCTTTCACTAGACAAATACTAGATACATAATAGCCAGTAAAAGAAATCAAACAAGAGTACCCCAAACGGCACACGCTACGCATGTCTCGTGACCTTTATCTTACCAATGACCCTGACCTCTGAGCTAGGGACTTGACTATACTACAATGAAGTGGGGACATGGGTATGGTTTCCTCCAAATATCTGTTGGGTTAAAATGAGACAAAATCTTTCTTACTGTTCATAATACAACTTTGAAACTCATTAAATGACATCCTATGGGATGTAAGTCGGCAATATGTTTTCCAAATTTTAGTGCAACCCCTGCCTCCCCACCCCAACCACCTTAGAGACGTCGTACAGAATTATAAGTCAAAAATATATCTCTCCTCTTTTTGTCTGTTTATTCAGTTTTTCATTTTTCTCTGGATGTGGTTCTTAAAAACTCAGAACGTATCGTGTTTGTAACACATTTCTTGTGCCCCAGAGGCCATGGGATGCTTGGTGGTGGCACGAAAGAGAACATAACCAAAGCATGTCATCATGGTCGTCAAATCAAAGGTCTTGTGATGAACTTTAGCATTATATGAATTTTTTTCTTTTAAAACTGACAAAAGGTGAAAGGCAGGGGATGTGGCAGATTTAAAGAATTTGTTACAATGCTAGGTTTAGAAGGTTTGAAAGTGACATTTTTTACGGCATTTTTGACAAACTTTATATATGATGTAATGAGATGAAGGCACATCATATATGCAGTGGATTTATGGCTCTGGCATATGGGAAACTGTCCAGGGGGTTGGCGAAGAATAGCTTACGAGTCGGTGTTGGTAATAGTTGCTGTAAGAATTAGCAATGTTAAGCCGATGAAGTTGCACTAGTTCAAATTGCTTTCCTTCTGAAACAGGCACCAGTTGCACGATGTGGATATTTCGCGATGGCGTGTCATCGATATTTCTCTAGCTGCGATATAAAAATTTAGTTTTACTTGGAAAAAAATGAAAAGACGCTGAAAATGGGTTAGGGATTCATGCATTTTACAATATGCCTTTGGTGCTAAAATGATGCAACAAGAGGATCTAGTCAAGATTTTGTCTAATAATATCTAAAACGTTATAAAAAATTTTAAAAATAAAAAAATGTGTTTTTCTTTTTTTTAGATTACAATAGATTCTCCTTGGCTCGAACAACATGGATCGCTCTAACTTGTTTAGAAGACGCAGCAGGATATTTTTAATTATATTAAATCCTGTTAACTTGAACAACAGATCTGTCTCACTGGTTTATTATGACCTTGAGTTTTCCTATTGTTGAGATTACAATGTATTTATTTGTTCTAGAGCTCACCTCGACATGATCGATACGGTACATCGCCCAGGCGGCTAATACATAGATTCCGTCCGCATAAACCCATTGAATTCCACAAAAACCTGATTCTGTACTTGGTCCTAGTGACATCGTAACATCACGCGCGAGAGGCTTCACATGGAACAATGAATACATTTTTTTTTTTTTGTGCACCGGTACAAAGCAATATTTGACACAAGGGGGATAGAGTAGTTCATCGTCAAGTACTGTCATTTGCCATTCTTCACTACTCCTTGAATAGATACAGCAAAATAACTACTTATCAGTTCATATCGCCATGTATAGCCAGAGTGTGCACTAGTATTGGACGCCAAAATTATAACATATGGCACCGTGATTTTTAATTTGGAGAAATGATCTCAGAAGATGCGGGTTTCAGTCAGACATTGTTGTTCAACAGAAAAAGACCTGGCATTAAATAAATCTTTCCTTTTGAAAACAATGTTACCTCGGACGCAACCATCAATTTGGCTGAAAGAGATCCAATATGCTTAGGCACACTTTCAATACTTTTTCACAATCTTTTGCTATATGTATACGTACAGACATAGTAATTTACCATAGCAGTCATTAAAGTATGTCCTTCATTTGTCACCATCTGTCATAGTTTAATTAATCTGGCAAAGCTATGACAATGAACGGCGCCATATATTCTTTACACTTGGTTCCTGGAGAGAAAAACAAAACCCCTGTAAAATCTGCAGATCCTCGTATATTGATGACCGCGCTGATATTAAATGGAATTCTGAATATATGGACACGTTTATGATTTTTTAAATTTTATTTTAGACAGTATGTTATACTCAAACATTTTCAGTTGAAAGTTTGAATGTTTCCGATTATCTTAGTGAATCCAATTTTATTCATTCACCAAAAGTTGCATCGGAATGTACGCTAAAAGTTCCATAACCCGGATATACAGAATATAACGGGAGGAGATACAAAGTCGAATTGTTATGGTTAGGAGTCGAACCTGGTTCGTCTGTCTCACAACTAGGAGCACATAGCACTAGACGAAAATGTCTGAACAAGCTAGGCTGGTTAGTAGGTGGCCCCATATATCTCGACTGCTACCAGTATTTTACATTTCTTTTAAACAGAACACGAAGTCGTTGGAAGCATGTTAAGGGATGCCGTGGTGAGGTCATTATCCACATCAAACCGGACTACTGATTTACATATTTTGGAACTGTTGCGGCAGAATCTCGTTTCCTGTAAAAAAAAAAAAATCTTCCAGTAAGCCATTGTTACTTTTAATATCAAACAATAGAAAATTACATCGAATGATAATTACTTTCTGCTGGATATTAGAATCCAGTACAAATATCAAACAATAGATAATTACATCAAATTATAATTACTTTCTGCTGGATATTATAATCCAGTACAAATATCAAACAATAGATAATTACATCGAATTATAATTACTTTCTGCTGGAAATTAGAATCTAGTACAATATTTTAGTATTCTCACAAGAGGATTTATTAAATATTTATATTTTGTTGCTATAACATGAAATATGTAGACATATTGACCACACTGCAGTTCGTACTAAAGGCTGCTTTATATTGCAAAAATGTGTCAATAATCGTGGAACAGCTTTCTTTTCTACTGAAATAATCATTGTGACTGTTATTTATAAAGTTTAAGAACTGAGCTACAGAGCAATGTCTTATATTTGCATGTGCTGTTTTAACTCACCCTTGATCACATTCGTTGAGTTTGAGTAACAATATAATTCACCTACTACATCATAACACTTTGGATTCGTAAGTCATGCTTGTTAGTATCATCGGTAATTAGTTGCCTACATGAAAGTTTGATTTCAAGTTTCCGAATATCGCGGAAAACTCTCACGCATATCATTCTACTAAGCTCTGGTTTTCATTCAGTAAGAAGATAAATCTGAAACGGAAAAATGAAATGTTAAAAACATGTATTTGCCTGACAATTTATTACGATATACATATGACTGATCTAAAGTAGTTACTAAAAAAGTTACAAAAGTGCTATTCAATAGTGTGGCCAAATAATGAACACCCATCCATGGCGTGTAAAATACCCTGGCAATTTGGGACATTCTATTCCACAAAGCCTCAGACCCCGTCCTTCCTAATACATAGTAAATAGCATTTATTATAAATCATATACGTGTAAATTATTGAAAGCACCCCGTACTATACAATGAATTGTCATGCTTTATATAGGATTTATTAAGGCATTATAGTGGGTCTATATGACTCTTTCTAATGAGGAAGTAATAAAGTCTTATAAGATTTGGTATGGACTGTTTGAAATTCATTACACAAGTCATATAATGCTTGAAGTGGGTAGGCACATTACATTTTTTGACTTTGTTACAGGTCCTAATTAGCTGGTATTGCTATATTGACTTGATTACAGGTCCTAATTAGCTGATATTGTTATATAAACCTTGTTACAGGTCCTAATCTAGTATTGTTCTATTGGCCTTGTTACTTGTCTAAGGTTAGTAGTTTGCACCACATCAACCCATCCATATCATATATTCTGCATTTGCAGTAGACTTGTTTCTGATTTAATTTCTCCGGTAAAAAACGATAATTCTTACAAGAAAATGGGTGCGCAGTCTTGTTGGATGATGTGTATTAATGTGACCGTATCCATGTATCAACATCAGATTTCACACTCCATTCATTGCTGGGTGTGTATGCTTTTCAGAGCACGCACCCAAACAACTGACTGCATTCACTTTTTGTGCATCCTGGCTAAAAAGTATGCGATCGTGTTACGTTCTAAAGTAGCAAAGAAAGCTATACATTTTACGAAGGAGAGAAATAAGATATACTGTTTCCCAAATTATCTTATTCACTTAAAATAGTACAAGCAAATGATATTTTCAACTCGTCTGCTCCACAGTGATCGTTGTTCAGAATGTGTGTAACTGTGCGTAATTACCTGTCAAACATTTCGCAGAATCTTCATTCCTCAGAAATAATAGCTATCATGCCAAAGAGCATGCCAAAGGATGTATTTCTATGGGAATATTCACAGTTGACTCTCGTGTTAGATTCTCATGTACTTCGAACGTGTTGCATCAGCTGATCATGAGCGAGCGCCGCCCCGGAAGTTAATAAGTCAGGCACACATAATTTATCGGCGCCGTCATTAACTTTTAAATTTATATTAAAGTTCAAAAGTGTTTCCTTTATTTTTATGTAAGAATAACGATCCTAAATGTTGCTTTTTCTTGTAAACATTCGCTGAATCCCTCGGGTCGATCTCGAGCTTCAACGATACCCTTAGGGATTCGGTGAATGCTTATGCGAAAAAAAAGAAAAAAAAGAAACACACGCATGATCCCTATATTCAAGCAAGGTGCGACCTAATTCTTTGACTATCTCGTGGCTATTTATTTTTGGTGAATAAAATGGCTACTTTAACAGCTTGGCCGATTTACATATGGAATTCAACTTATTCACAAAATGCGCAAAATTAGTTCTTAAAGACAGAAACATCTGTACATATATCTTGGATTATGGTATTCGGGTCAGTTACACTAAACTGTATGAGTAAACAAGGTGTAACTCAATCTGTACCTATCCACTAAATTTCCATGTCATAATGAAGAAAAATAAACTGTGTGGCTTTATCTACGATAGATTTGGAGCAGAAATAAAATAAAAAAAGATAACTAAAAAAAAAACACGTACAAAAAGTATTTGATTATCCACAGCCACAAAAGAATGAAAGGAAATAAAGAAGTGGCCACAATAAATTAGGTTTCTGAAAACATGTCTTATGGAAGAAACGAATGGATGAAAATAACACTGTGTGTCTAATATGAAGTGATAGATAGATAGACGGATGAATGGATTATGGATGGGTTTAGGTGATTGATATGAAGTGATAGATAGATAGACGGATGAATGGATGATGGATGGGTTTAGGTGATTGATATGAAGTGATAGATAGATAGACGGATGAATGGATGATGGATGGATTTAGGTGATTGATATCCACGAAGAGTAGTCACATGAAGTGATAGATATATAGACGGATGAATGGATAATGGATGGATTTATGTGATTGATATGAAGTGATAGATAGATAGAGAGACAGATGAATGGATGATGGATGAATTTATGTCATTGATATGCACGAAGAGTAGTCACTTGAAGTAGATATAATGTTCATATACACGCTAATAAGTCTGAGAGGATTATATCGATTTGTTTCTCGTCATGACTGCAGTAATGTTGCCTCATCTATGATAGATTTAGAGCAGAAAAAAAAATAATTAAACAACGTGTAAAAAGTATTTGATTATCCACATCTACAAAAGAATGAAAGAAAACAGAAAATGTGACCAAAATAAATGGCTGTCAAGGAAGGCTTATTATGAAAAGATAACCAAGCGGAAGTTGAACGTTGAAAGCAATTCTTATACAGAAAATGCTTAACTATTTCATATTGGATTGCATCATTAAAATTTGTCGCGACCTTTTTCACTCTGTTCACAAATGAGTAAACTGTTAGTCCAATTGAAACATCAAAACGAAAATGAAGCTCAGGACACTGTGATTCATATTTCGACAGGTTTTATGTGAAAATACACTGCTCACCAAATTTGGTGTACGCCTAAAAGTGTCGGTAGCAACTGGTGTTTCCGCCCCCCCCCCCCCCAGGTCGTGACTCACAATAAAGAATAGACCATTTGAAAATAGACTTTCTGACAAGTCAATAACGTTGCTTAACACCTACTTGTATAATTATCTATGGCCAATGGATGAGCTATCAGCATGACTCTGGTGTTAGTAGTTGGTATCATGTTACATAATGGGGGTCAGCACGTGGGAAACGTTTCCAGATCCTGACTAAAATATTGGAAATATATAGTAAGTTTGAACCAAGTTATCCCAGGAACTGCTGCTTTCAGCTTTCATTTTACTCAGATTTTGAACTTTTTTCACGATTGGTTCATGTATTAAGTCTGTACAGTTTCATACATTTGATGCATTAGGCAAGATTTTCTTATGTAAATGAGCATGGATGGGGCTTTGAACAAATTTCGGACAGGTCCATTCCAAGCTGGAGTACATTGTTTACAAGAGTTACCTCCCTATGCGAATGATACCTCTTTTGCGAATGGCCAGGGGACAAAAACAAATAGATTTGCTCTACTAAGCAAATGTGCTACTCAAATTTTCGGAAAACAAATTGTCATTTACATTAACAGATGTCTGAATGTTATTCAGAGGTTGTCTCTGAGTGTTATTCAGAGGTTGTCTCTGAGTGTTATTCAGAGGTTGTCTCTGAATGTTATTCAGAGGTTGTCTCTGAGTGTTATTCAGAGGTTGTCTCTGAATGTTATTCAGAGGTTGTCTCTTAGTGTTATTCAAAGGTTGTCTCTGACTGTTATTCAGAGGTTGTCTATGACTGTTATTCAGAGGTTGTCTCTGAGTGTTATTCAGAGGTTGTAGCTGAATGTTATTCAGAGATTGTATCTGAGTGTTATTCAGAGATTATTTCTTAATGTTATTCAGCTGATATATCTGAATGTTATTCAGAAGTTATATCCGAATGTTATTCAGAAGTTATATCCGGATGTTATTCAAATGGTATATGCTGCTAAAGTCTTTAAATTTTGTTTGTGTCACATGAAGATGAACCATGGAACATATTGTTTGATTGATGTGATTGAAAGAAGGATATGAAGAATTTGCCCTACTATAAATGAAATAACTCCTAATAAAATGTTCAAAGAATTTACCGTACCTCCTCCAATTGACAAATCACATATCTGACCTTACCAAGCGTTTAATTTCCTCTAACTTTTTATGGTAGCATTTCTGATAAATTTTAAGAAGTGAAGAAATTTCATAACAGTTCTCACCTGGATATTATTTTTTACACAGATATAAAACTTGTACAGTATTGATTCGTGGGTATAGTTTGGAACAGTTGGTATATTCATATCATATTTTACGTCTTTTACGAATTAAATGAATTTTAAAAACGTAAAGTTTTTATCACTAACCAATTCAGGGCGTAAGACTTATTGTACATATATAAGTATATGTCATATCAAAACACCATAGCTTAGTTTCTTTTTCTTAGAATTAGCAAAGTTATCATTCAAGTGCACATCATATTTGATTAGTACTTTGTTTACCTCAAGAAGCGTATATAGTCAGTCAGTCACATAGATACATTTTATTAGATCTCGTATTAACAACGAATTCACTGTAACTGTGAAGAAATTGTATAGACACTTAAGGTCAGACAGATTTAAAATGTATTTTGCGTCGTTCGGAATATATTTGAAACTGGGTCAATTATTCCAGGAAGATCTGGAAAATAATTTGTGTACATCCAGAATGGAATATGAAAACTCCGTAGGGGATAATATTTATATACATTTGATGGTTAGCTTTTATTACAGCTGAAAGTCGATTAAAAAACTCGGCTTTGTCGGTGAAAAGGGAGAGTACGACACTGAGAAATATCAGGCAGATTTTACTCGCATATACAAAACTAATGGAATCAAAATGCGGTATTTATCTGATCCGCCACAATGAGTATGATTGGTAGTAGTAAATAAAACCTAAAGGCAGGGCCACTCACATTCCAATTTTTTTTTTTTTACTTTTAAAAAACAATATCCTACATATATTTAAAACTGCGTCAATTCTGATGGACATCCAGAACAATATAGGAAAACTCCACATGGGACAACAGTCATAAGCAAGTGTTCACATACGATTATTAAAAATAATATGCTTGTATATTTCCCTGGTTTACCCCATATATTTAATTTAAAAAAAAAAAAAAAACACGTATCCCCCAACTTATAAAACACCCCTTATCCACCAACCATACTCACATCCAATTTATAAAACACCCCTTATCCACCAACCATACTCACATCCAATTTATAAAACACCCATTATCCACCAACCATACTCACATCCAATTTATAAAACACCCCTTATCCACCAACCATACTCACATCCAATTTATAAAACACCCCTTATCCACCAACCATACTCACATCCAATTTATAAAACACCCCTTATCCACCAACCATACTCACATCCAATTTATAAAACACCCACCATCCACCAACCATACTCACATCCAATTTATAAAACACCCACCATCCACCAACCATACTCACATCCAATTTATAAAACACCCACCATCCACCAACCATACTCACATCCAATTTATAAAACACCCACCATCCACCAACCATACTCACATCCAATTTAAAAAATACCCACCATATATACTATCCTCCGATTTTTTTTCTAAAAACAACTATAGGCCACCTACCATCCAATCCACCAATTTATTTAAAAGAAGAGAAAACAAAACCAAAGCACCACCCGCTATCATTTCTTTTTATTGTTTTAAAAAAGTGCCAACCATCCAATTTTTGTAAAAAAAATCTACCCTCTAAATTAAAAAACACTTTCCTATCCTCCAAATGTTTTTTGCAAAACCCTAGGCTACCACCCCATTACTTCAAACACCAACACTCCCCTACGATAAAAAAACTCTTTTTTTTGGAAAAATCCAAGACCAATAACCCTCCAAATTAAAAAGAACACACCAACTCTCCATTTTTTTCAACAACAAAAAAGAACCAGCACCTACCCACTGAATTAAAAAAAAACTATTCCTTATTATCGTACAATTTTTAAAAAAAGACACCTACCCACCTATCCCTCAAATTGCAAAATCCCACCACCATAATCCAAAATCAAAACTTTTTCTGTAGAAATTCATGAGTTCACAGTCTATCAAAGGAACTTCCTAATAGAAGCCAGATTGATGCCCCTATATCCTCCAGTAATTAAACTCTAACAGAGTCAGTAATTTCAAATAAATATGTCATAATAAAAAACCTCATGTAAGTAGACTGTACCGTCAGAATGAAAACATTATTAACCAGTGCATGTAACCGTGATGTATTTTTTAATATATAAACAAAACCTCCACTATAGAGGTTATAATCACACAAAGTTATAAACAAACAGGCAAATACATGTTTACTATTGAGTAGCTACTATAATCTGTCGTATACATACATACATATATATATATATATATATATATATATATATATATATATATATATATATATATATATATATATATATACCGGCACAAATAATCAATACTAACTTACCAAAACCAGGTACATACGGTATTCATCGGTATACAGCGTTTCGCATTCCTTCGCTTTGAGCGTACTATCAGTCTTCTATTTATCAGGCTATAACCGACATGTATCTTAGTACATTTAGATTTGTAACTAAAATAATCCAATTATAGAACATTCATAGTGATATTAATAACAACATCATGAATAATAAAGACTAACTGAGCACCAGTAGAGACAAAGTTGCCACTAATACAACCAATACTCATATACTTCATATTGCTTGTAGTGCACGTTGACAGGTTATTATGGTCTTTATATTTAAAATTAGAACTGAAATAATCAAATTTTTAAATGTATAATGATATTATTAATTAAGATAACTTAAGTACTTGATTTGCAGCTTAATTGTATGGTAAATTAAATTTGGATAACAGATTAAAACAATTTTTTTCGAAGAAGACTTTATTTGCTACTGTGGCGTAGAGGGAGCACTGACCATTTCGGAACACAAAATCGCCAATGGTATGTGTTCGGGGCCCGTTACAGGCATAATATTTCTTATTAACTGCGCACACCTGCTCACTCTCATCGTCCCGTTGCAAGTATGACACCAAATTAGTGATAAGGGTATGAGATGAAATTGATTCAAATTATAAGTGATGCGAACTTCCGGTGCACCATAATACCAAAGTAGATAGATTGCAATCACTATATCATGACTGACTACCGAGGATCCCAGCGTTTCGTTTCGACTAGGATCTCCAATAGGGCTTATAGTCAACTGTGTAATTGAATCAATCGAAAAAACATCTCGGACAATTTGATGTCATAAATCAAAATGGGTCCTGTCCCCGAGGATATCCAGGTGCACCACAATCCCTTGGTTGATCGTTCTAGGGGACTGACAGACATAAGTGAGCAGATGGGCTTATTGCAAAAAAATTAAATAAAGATCAAAGGTTAAATCCTGGTTAATGGTTAAACAACGGTTATATTTAGTCATAAATATATAACATTACTTCTTCAATTAAATGACGCCAAAGACAGAAGAGAACAAATAACAGTATTTAAGACATCTATGCTACGATCCTGAAAGTCTATTTGCTTGCACAAATATCAATCAATTGTGTGAACAGGACAAAATTAAAAGAGCGAAGAGAATAAAATGCTCTGAATGTAAAGATGTCTCAACAGGACAATCTACATACATATAACTCAAGCAAGCAAGAATAAGATTTCCCCATAGAAGGGTTTATGTTAGTCACGTAGGTAATCAGTTCCAGGCAGACATTGTTGACATGCAAGGATATCAAACATACAACAAATACAAGGGAGACGACGCTTTTAGGTAAATCTTTAATGAGCAAAAATCGGAAAGGACACAGTTCGATGAAAGAATGGAATTTTATAACCGAACGGTTAATGAATTACTGGAGAAAAAGAAAACAATGAATTCTTTTCAACATACTCAGACAAAAAGCGTCTGTATTGGAAAGGTTTAATCGAGCTAATAAGACTTGAATGTGGAAGGATTTCACTGAAATGAAACAAGAAAACGGGCGGACATATGTCCTAATCGTATTGATGGATATAATAATTCATATCATAGATCAAGAGATATGTTACCAGTTAATGCCAGTCAACATACACACAGGCCTAAAGTTTGGATTAACTTATTTGGCTATCTAACAACTGATACACATGAAACGCTTAAATATAAACTATGTGAGAAAGTTAGGATCTAAAAAAATAAATCTATTTTTGCTCAAGGCTATCTTCCTAATTTCACTGAAGTGATTTTTGCAATCGGACAAGTAATTTTAGAAGATCCAGTAGTAAATTGGAAGACCTAAAGGGAGAGGATATTGATGGAATATGTTACGAGGAGAAGTTACCTCTATACGACAAACAAGAGGCGTTCAAGGTTGAGACAAATTTTAAAGCTAAGTAAATGAATGGTAAAATAAATGTGCTGGTAAAATGGAAAAGGTATGATGAATCGTGTAATAGCTGGGTACAGAAGATAATATTGTGTCACTTAAATAACATCGTCAGATTCATATGTAAAAAATAATTACCTAATAAATGGAATAAATTAAATTACATGTTACAGTTCTGGTGAAGATAAGCCTGTTGATTAAATGGAACATCGAAATACACATTATAAAGGTGGAATAATTTTGCAAATATGTAACTGGCATCGTAGCGAAGGAAATGACAAATTCAAATAATACAGCCAAAAAAAAAAAAAATTACAAAAAAAAAAATAAAATAAAAAATGAATGTATAAAAATTGCAACAAGAGGTTTAATGTTCAATCATAAGAAAAAGTCATTTTCACACTAATTTTTTTAAAATAGTGCTATAAAAAGGTGACATATTTTACACTGAATTTTGAATTGAAGAATATAGTACAATAATAAATGGTGACAATTTGCTTAATACAAAAATGCCCAAATCTGAAAGAAGCAAATTACAGACTACTTTAATTCATCTTCCAACGAGAAGAGAAAACAAGAGAGTGAATATTGATGAAACTAAAAATAAAATTATAACAAGAAGGTTCCAAGATTCATGAACAAATGAACAAATATAGATTTGAAGTTAATAGAGAACTAATAATTATCCAGAATTTATTTCTATTTTGTGCAGCAGCTGAGCCATTTGTATGTAAAATAGTTATAGAAAAACTGCAGATTTAGACCCTATTAAAGTGCAGTTAGATTTATCAATTTTAGTTGAAGAGAAAACGGCTGTATGTACATTTGTAATTGGTATCACAGCAGTTTACCAATAAACATAATTAATAAAAATGAGATTTTTTGATGTTTTGGATGCAAAATTTAACCAGAACACAAAATTATGGTTAGGAAGAAAAAATTATTCAACTCTGCATATTGACAGATATAAACCAATAGGAGGAAATTCATATAGATTTACCAGATTGGATAAACAAATAAAACATCTGCTTTGTGTAAAAAATAGTGACAACAAATGTTTTGTTTATGCAATAGAATCTATTATAAACCCACCAAGAGATCATCCGTTTAGACCACATCAGTATAGCCCTGATCAATATAAACACTGGTGTAATAAATGTCAAAAAGATATACAAGATGTAAAAAATCTGAAATTGAATTTAATATATCTGTTAATGTATACGAAACTGTAGAAAAACTTATAAGAACAGCTAGAATAAATGAAAGAGACAGTCATGTAGATATGTTAATAATATCGGATGCAAACAAACCAGACATTTATCATTATTGTGGAATAAAGGAATTATCGAAATTATTATCATCTCAAGTGAACAGAGACGAAAGAAAAAATATTGCTGCTAGAAGTGTCTAAATTAGCGTTATTCCTAATTAAAATTATTTGAACGTAAAAGAATATGCAACCAAATAGATAACAGAATACACATAATGCTAGAAAAGGGTTTTGTCATTAAATTTAAAAACAACCAAGACAAACTAAATGTTCCTTTTGTTTTATAATGTGAGTTTTAAAGTATTATTGTGTCAATAAGAAATTGTAAACAAAACTTAGATACATCATGGACGTTTAAAACAGCATAACACATACCACAAAAGAAGAAAATAAAAACAAAGATACCACCAACCATAAAGTAGTACCATCTTAGAATTACAACATTTGTTGTAAATAAATAGTACAATAATAAACGGAACAATAGCATTTCAAATGGATGTGACAGACTTTAAAATGTAAATGAGTTTAACAAAAACGGCTATTGTAGCGCTTGTATAAAGGAGTAAATTAGAAGGTGGACGAAACAAAACATAAAATATTTAAACAAATTCATGAAACAAAGATACCACGGAATAAACGTTTTTAATTAATTCACCTGACAAGAAATATAATTTTAAGTCTGTGAAACAAAACATAAAATCAGACACAACATTAAAAATGCTGGGTGTTACATCAATTAAATTATATCAAAGAGAGTTATATTTCACAAAGCCTGAATGTAGGCGAGATTTAATTAATGACCATGCTTTTCTTGATGCTTCTTTTGACTTTTCTAATCTTGAGCAACAGAAAAATGCTTTCACTGGTAAAAAAACTCGATATATGTTTGCTGGTGAAAACAGATCAAAAACTGATAAAGTGCCATAAAAGAAGAAACGAAAGAACACAATAGAAAGGTAGAGTTTTTAAATATATTACATTTATAATTGATGAGATATGAAATGTTATACGTTAGTATATTTTATCGTATTTATCATTTTTTCAGTATTTTTAATTTCATCGTTCTGCTTTGCATACTAGTTGACATTGTGTTGTGTGTAAGTATAATTTACCATCACGAATTTGCTGACTTGTTTACTTCGCTCTCACTTTGATCATATGTTGATTTCTGAACATTTGTGTTTTTTAAAGTTTTCAAGCTAGCACTCAACGATGAAAATGGTAATCCCGAACTAAAGATAAAAACCCAGTTTAGTATCTAATTCCGTTTGTTGTTAAGTAATCTTCTTTCAGCTCTGTTTGTAATTCATTTAAGGTATCACTTGGAAACAATTTAGTCATGAAAGATGTCAATGTCATTCCTAGTATTACTACATCTGACAATGACTCTGATATTTTAGCAAATCCAGCATTGATGAATATCTCGTGGTTATTTTTTTTTCTTTTTCAAAATCCGTTTTATCCATCTCCTTGTCAGTTAAATGTTTACCAGTTATTTTTTTGAATTTGCCATTTGCTATACTAATTTTTAATTATTGCTTGTATTCTTCTTCATTTAAATAGGCTGTATCCTCTTGAAATCTGTCATTGTTGGCTTCGGTTATATCTTCGGAGAAACCTAATTATTTTTCAAGTTTTTTTCATTCATTTAAATAGTGAACAAGTGTCAGAAGGTAACCTTCGTGAAGAGTTTGATAATCCTATTTACGATGAAGATTATTTTGATGATGATGAAATAATAAATAAAATCATGTTATATAAAATTTATTAAATGAGGTTTTTGAAACTCCTAAACGAACAGAGAATTAGGGACACAAGTAGCTGACGAATACAAAGAATTTATCAAACGTAGTTTTGATGAAACACAATCTAAGCTAATATAACGTTATTTAATTATTAGAGAAAGAACAGTATTTTACCAAGAAACAAGCAAATATATGATTTAAAAATGTGTAGCCAAATATAATGTTAGCTCTAACTTCATAGCTACGCAAAGAGGTGGAGTAATTTGTTGTATTCATTAGGTTGGACAAAACAAGGAAATATATGGCACCTCACAAATTATAATCCTACAGTATTGCCATAACCTATTGAGCAAGAAATTAAAGATAATCAGGAAATAGGAATGAGTAAATTTAAAACAAATGAGCCATTTTATCCAACAGTTACAATAACAAGAACCAATACAAATTTATGATGAAACAGATTTGAAAGAAGAAATCTCCTATGATGCAATAGAATTACGTAATGATTTCAATAAGGGAAATATTGATTTTAAAAATGTAATTAAATAACTAAAATAAATTTTTAGAAAGAGGTTATACTCAAGAAGGAAGTGTTAATAGATTCCTTAATAATCATGAAAAGAAAAAGAATTAATGGGCTATGCAGTCAACTGAAAAATATTATCAAAGAGATCAGACTTTGAAATGTATCACAAGCAGAAAGAGGACATACAAATAGACATCGGTAAAGTAAAGTAAAATATGCAGCTAAAAGAAGCTAAATTGCAAGAACGTTTGCAAAACGATGAAATCAAAAGTGCTAAGTAATTTGGGCATTTAACAGATATAGAAAATAACATTGAGTCTAAAGCTAAAGAAAAGTTACCATTGGGTGAGAGATTAAATCAACGGTTTAAGGAAAAAGGTTTAATAATTGCCACTGTGTTCACAACTATTGGTATGATAGCAGCAACTCTTGGTCTAACCATAGCGAAACGTTTATCAGGAGGATGAGGTGGTAGTGATGGTGGTGGAGGTGGAGGTTGTCGTGGTGATTCATTCATTGATAAAATGAAAAGAGGTATGAAAAATATTGCCAATTATTTGCCAATTATTTGTTTCAATTAGCTCAAAAAGCAACAGCAACATAGCCTGGTATCAATGGCAGTGTAACAAGCTGGCAAGACAAAAGATTGCATTAAGTCTATTCAGTATAAAACAGACAATCTAGTTAGGGAATCAATCCAGACATATATTATCATTGTGAATAATTATTTTTTGCCACACAGATTACGACCCATTTACCACTCGCAATTGAATTGTCAGAATTAGACTTCCTATATGACTCAAATTATCTTAAAAATGACGATATTTAATGCAGATTTCAATTCTCTCTGCAATTAAAAAACATTTCTGAGATATTATGTGACCTTTCGTCTGTCCTTCAGCCCGTACATCAATCCGTATGTCATGCTAACACAGACAGTTTGAGAAGAAAATTCACGAAACCTCGTGGAATGGTTCGTAAAGAAGTAGGCTGGGGCGACACGTATTTTGTTTCTAGCTTCATATCCCACCCCCACACCACTCCAATCCCCACAGATGGAGTCCAAATGTCAAATACATAATGGGTGCAATTACTGCTACAATAAAGACTGTATTCGTGTTATAGACTTTGTGTTTGGCCTGGTTACTACTGTAACCAAAACTTGTGAAATTCCTACATATGTGGACTACTAGCGACGACAGCAACCGCATTTTTCACTATAAATGCAAGATTACTATTTTGACAGCACACATTATTTGGCCTGAAATATTCATTTGTGCATATCAATATCATATCGCTCAGATATAATATGCTTTTAAAATGTAAAAAATACATTTTCAATGATAATTTACATATTATGATGTCAACAGAAATTTGAAATGCGCCCATTTGTTTCTTGAAATTAATACATACTTTTCGTACAGTATAATACAAACAGCAACAGTTCAAAGTTCAAGTTTGCCTATGGGATAAATTTTAATTGTTTTATGCCGTTTCCATAGCAACTAATTGTAATATAATTACGGGAAGAAACATTATGACCGTGCCAATACGGATATGACTTAGTAAGTGGACGTTATCTCTTCATATTTATTAGCTTTTAGCACCAAGAATTGAAACGTCGTTGCTTGAAAGATATTTGTGTCTTGTTTTAGAAATTGCAACAGCTAAAAAGAACGGTCAAAATCTGATCACTTAAAAGCTAAGCGAGATGTGCATTCTTGACATACATGTTTCAAATGACTAAATTATTGATTAGTACTATTATGTGTCAATTTTTTAGAGCAATGTCAATCCTATGACAATCAAATAATAATTGGAGAATTGGTGTCCCATAATAATAATTGTAACTGCATTATCAACATACAATCAACAGTATTGTATCAAAACTGTCGTACGCCAGCAACACTGGAAAATAGGATATTTATTATTTTAAAGGCATTGCCTTGATTCGAATCCAACTCATTGATAAAAAAATAAATGTATGGCTCGATGGCCGGGTCTGTCTAAATCTTTTATGAACTTCTCTTCTTATTAAGAACACTTACCCTGGGGATGGAGGGAGTGGTGTAGATTTTTGGGATCAGTAAATATAATATTCTTTGTGGCAAGTACACTTTTCAAAACCCCTTACCCGTAACCTGTATTTTAGGAAATACAATATTCCTGAGCACTCCAGCTTTCTTAGCAACGATGCAAAACCAAATGCTTTAGATACATTAGAAAGATCCGTCATTAAAAAGTATATCTACAATATCGTCATGTCTTTTCTGATTCCCATCGTGGCTATCTTGTTTTGGATAATAGTGATCAGGACATGTTCATTGTTCAATACATGTGAAGCTGGCTGATACACTTTGGTACTTTTCGCCACAACAGTTCACAGTACGGGCAATACATGAGTGTGAGACCTGTGGTGCAAGGTCCTTAGTAAACACATTTGCTTTAAGTTGGTTGTCGTTTCCTAGGACTCATCCACTACCCACTGGACTTTGCAGAGTTGGGCGAGTGATTTGGCTATTGCACTAAATGGTGCACTGGCAGCGTGCTCGCAGAAATGCTGCTTGAATGCATCTTCCAATCTTCCATGGAAGACATACTGCTGCATCTAGTTTTAACTGCCCAAGCAGTATCAAAAGTAGATAAATGCAAAAATGATTTATTCTACGATGAGCGTTACCACAATTTTTTTAAAAGTACACAATGCCTATTGTTTCATGGCCTATTAATGCGTGTACGGCTGAAAGATTCCGGTAAACTACATTTTCCAATTTTCCAGCAATTGTTTTAATTAGGATGAATCATTTTCAATTGATGGTTTTCTTCCCTGGAGGCCAGTCTGCACGAAGACTTCTTTAGTGAGCTGTCCTCTGCTGAAGTAAAACAGAAGGAGGACAAGGACGTCAGTGTCATCGCATCGAAAAACCATGTTTAGGTCGCTGAACTGTCAGCTGGTCTTGCTCATGGATTATTCATCATGAAAAAAGGACGAGAGATAATTGCCAGCTCGTGTACTTGTACAATGTATTGCGCCAGAAGGCGACGGATTGCTACAGGTAACTTTTGTTATCGCATCGATTGGATTTGGTTTTGTTGGGTTTAACGCCATATTTAAGCACATGATAGGTTATACATGACGACCAGTATATTTTGGTGGAGGAAGAACCCGGGAAGACCCCGCAAAGAACCATCAGCCCACGGGAAGCTACTGGAAAGCTTTCTCACATACCCACGTTGGTCCAGCTGAGATTCGGACTCACACGGATAGAGATGATATGTTTGAGTGATCTGTAAAGGCGAGCGCCTTAGACCACTCGGCCACATGGGGCCCCTTTATCACATCGAATAACCAGCCTGCTGTGCAATGGGGATGAATCAATAGCACGTGAAAGCATTCTGGTATCGGCTTCTTTTTGCACTGAAGGTAAGGTAGGCGAGTCTGTAACGTATACTGTAACGTAAATAACGTATACTGTAACGTAAATAACGTATACTGCTAAATCTTCTTGTTTCCAACATGAATCAGCAAACAGAGTCGCTGACAACTATCAAATGTAGTTCAAAATCAGCCTTCCGTTCTGCTCTCAGGAATTATAGGGGGATATGTATTGCATCAAGGGCGCTTGCCTAGTAGGTAAATGGTGATGCCTAAGGAAATATAGCATCTTTGAATTCTTTTTGGATTTTTGAAGTGCCAGACAGCTCATTCGATAGTTGCTGGCACAAAGTTTGAGCTAAAACTGCCTTCGGACTTGATGGTATACTGCAAATCTGTAAGTACCAATATCAAATCATCGGTCTGCACTCTGGTATCTACTGTTTCAAGCAACAGCCTATACCAGGCGTCTGTCGTTAATTCGATGTTTTGTATCTCTTTAACCGAGTGATTACCTTACAGCACAAGCATAAAAGTAGCCTTTGCAAACACATCGGACTGAACAGGTTCGCAATTTATGTCTGAAAATATATCATCAGCAGCTGCATGTCTCCGAGTTCTAGCCAACCATTTGCTCTTGTTGCGCCAGCAAAATTGACCCAAACCTTGCAGTAGATCCAAAGGTCAGCTGTGACTTGAACATGTGACTGACCAAGTTTGGTAGCAGTTGCAACTTGCCGCAGTAGAGTAGATTTTAAACGGACTTGTTGGTGAAGAACAACCAACGGCCAATATCTCATCACTGTAACAGTGTGCTGTCAACTGAACCAAGACCATGCTGGAACAAGTAGTTCTGACTGTTGATGTTGCGGAGGATATCTGTCTTCTCTGCTACTACAAAGCTCAAAGTATTGTAAATAATATTTTGTTCTAAATTACAAAAATACCTTCTTTTGCATATACGTTACCATTGTGCCACAAAAAGGAAGCTCGGGTGTTTTTGTCATAGTCGTATCTAGATTATTCCATAAATTTCTTTCAGATATATTACTCAGCATTTGAAGTGAAAATTTCCAATTACTGTGATGGCTTAGAACACACGTGTTTAAGACTTTTGCAAGTTTGGTTTTCACTATGGTAACCGGGCCGATTTAAAAGTCAATAACATAAATACCATTTCCAAAAACTATCAATTTCGTATTGCTGAAACAATTATCTTGAAAATTGTATAGGTTGTACAATTTTCTAAAGCTGCTCTAACTGTTTTTGAATGATATCGTATATATATATATATATATATATATATATATATATATATATATATATATATATATATCTATATATATAGATATAGATATATATATATATATGGCGTACCTTCAAATTGTACCAACCTTACCCCCGCAAATATTTAGAGGGATTTGGGACCCCCTCCTTGCGTGCCCCCCATCCCCGCATTGCGGGGGCTGCGGGGGCGGTAGTTACGCCACTCTCTCTCTCTCTCTCTCTCTCTCTCTCTCTCTCTCTCTCTCTCTCTCTATATATATATATATATATATATATATATATATATATATATATATATATATCATTGAAAACTGTGGACACGTGATTTATTCCACAATTTGTTTCGATAAATGTATATCTTTCTGCTAAAACATTAAAAATGTAATGCAATCTTTCTGTATTCTACAAAGAAGATATGTTGTTTACTTGGAGTATTACAGAATTGAGGACGATATGCAAACAATAGTCATATTCATCCAAGCTTTCTCCTAAGTAAATTACATGCTCAAATTCAAGGAACCACTTTCATTCGGGTCGATATCAATTTTGTGACTATTACTAGCAAGTCACTAATCTCTATTGTATGTGTGATTTTATTCATCCATGATCTAGTTCGATAAATGTGAACTATATGTGCTGAATTATGACTTTCGATTCAATCGTTTTGTGTGTTGCCGTCGCATGTATTCAGTGACCATGACGAAATTGTGACAGTAAGTTGCCGAGTATCACGGTGCGTCGCTTTGATACCATATGAAAATACATTTGTACATTATTGTTTTAAGTTCAGATTTCGTTGATAAAAATAGGATTTTGACAGGTAAAATGGAGCTTCAAAACCTGCATTTTGCCATAAT
Source organism: Margaritifera margaritifera (assembly GCA_029931535.1). Classification (NCBI taxonomy): domain Eukaryota; kingdom Metazoa; phylum Mollusca; class Bivalvia; order Unionida; family Margaritiferidae; genus Margaritifera; species Margaritifera margaritifera. The sequence continues at coordinate 7,120,310 of JAQPZY010001695.1, forward strand.
TTCTTACCCTGAAAGACATGACAATATGTGATTGGTTTAACCTGAGCTATCATAATTTCTTTTTTTTTTCTTCAAACAGTTGCAAATACTAAGCCTTGATTTCATGTAGCGCAGAATGCTCTCACAGTCTCAGACATACTATACTAATGTAGCGTGGAATACTCTCACAGTCTCAGACATACTATACTAATGTAGCGTAGAATTCTCTCACAGTCTCAGACATACTATACTAATGTAGCGTAGAATACTCTCACAGTCTCAGACATACTATACTAATGTAGCGTAGAATACTCTCAGTCTCAGACATACTATCCTAATGTAGCGTAGAATACTCTCACAGTCTCAGACATACTATACTAAATGACGTCAGTCCTAAGATTTATTAATACCTCCCGTAATACCTTATACATATTAACTGGAATGTTGCTTCCATCATATGTTATACTCACAACATCAAACTATACGATTTATTAAACACAACATAGCACTGAGCTTATTTTAAAGAAAGAACCCCTCCCCCCCCCCGCCGAAAAAAAAAAAAGGCTATTAATAAACATATATTTAATATTTAAACAAAATTGATACATATAAATTGCAGTGACAATTACATGTACTTACAAACAGCCTTCACTTGCAAATCATTAACAAGAACTATTACATGACATTTCTTTTTTTAACATTATTGAGGCAGGTTGTTTTCAATTTAATCCATTACACAGTGTGACCTCCGCTGCTGTGATAATTAGGAAAGATAAATCTTACGATAAACTTCTTCCGAACATGTTTGATTAAAAAAGGGAAGATGAGTGCATCTCTGTGATACTTTATATCTGATATAAAGGTATAGATTAGTATCAAGGCTGTTTGATATATATATATATATATATATATATATATATATATATATATATATATATATATATATATATATATATATATACATTTTGTATGTTCAAAGAGATTTCACCGGAATATTATTCATTTTTCATAAACATGTTAATATAATTTTTGAAATATTATACTGCAAATATTCCCAGTGCTACTGCAGAGATCCGGTAGACTCTATACTGGAATGAAAAAAAAAATATGAGCAGATTGAGAAAAAAAAAACGTTTATCAAAACATTAACATTCAAACAAAGATTATTGCAAAGAGAAACTAGTGATTGTGGTCAGAATGATAACATATATGGTATCACCTTTTACATAATCAATAGCTGATTGAGTTGGACAAAAAGAGTGGAAAGTTTTCTCAAGTAGGAATGCATGATATCTTTGATTCAAAATCATATTACCACCATTGTTGTTGAACATGCATTCATCTTTCTATAACTGACCAATGCGTTTTATCTTATTGCAATCATCAAAATGGAAACGAAACTGAGTTTTCTTTCAATATAGTTTTTTTCCTTTACAAAGTAAAGATACTTCTAGGAAACAAAAATTCAATTGGGGAGAGCCTTAATCTGCAAGTGTTAACCACTTAATGACTGTTGATAATTGATCAGAGAAACTCTAGCTATAGAAATGTCATGGGAGATTCCTTCACTTAGAAATATCAGATGTAATTGTTTTATAGATGATTATTGGAATCAGTCAATTGCATCAGATATCTAATTCCACATCAAATGTATGGTTGTTTTGTTGGGGGGGGGGGGGGGGTCGGGAATGGAATAAAGGTCTTGCTACAAACAAATGTTCACTTCTAGGAAACAAAAATTCAATTAGGGAGAGCCTTAATGTGCAAGTGTTAACAACTTAATGACTGTTGATAATTGATCAGAGAAACTCTAGCTATAGAAATGTCATGGGAGATTCCTTCACTTAAAAATATCAGATGGAATAGTTTTATAGATGATTATTGGAATCAGTCAGTTGCATCAGATATCTAATTCTACATCAAATGTATGGTTGTTTTGTTAGGGTGGGGGGAGATGGGGATAAAGGGCTTGCTACATTTTGTAAATAGTGGTAAACTAAATACCAGATAATAGGTATAGATATCGAGGCTTAATTATACAAAATATTTATCTAAATATTTGGCGTCCATAGCAAAGGCATTTAAGTTGAATTATTGATCAAACGTACGTAATAAACATGAATTGTTTTGTTTTTCATCAACATGCTCTTGAAATAAGCATAACAAGGTTATACAGTGTCATAAAATTGATTCATTTTAATTATAGGCAGCGAACAGTGTAAACAATAAACATCGATTAAATTAATATTTATTGTTAACAACTAATATTCTTTAAATAAAAATGATCTGATTCCATCACGGATACCACCTTACAAAATAATTAACACTACATTCGTCGATAATTTATTTCATCTTCTCAATAATAGATCATTACTATGATGCACTATGCACTTTTATAATTAACAGAAAGTTGGTAATTGCTTCGCACATATTTCGAACTAACATGTTTTCCATCGAATTGTCAGTGTCATTATTTAAAATACGTAACAAGTCCCTGTAAAAAAAAGAAAGCAAAAAATGGTAGTACATTTTGTACTTGACGCTATGAATCGAAAGTTCGATTACATTTCCTTCTCGTGCTCCATTCGGAGCATTAAGAAAACGTTTGATTACATTTCCTTCTCATGCTCCATTCAGAGCACTAATAAAAATTTCGATTACATTTACTTCTCATACTCCATTCAGAGCACTGATAAAACGTTTGATTACATTTCCTTCTCATGCTCCTTACGTTGTACTACTAAAAAAGCTTGTAATCTGTTTGAGTAATCTGTAGGTAATAAATGGCAATGCTTTGTCTTTTCATTAACCTGTCAGTGTTCTTTGAAATCTACATTACACACATATTTTGCTGGAAAATTTACGACTTATCTTGATGTTGAATGGATATTTCGCCTCATTCATGGAGACTGTAAGTCATAATATCAAATCTGTATTTTGTATATGCCATGTTTCCTTTAATTTTTACTTTAGGGGGTCTAGAACATTGACACAGAAAACAAGAAACTTCAAGATAGGACTTATTCAATGATGATTCATGGGAATATTTTATTGGGAAAAATGTATTCACGTCGTTACGACGCTTTTCATGCATTCAGTAACTTATAATGCCTCTTCTATCCTGACATTCATTAATTCAGCAGATTCGACTTATTCGTTCATAACTATTGTGAATTCACTTTTTTTCACAGAGTAACGATTTTCGTGAATTTTGTGGTTTCTACTAGGCACAAGATTTTATACCCAAGGAAAAAAAAATTTAGTTTGAAGAAAATAAATCCCTTCCTTCTTCAATGGCATATCAATCAATTTATGTACCAAAAAAAAAATGTCAGTTTGTGCAAAACTTCAAATACAGATATCCACGAAAACAAGTGAATTCACCGTATTTGACGCATACTAACTTAGTTCCATTTTTTATTAGAAAGAGCTGTAATTCTAGTGTACGGCATATTCGATCGGTAGTTCGTGTCTCACACTTTCCAGCGCTTTCCATCTACTCTTCTTACTGAATACTGACTGTTGGATTAACTGGAACATCGCTCGGCCATTTCCATTAAGTCGAGAAATAACCTCGGATGTAATTTTAGGAATACACATAAATTTGATAGGTTTGGTGACTCGCCTCCAACGGAGTGTATCACATATATTGCCACAGAAATGGCTGACGGTATTCAGATCATGACTTTGTCCCCTTCCGCCACCATATTGTGCAATGTAAACAAAAGTAGTTCCAAATATCGTTCTCAGTGGCGGCGAATTACATCAAAGATTTTATCCCCGGCTTGACAGAAAAGGCAGAGGATGTTCCGATTGGCTGTTGGATGTGTGGGTGATTCACATGCCGATATCTATCAATATTGTGAAGCCTGGACTTTCTCTGGAAGAGCAGTATATGACGAGTCAGTCAGTCACCCACGATGAATTTATTGGGCTCTTTGATCTTGTATTTACATTGAATTCACTATAACTTCAAAGAAAGTGAATAGACGTTGGAAATAAGTTATAATGTCTCTTTGAATGGGGCGTACAAATGTGGCCGTATCCATGTATCAACTGCGGGTTTCACGTGCCATTGATGTCCGGGTGCGTTCTTATACTGATCCCATTCTGGGCCTCAAGCAAAAAGACTTGGCATCGCGAATCTCGTGTGTACTGGGTACAAGTAGCAATCTCATTATGTTCTCCATTCTTAAAAGAAGTGCGAAACATTACGAGGAGATACGTGATACGTGTTCATTTGACCCAGTGCATCTTATTCAGTCGAAGAGAAAGGAGTAATAATACAAGCAGAGGGGTTTTTTTTAATTCTTCTGCTCTACGTGTACAATAACCGCTGTGTAATCTAAAGTACGATTTCGAATCTGTATAACTACACGTAATTGTCTGTCAAATATTTGATATATGCTGAACTGATCAAGAATAACAGCTATTATGCTCAACAACTTACTAAAATTAGTTATTTTCCATGAATACATATTCACAGTTGGCTCTCGAGTGAGACGCTTATGTACATGGAAGAAGTTACATACATCAGCTAATCGGAAACGCTCGTGCCACCCAAAAATTATTAAGTAAAGCAAGCATATAGGATCGGTGCCTTCGCCAGGGAAATTTTTAATCTTATATTAAAATTTCAAAGTTATTTTTATGTAAGAATTCGCCGAATCCGCTGGGTGTGAAAACCTTGCCCTTTAGCTTCCCACCCCCACCCCTAATCAGGATTCGGTGAACATTTACACCAGAAAAAAAAAAATTCGATTGGGGAAGCTTTAATGTGCAAGTGTTAACAACTTAATGACTGTTGATAATTGATCAGAGAAACTCTAGCTATAGAAATGTCATGGGAGATTCCTTCACTTAGAAGTATCAGATGGAATTGCTTTATAGATGATTATTGGAATCAGTCAATTGCGTCAGATATCTAATTCCACATCAAATGCATGGTTGTTTTGTTGGGGGGGGGGGAGGATGGGGATGGAGATAAAGGCCTTGCTACATTTTGTAAATAGTGGTAAACTAAATACCAGATAATAGGTATAGATTGAGGTTTAATTATACAAAATATTTATCTAAATATTTGGCGTCCATAGCAAAGACAATTAAGTTGAATTATTGATCAAACGTACGTAATAAACATGAATCTGTTGTTTTTCATCAACATGCTCTTGTCTTGAAAAAAGTATAACAAGGTAATACAGTGTCATAAAATGGATTCATTTTAATTATAGGCAGCGAACTGTGTAAGCAATAAATATCGATTAAATTAACATGTATTGTTAACAATTAATATTCTTTAAATAAAAATGATCTGATTCCATCACAGACACCACATTACAAAATAATTAACACCACATTCGTCGATAATTTGTTTCATCTTCTCAATAATAGATCATTACTATGATGCACTATGCACTTTTATAATTAACAGAAAGTTGGTAATTGTTTCGCACATATTTCGAGCTAGCATGTTTTTTCCATCGAATTGTCAGTGTCATTATTTAACATACGTAACAAGTCCCTGTAAAAAAAAGCAAAAAATGGTAGTACATTTTGTACTTGACGCTATGAATCGAAAGTTCGATTACATTTCCTTCTCATGCTCCATTCAGAGCACTAATAAAAAGTTCGATTACATTTCCTTCTCATACTCCATTCAGAGTACTAATAAAAAGTTCGATTACGTTTCCTTCTCATGCTCCATTCAGAGCACTAATAAAAAGTTCGATTACATTTCCTTCTCATGCTCCATTCAGAGCACTAATGAAAAGTTCGATTACATTTCCTTCTCATGCTCCATTCAGAGCACTAATAAACAGTTTGATTACATTTCCTTCTCATGCTCCTTACAGAGTACTACTGGAAAGGCTTGTAATCAGTTTAAGTAATCTGTAGGTAATAAAGGGCAATGCAATGTATATTCATTACCTAACGGTGTTCTTAAAACTTCATTATATAGAAAACACGTAACCAAATGTCTGTAATTACTTTTTGTTCGCGTGGAAACCAACGTTATGACTGCTACTATGAATGCAAATTATCAGATTTGTGCATTAAACTATTGACTTTGATTGTATGTGCAATTTCTTTTAATCATGATTTTAAAGATATGTTCATTATTTACATACAACACCATAACTTTAGATTCGTGCGTTTTTGTTTTTTTTTTTTTTTTTGTTTTTCCATCAAGTAGGAAAAAGGGAAAAAACTGATGCCACACCTCCGCAATGCGCAGTGTTTGATGTGAAGTTATACGCGGATCGACAGGCCTGTATTCTGGCAGAGAGAGAGAGAGAGAGAGAGAGAGAGAGAGAGAGAGAGAGAGAGAGATTTACAAGGAGAAGTTTGCATAAATTGCACTTTATACACGTAAATATGCTGATAATCTATACATAAACCTCATTTCCTTTTAATGAAAATGTATGCATCTCGTGGTATATCAAAGATTGAGCGTAAATAATATAAATATATTTTACTCAGATATTATATTTATAGCACATACAAATGCACATACTTCCATTTTCAATCGATTTAAGACTGAATACAAAAATCTGTGTATTGACCAAGGGAGTTAATCCTGTACACCCCTGAAGAGTGTGTCCGTTACAAAATGCAATTATGTAGCTATAATCAATCTTGTTAGAAATTTATAATTTGCCTTTTTTATGAACTTATGTTTTCATTCATATCGATTAACTAAAGAAAAGAGACGCTCGAGATTCACAAGTTAAGGTTAGTTTAAATAAAGAAAGTACAAACAATATATGCCTAGCATTGCGAACATTGAAAAAGAGCAAATCGATCCCCGTCGAGTACATCGAAACAAAAGGGGAATAGGCCAAGCGAAATGGCGAACAAAACAATAGATAATTCAGACATTTCAATTTATTTACAGTTGGTCATCATGCTTGAGTTACTATTGCTAATGACCATAACACTATTTGTATCTCTCTGTCTCTGCCTCTCTTGGTTGTTTAGTTTGCCTGTCAGATTTACCATCAGAGAGCGAGAGAGAGAGAGAGAGAGAAATACACACACTCAGATACACACAACAGAGACAGAAAGAGAGAGGGAGATATTTGGAACCATCTAAGTTACACTGACAGGGTCCTGAATTTGAGCCGGTCCCAAGTTCGGGACATATTTGTTTACTTCCTTTATCACATAGCTGGTACACTTTACACCTAGTGTTTGCGGTTTTTTTTTTTTTTTTTTTTTTTTATGTCAACACGTTAATATATCCCTTTCTGTGAATATGATTTTTCCCAAGTACTTCAATGAACAGGGCAGCCGCGGTAGTTCAGTTTGTTGTGCGGTGGACTTGTAATTCAAGGGTCACGGGATTGATACCTGCCCATACCATCCAGGGTCGGCTGCCTCGGAGTGTCCTTGGGAAAGGCACTTAGCACCCATTTCCTCGGCATAATATAGCTAATAATGTGTTAAAAGTGCCGTTAAAAAAATAAAAAATAAGAAATAAAAAATAAATTTAACAAAAGAATATAAATAGGAGAAATAAACATAGACTAGGTGTACATAGACTAGGTGTACGTAGACTAGGTGTACACATATGCTATTTTCTTCATTTCTTGACTTTCTACAACTTATTATTTGTCCTATACATTTATCGATTAGTCTTGTCTAACATCGTTTGTGCCCCGGTGACTATGTGCTCGACACGACTGTGTACATAAATTTGGCCTCATGTGATTGCCCAGACCGTGGGAATTCATGTGATGCCACGGGGTCGTAACCGCTCTAATTTGGGTCCAAGTCTTCCTGACACATCAGAATTTGACCTCATGCAGTCAAGCTTGTCCAAAACAATTATAAGAAAAAAACAAAAATTCCTGTATCAAAAATACAACATGCAAACAAAACCCACAAAAAATATTAGAACAAATTGTGATTCCTCAAAAAAAAAACAAAAAAAAAAAACAAAAAAAAAATCGTGTCTTGCCCTTCCTACAAAAATTATCCAACACAGAAATATAACTTTCCTGAGGATCTGCAAAGACAGTAAGAAAACCTAAGTTCATCCTGGGTCAGGATAATATTATGGTACAGTACACTGATGTAATAAGAGTACTCCTGGGTCAGGATAATATTATGGTACAGTACACTGATGTAATAAGAGTAATGTCTATTTCTATCATTGTGTATTGCTTTCCTGCCCAGGGTGTGCCTTCATAAGTAGGTAGATGATGCAAAATTGTCGCTGCTTGCTAATTTTAGTTTCCTCCTTCTCAAGCTGATAGCATATGCAAATTCTGAAACAGATCACCGTTAAAAAATACCGAAGTTGCAAGCCTAACAAAAATTAAATAAAAAAAAAAAATGCACCAGCTAAAAATTGAACCTCAAAACACCAAAATTAGACATTTTGACCTAACCAAAATTAGGAAAAAGAAAAAGCGAAAGCCTAAAGTGCATCGCTAACGGGAGTACCCACCCTCGTATATTTATATTCATATTGACTATTGCTTATTGGTTAACATCCTAATTTGATAGTATTAAATATTAGAGCCAGTGAAATAACTTTTTTCTATCGACTATTTCTTTGCTGATCCGGTAAACTATTCCCTCTACCTCTCCCCACCCTGCTACCCTGCACGAGAACAATATTGACTAATGAGAACGTTTCTAAAGCCAGAAGGCGACAATTATTCAGATACGGACCGATACTGCTGTTTGAATGTTAATTAAAATGCTGTAAAAAAAAAGGTCAGTCCTGGGTTTATTACCGTAAGACTGTTGCCCTCAGCACACCCAAGCACGGGCGAAACGGTATCTCGACCCACCACTGATTAGAACAGATGTTATGCAATAATTTGTTAATGAATGTTTGTCTATATTAATGCAGCTCGACAGTGACCACCATAGCACAGTAATCAGTTTAATGGATACTTCGCAAAACAAGATTGTTTGCCTTTCTTGAGATCCTATAAATAGTGACATCCTTTTAACAACAACTACAGAGACATAAAGAAGTCGGATACATTTATGTTTTTCTTCTTAGTGTGTGTTTATGAAAAATATACGTTTAGAATTTGTAGCTTCGTTTATTCAGAAATGTTTGTCATCCTAAAAATGTATTTCAGCGGAATTATTTTCTGACACTTACAAGAGGATTTACGTAACTATTTAAGTCTTGCAACATTACATTCAGTAAAAACAAACTGTAAAGATCATTAGATGTGTAGTTAATTTAATGTGACGTACAAGTAGGTGGATCTTGTTTTCGCAAAGATAAATGGTCGCCAACAGCCGCGAAATGATTCAATTCTTCACATGGCACTTAACTATGACCGCTCCCAGATCTTGATCAACATGTTTTCAAGCTCAATCCTTTTTCGTTGTTTTACACGATGTAGTACTACGTCTTTCCTGTACGCGATTCATCAACATAATTGTTCAATTCATCAACGCAAGAGTTCGATTCATCAACGCAAGAATTCTTTTTATCCAGATTCATTATAAAATGGTTGCATAAACAAACATCAGTCTTTCAGAATTTGGTCAAGTCTTTGTCGCATCGACGATATATACCGCCATCGACAATATATACCACCATCAATCTTTTTTAGATTTACTTTTCCATTTACTTATGCCACGGGTAGACATCTATATTTGTTTCTAAGTTATGTTAAAATGAAATGTAAAGGTATCGAGGCGGAAGCAAGCTTTTCAATGTTGTCAGTGTTACAAAAAAATGTAAACAATTTGCCAAAATATTTTATTGAAACGACTTACACGGGAAAGAAAAAATAGAATGAACTTAAGAAATAATGGTTATATTATTTTTTTAAATTAATGTTGTTGTCGCTTCACAGTTCAATTACAAAGCTCTAAATGCCATCCAACGAATACCATTTTAATTAAATATTGTATATCTGCCTGTTACAGGTGAAGTAATGATTCGACTGAGCAAAAAACAACAATCAATTGTGGATGCCACTTAAACGAAATTGGTTTTTTATTAGATGAATCCAAAGAAATTTCATTGATGCTTTGGCATTTCTCTGATGTTATTCGTTATGAACAAAGGTGCAGATCACTCGATAATGGGTTTTGATGGAGAATCAAAGAGTTCTGTATCTAGATGTAAAGGAAATTCAACGTGAAAATTCCAGATATACCAAGTGAAAGTTATCTAGTTGAAAAAATGATCAGATTAACCATTTACGTGCACCAGAGTAGTTTGCCCGTGAATTTTAATTGGACAAAGCGGCTTCGTTTGCAAAAGCTGCATTTTGCACATTTAATGAACCATACTACCAGGAAGCTTCCCGGTAAAAAAGTCAAAACGAGCACTCAGAATGCTCGTAAAAAGAGGGCAAAAAGTGGCGAACATTTTGGACTGTACGCTGATTTTGTCATCTTTTTTTTCTCGAGCTATCTGAGAAATCTGTGAGCCGGTTTTGCTCCTAGTATACTTTTTTCCTAGTATTCTGTATGCAACTTTTGATTGTTGTCGAGCAGCTTCCAAAAGTGTAGAACCAATTGTGTTTGAACGGATGTCTTTAAAATTATTGAATCGACATTGTAAGGGATGGAGCAATCAATTTTGGTTAATAGGAAGTGTTTTCTTAGTAAAGCCTTTCTGGCCTTAGAAAAAACTAGTGCGCCACAGAGAGAAAGATACATTAAAAAAGGATACATTAGGGTGAAATACATCTCAGCTTGATTCACGTGGAAACTCAAATATTGTAAAATGTGATTTATTGATTCATTTTTCCATGTAGCCGTATTTAGAGTCCATTATTTCATATTGCTTAAGTTTTGTGTGCATTTATGTGTGTGTGTGTGTGTGTGTATTTTATTTAAATCATCTGTAATTTAGCTGTGTTTGGCCGTGCAAACAACTTCTGCTGATTTGTTGAAAACATTTTATCATAAGTTTCGATAATAATAAAAATGGAGCAGACCAAGAAAATTAGTTTAGAAATTAATAGGTCAGTCGAGCTTATTTTCCTCTCTTCATTAAGTATCAATGAATTAGCGCATGGCGTGGGGCTGTCCTAGGTTGAGACCAATCTCTTCATTAAGTATCAATGAATTAGCGCATGGCGGGGGGGGGGGGGGCTGTCTTAGGTTGAGACCAATCTCTTCATTAAGTATCAATCTCTTCATTAAGTATCAATGAATTAGCGCATGTCTTAGGTTGAGACCAATGTAAGATAACTGTTGTTTTTAGATCGTAATGTTTGTAACAAACTCAAACGGTGAAGCCCATTTGGAAAATTCCTTAATATGTGTGCTGGATAAAAAAAAATCGGAAGCACACTTTTATCATGTCAGTGTTTATTGCTGACTCATAGAATGATTAGTTGAATAAAGAATATCTAAACGGTCTTTACTTTAAAACAAAAAGCTAAATTTGGATTTATAATAAATTCATAAATTTTGAATTACATACTTTCTTGCCTTTATGTATTACGTTGTATTACTTTAAATTTATCTTAAAATCTTCAGAAGGTGGAGTGATACAAGAAAATAATAAATAAATAAATATATCGATTCCCTCTGTCTCTCTCTCTCTCTCTCATGCATTTTCACTGGCTTAAGTCAAAGTATATATTCTAGTAAAATAGAATGCATGCAATTCTGTTTGTACGCGGTGGTAAGTAAACTAAAATCATACTAATTACGTTTGTATGTGTCCACAATATGTTAAAAGGTATATAAAACTGAGTTACTCACAACATTATTATACAATATTCTGTATTAATTGCAACATCACTGAAGGTGGAGGTGTTCATATGTAATTGGTATACAAGTCACATACTAAGCAGGAAATTTAGCTTTTCATCCAATATATTTGATAATAATGAAATTTATTTATTCTTGAACTTTCGCTAATTTCTTTTTGAATACAGTTCCAAATGAGTGAACCGGCTTTGTTCTTTTGGAACAAGAAAATGGTTGGCAGAAAAAGACCTTAAATTTGGTGTGTTGCCGTGGTCACAAGAAATAATTTATGCACATACGTTGGAGCTTTGTTACTTGAAATCTGATACATAAGATTATTTCGTTAACTGTTAGAATTTTCATATTATTGATTTCACACTGAGTATTCTCAGTGTTATCAAAAATAAGTTTACGTTTTTTCTTCGGAGACGTAATATATATATATATATATATATATATATATATATATATATATATATATATATATATATATATATATATATATATATATATATATTGTTATGTATGATGTTTATATAATATTATAAATATTTTAGGAAATTATAAATGTTTCTTCACTTTAATATTTGCTTGAATCTTGGTGTTTATCAGGAAAAACATGTTTAACTAGTGTCCTTGAATTAGGTTGTTTTGATCAATATGTTTTCTCAATTTGAAGGTCAAGGTTGAATTTTGTTTACAGTTAGAATTCCATTAAGATGACTCATATTCTAGAACATTCTGTCATGTGACCAATCTTTATATATACCATGTTTGGTGGACATTTTTTCAGTTTTGACATCACCATCAGTCTTGTAAAGAGCTATTACAGTTGTGAAAATTCATTCCAAATTCTAAGAGAGGAATTATTTTAAATATTCATTGGATTATAACAGTGCTCATAAACTTTTGGATTTTGGATTTTTAATTGATGATTTTGGAATTTAAGTGAACTTATTCAGATATTTTGGAATACTTCATTTGACATCGGCACATCAAGATTTCTAGTACATCAGGACTTTGGAGACCATTAGCACATCATAGCATTCAAGGACACAGCCGTGAATTCGGAACATTCTATATTTAGGACTTGTGATTAGAACAATCATTCTTATTGGATTATTAGGATTTCAAAACACATTACTGTAAGTGACTTTTTGATTTTTCATTTTTATTATCTAGTAATAAATTGCTTGTTGATTTTTACTTGATTTGTTGGTTTCACTTTCTTTCTGTTACATTTTTCTTAGACCATAGAGTCGTAACAGAAATTGGGGGCTCGTCGTTCCGGGATTGAATTTCTTTAAAGCATATTAGAGATATTAAATTTATCTTTGAAATTCATATTGATTTTGTCTCTGAATTTTTTTTGTCATTGGCAAAGATTTTTAATAGAGAATTTTTTTTGTGTGAAACCAACAAGCATTTACAATGGCATCTAATGTTCAGAATTTCATTTCAAAACCTACCCAGGAGGGGTTAGAGTGCATGAGAAAGGATGAGTTGCTCGAGCTTGCCAGAAAATACAGTCTATCTGAGGCAAAAGTATCATTGACAAAACAGGAGATAAAGATTATTTTGATTCAGTATTTAGTAGGAAAGGGAATTTTTGATAGCAGTGCTTTAAGTTTGAAGAGAAAGCCTGTATCTGGTTCTGACAGGAAATTAAAGGAATTAGAGTTAAAGAACCAGATTGATTTAGAATTGGCAAAGCTTCAGATTCAGAGAGAGAGAGAGAGAGAGAAAGAAGAGAGGCAGATACAGATGGAGAGAGAGAAGGAAGAGAGGCAGATACAAATGCAGAAAGAAGAGAGGCAGATACAGATGGAGAGAGAGAAAGAAGAGAGGCAGATACAGATGGAGAGAGAGAAGGAAGAGAGGCAGATACAAATGCAGAAAGAAGAGAGGCAGATACAGATGGAGAGAGAGAAGGAAGAGAGGCAGATACAAATGCAGAAAGAAGAGAGGCAGATACAAATGCAGATGCAAAGAGAAGAAAGGGAAATGCAATTTAAATTAAGAGAATTAGAACTGGCAAACAGAGCACACTCCACTCCTTTAAACACAAGTTCAGGCTTTGATGTTACTAGATATATTAGGTTAGTACCCCCTTTTCAGGAAAAAGAAGTAGATAAATACTTTCTTCATTTCGAGAAAATAGCTGAAAACTTGAAATGGCCCAGAGAGCATTGGACTTTGTTATTACAAAGTGTACTTATTGGCAAAGCTCGTGAAGTCTACACTTCACTATCAGTACAACAAAGCACTGATTATGATGTGGTTAGGGAGTACATCTTGAAAGCTTATGAGTTGGTACCAGAGGCATATCGACAAAGGTTTAGGAATTGTAGAAAAGAAACTGGACAAACTCATGTCGAATTTGCAAGGGATAAAGAACAACTATTTGATAGGTGGTGCTCAGCCAAGAAAGTTGATCAAGGTTATGATAACCTCATACAGCTCGTATTAATTGAAGAGTTCAAGAGGTGCATCCATAGTGATGTTAAAACCTATCTTGACGAGCAGAATGTGGAAACTTTGGAAAATGCTGTTCGTATGGCTGATGATTATTCCTTGACTCACAAAATTTCATTTGGTAATAAATCGTCCTCTCAGCAGTTTTCTGGTAAAAAACCATTTCAATCTCATTCGAGTACTTCCAAATTTCACAACAGCACAACTGTTAGGAATCAAACATCTGATAAGACTGATCAGAAATCCTTATCTCTTCCTACGTGCACTTATTGTAAAAAGAAAGGGCACGTTATTTCTGATTGCTTCAAGTTGAAAAATAAGCAACAGAGAAAAGACAGAGCTTTTCCAAATGCTCTTATTTCTACGAGGTCAAGGTCACGGTCTTGTATTGAAAGCAATACATTTGTTGGGTCAAACAAACCCCAGTCTGATTCTATTTTGGAGGCTTATGAACCATTCATGTCAGAAGGTTCTATATCACTTATTGGTGATTCTGCCAAACCTATCCCAATTAAAATATTAAGGGACACTGGAGCTTCTCAGAGTCTTTTATTGTCAGGTACTTTGCCTTTGTCTGAGGAGTCTTCTTCAAGTGAAAGTGTTCTTGTTCAGGGAGTAGAGTGCGGCTTTGTAAATGTTCCTCTTCATTGTGTAAATTTGGCATCAGACTTAGTTTCTGGACCTGTGACTGTTGGGGCAGTGACTTCTTTACCCATAGAGGGTGTTCATTTATTACTAGGCAATGACCTAGCTGGAGATAAGGTTGTGGTTAATCCACTTGTAACTGACAAGCCTTGTTTGGATCAGAAAGTTGATCCTGTCGAAACTGAAATCCCTGATTTGTACCCTGCTTGTGCAGTTACTAGAGCTATGGCAAAAAGAGCTCTTGAGAGTGATGTTGATCAGGATATTATTCCTTTAGCTGACACATGTATTGGTCAGTCTTTTGATGAGGTCACTTTTTCCTCAGGTATTGATCAATCAAATGGTATTGATCACAGTGATCCTCTTTTGGCAACTCATTCTCTTTGTTCTAATCCGGATGACAAACGACAATCTCTTGTCGTTGAACAGGAGCAAGATCCCGAGATATCTTGTTTGTTTCAGAGGGCTATTAGTGAAACTGAAGCCACACAAGTTCCAGTGTGTTACTTTGTGAAAAATGGGGTCCTTATGAGGAAATGGAGACCACCTGATGTACCCGCTGGTGACGAGTGGTCAGTGAGCTATCAAATTGTTGTTCCTAAGTCATATCGACAGGAAATTCTTAATTTAGCCCATGAAACTCCTTTGGCTGGTCATTTAGGAGTCCGTAAGACTTATCACAAGATCTTGAATCATTTTTATTGGCCGAAACTGAAAAGTGATGTTTCTAAATACTGCAGATCTTGTCACACTTGTCAAATGGTAGGAAAACCCAATCAGAAGATACCTAAGGCTCATCTGCAACCTATTCCTGCATTTGATGAACCATTTAGTAGAATAATAGTAGACTGTGTTGGTCCTTTACCTAAAACCAAGTCAGGCAACAAATATTTGTTGACCATCATGTGTGCATCTACAAGATTTCCAGAGGCAATTCCTCTGAGAAATATAAAAACTAAAACTATTGTGAAAGCTTTGGTGAAGTTTTTTACACTTGTTGGCCTTCCCAAATCTGTCCAGTCGGATCAAGGGTCAAATTTTATGTCTGGAATTTTCCAACAAGTTATGCATGAATTAGGCATCCAGCAGTTTAAATCTTCTGCCTATCACCCTGAAAGTCAAGGTGCTTTGGAAAGATTTCATCAAACTTTGAAGAATATGATTCGATCATATTGCTTTGATACAGAAAAGGATTGGGATGAGGGTGTTCATTTGTTGTTGTTTGCTGTTAGGGAATCAGTTCAAGAGTCGTTGGGTTTTAGTCCCTTTGAACTAGTTTTTGGTCATACTGTCCGTGGACCATTGAAATTATTGAAAGAGAAACTTCTTTCAAATGAAGATTCAAAGATTAATCTTCTTGATTATGTCTCCGATTTCAAATACAAGTTGTCAAAGGCCTGTGAAGTAGCAAGAACTAATCTTCACAATACCCAGTCAAAAATGAAATTAAGGTATGACAGAAATACACAGGAAAGGAGTTTTAAACCTGGTGACAAAGTTCTGGCTCTCTTTCCCATACCTCAGAATCCTCTTCAGGCTAAATTTTATGGTCCTTATACCGTTGAAAAGAAAGTAAATGACTTAAATTATATCATTAACACTCCTGGGAGACGGAAACAGAAACAACTTTGTCATATAAATATGTTAAAGGAATATTTTGACAGAGATAGCCCAGCTAATTATTCTGTTAGTTTAGTTGTACCTGTCCCACACAGTGAAGATATCAACGATGGAGTACGATCAGACTATAATGACTCTGGTATAACCAATCTTCGGAATTCAGAAATATTGAACAACCTAGACCAGAAACTTTCACATCTACAACAACAGGAAAGAAATGAACTAAAACAGCTATTACATGAATATGAGCACTTGTTTCCTGATGTTCCAACACGAACAAGTAAAATTTATCATGACGTTGACATTGTAGATTCTGCGCCTGTGAAACAGCATCCTTATAGGATGAATCCTCTCAAACAGAACTATCTGAAGAAAGAAATTCAGTATTTACTGGAGAATGATTTCATAGAACCAAGTAAAAGTAACTGGAGTTCACCATGTATTCTTGTTCCCATGCCAGATAATACATTCCGTATGTGTACTGACTATAGAAAAGTCAACAGTGTCACCAAAACTGATTCATTTCCAATCCCAAGAATGGACGATTGCATTGATAAAATTGGAAATGCGGAATATGTCACCAAGTTTGACCTTTTAAAAGGATTCTGGCAAATTCCACTGACGGAAAGGGCAAAAGAAATTTCAGCATTTGCAACTCCAGATGGACTTTATCAATATAAAGTTATGCAGTTTGGAATGAAAAATTCGCCTGCAACGTTTCAACGTCTGATGAACATGATAACATTTGGTCTTGATAATTGTGACGCTTATATCGATGACGTCATTATCTACAACAACACCTGGGAAGATCATTTGGAAACCATTCGAAAATTCTTCGATCGACTCAGCGATGCGAATCTGACAATTAATTTGAGCAAAAGTGAGTTTTGCCATGCTTGTGTCACATTTTTAGGACATATTGTGGGACAAGGTCAAGTTAAACCTATAGAAGCTAAGGTCAAAGCTATCTCTGAATTTCAAGTTCCAATTTGTAAAAAGCAACTGATGCGATTTCTAGGTATGGCTGGATATTATCGGAAATTTTGTTCCAATTTTTCCAAAATTGCTGAACCTTTAACAAGTTTATTTAGTAAGAAAACCAAATTTCATTGGTCTGACAAGTGTGAGGAATCTTTTGACAAGTTAAAGGCCATGCTTAAGAATGCACCAGTTCTTTCTGCACCAAATTTTAGCCAATCATTTAAATTATCTGTTGATGCAAGTGATGTAGGGGTTGGTGGAGTATTGATTCAGGAAGACAAAAGTGATGTGGATCACCCTGTGTGTTATTTTTCTAAAAAACTAAACAAGCACCAGAAAAATTATTCCACAATTGAGAAGGAATGTTTGGCTTTGATATTGGCTTTACAGCATTTTGAAGTGTATGTTACCTCAGTTCTTTCTCCAATTATTGTGTACAGTGATCACAATCCCCTTACTTTCAACAACAAAATGAAAGATAAAAATCGGAGATTGTTGAGATGGAGTTTGATATTGCAGGAATATAACATTGACATCAAACACAACAGGGGAAAAGACAATGTGATTGCAGATGCACTCTCACGTGCCTAGAAATGTAATATTGCTTGATGTAATTAAGTCCAGTATCATAAAACATGTTCTTTTGTAATTTTGGTTATTATAGTATTAGATGTATATTCAAAAGAAAGCTTTATTATATAAATCTTTCTTTTTCTTTATGAGGGGAGGTGTTATGTATGATGTTTATATAATATTATAAATATTTTAGGAAATTATAAATGTTTCTTCACTTTAATATTTGCTTGAATCTTGGTGTTTATCAGGAAAAACATGTTTAACTAGTGTCCTTGAATTAGGTTGTTTTGATCAATAAGTTTTCTCAATTTGAAGGTCAAGGTTGAATTTTGTTTACAGTTAGAATTCCATTAAGATGACTCATATTCTAGAACATTCTGTCATGTGACCAATCTTTATATATACCATGTTTGGTGGACATTTTTTCAGTTTTGACATCACCATCAGTCTTGTAAAGAGCTATTACAGTTGTGAAAATTCATTCCAAATTCTAAGAGAGGAATTATTTTAAATATTCATTGGATTATAACAGTGCTCATAAACTTTTGGATTTTGGATTTTTAATTGATGATTTTGGAATTTAAGTGAACTTATTCAGATATTTTGGAATACTTCATTTTGACATCAGCACATCAAGATTTCTAGTACATCAGGACTTTGGAGACCATTAGCACATCATAGCATTCAAGGACACAGCCGTGAATTCGGAACATTCTATATTTAGGACTTGTGATTAGAACAATCATTCTTATTGGATTATTAGGATTTCAAAACACATTACTGTAAGTGACTTTTTGATTTTTCATTTTTATTATCTAGTAATAAATTGCTTGTTGATTTTTACTTGATTTGTTGGTTTCACTTTCTTTCTGTTACATTTTTCTTAGACCATAGAGTCGTAACAATATATATATATATATCCTATCAGACGTATATTTTCCTAGAAAACATTGCGGTAATCTTGATATAGTAGAATATATCTTTTAACGTACATTATTTTATGTTCCTATGAGAAATATGATTTAGCTGTGTTTATTAACCCCAAGAAAGAATTAATTTTTCTACATAGAGCCTGTATATGTTCAATCCAATGGAATTGCTGTCAACAATTATCCCCAGAATTGTGTCCTAGGACACAATTATAATACATGCATGGTTCAATTTAGATTTAAATTATCATGTTTTAGTTTTTCTTTCTTTTGTTTGGTAGAAATCATTAAAACATTGGTTTTCTCAGTATTTGTCTTCCTATTATTTTACTTACATTAGCAATCTAATTTATCCAGAGACATTTGTACAGACATTCCTAGATCTTAATTAGATTGTTTAAAATCTGATAGGGTTTTATCGTGTGCACATTAATCAGTGGATGAAATGCGTTTAGCTGTTTTCAAAGACAAATCATTAATGAACAGAAGGAACAGGATATGACTCAGAATTGACCCCTGCGGTATTCCACATGTTTTTGACTCCTCTTTAGGAATGTTTCCTTTCACTATGACTCATTGTGATATATATATATATATATATATATATATATATATATATATATATATATATATATATATATATATATATATATATATGGTGTGTGTGTGTGTGTAAAAGTGAAAAATGAAAGTGTACAAATGAATTTAAAATGAAAGTGTAAAAATGAATTTATACTTATTTCAAGTCTAGCATTGATTCGAGGAAAATGTTTTTCCTATTTCTAAGATTGTACTTGTTTTTCTCACCAATCAATACATTACTATGTACGGTACAGTGCCTACGTCAGTATATGAATACAGTACCTATATCAGTATATAAATACAGTACCTATATCAGTATATAAATACAGTACCTATACCAATATATGATTACACAAGTATGTGAATACAGTACATATATCAATGCACAGAGTACATATATATGCATATGAATACAGTACCTAAATCAGTGTATGAATACAGTATTTATATCAGTATATGAACACAGTACATATGTCTGCATATGAATACAATACCTATATCAATATATGAATAAAATACTGATATCAGTATATGAATACAGTACCTAACAGGGCTCAGGAACAAAAATTTCAAGCACTCGTCTTTGGGACGAGTGAGTTACAAGAATTACTCGTCCCTGTCCTCATTATACTCAACACACAACACTTCTCCACTACACTGCTTATGTTTTTACTAAAGAATCAGGGATACCTGTTGCAAGTTTGATACTAAAATGGGTCAAAGTCATGAAAATAATATATTCTAATACATGACTCCTTTTTTAACATATAATAAGAGACAAGTTTTGTAACTCGATAGATTGCATTTTGCACACACAGCTCTTGATTTGTCAGTGGTATTCGCGTTTACAGTGAAACCTTTCATTCATCTAGTTGTCATAATTTTCCTTTTCAGTGAACTATCACACATCTTTATCAGTTAGAATAATATGAGACAGAGAATGTCAGAATTGTATGATTTTCTTATGGTCAGACCTTGTTATGCTTGCTCCAGATCATCAGTATTTTCAAGACTGTACAGCTTTATTAATACGTTGTCACGCCAAAGCAAAGAAACCATCATATGCGTATATAATTACTTTTCACAAGACAAATGTCAGTAACTTGCGTTTAAAAGAAGAATTCCAACCGTCTCAATTTCTACCAACTTTCGTACTAAATGGTCCTTTTGGGTCAAACCTCCATTCTAGAGAGCTACACATGGGCGCCATAAAAAGGAAGATCGCTGATTGGTCAAAAGAATTTAAACATTTCTCGGTAATTATCACAACTAGATTTCGACCAGTTAGCTGTTGTCACGACATTCTCTGCTTAATAAATAAATTACAACAGCATGCATTGTGTGAAAGTTGGTGGGGAATCGGCTGAAACACTTAAAATACTCATTTCAAATGCATGTAAGTTGGCAACATTTTTCTTGTTCAAAGTAATTATATGCTTATGAAATTTCTGTAGGCATCTTCCCTTTGGCATGACAATGTATCAATAAAGCTTCAGTCTTGAAAATACTGGTTACCTGGGGAACTGTAACATTGCCTGACCAGATGAAAAATCACACAAATTTTGACATTCGCCATCTCTTAACTTCACAGAGGTCTGGATCATTAAGATGCTCATTGAAAAGGAATCTTTCTCCAGATCAAAATGACACCTAAATTACTGAAAAGTGTCGCTGTAAATGCAAACACCTTTAAGAAATCGAGGGCTAAATGTGAAACTGCAACATAATGTTTATAATATTTATCCATTTAAGTATCAAGCTTACATCCGGTACCTGTGTAAAAAAACGAAGTTCTTTTTCTTTGTAACATGTTCTAGACTGGTAACAAGCAGGCAAATTAGGCATAGGTTATTTGTAACTGACGCCAAATGTTAAGCGATGTTGAACTTCGGCGCTTGTTAAGGGTAGAAAATGCACTCAGATATATTCGCAAGGTGCGATCATGCGTCCAATCGGCCATCCCAGGTACGAGTACGTAGTAAAGTTTTGCTCGGCCCAGAAAATATTTACCCGGTCATAACGAGTAGACGAGTAGTTGTCGTAAGCCCTGACCTATATCAGTATATGAATTCAGTATCTATACCAGTATATCATACAGTATTTATATCAGTATAAGAACAACTTACTTATAACATGATATTAATACAGTACCTATATCAGGATATGAATACAGTACCGATACCAGTATATCATACAGTATTTATATCAGTATATGCACACAGTACCTATATCAGTATATGAATACAGTATCTATACCAGTATATCATACAGTATTTATATCAGTATATGAACACATTACTTTTATCATGATATGAATTCAGTACCTATATCATGATATGAATACAGTACCTATATCAGGATATGAATACAGTACCTATATCAGGATATGAATACAGTACCTATATCAGTATATAATATAGTATCTATACCAGTATATGAATACAGTATATATACCAGTATATCATACAGTATTTATATCAGTATATGAACACAGTATTTATATCAGTATATGAACACAGTACTTATATCAGGATATGAATACAGTACCTATATCAGGATATGAATACAGTACCTATATCAGTATATAATACAGTATCTATACCAGTATATGAATACAGTATATATACCAGTATATCATACAGTATTTATATCAGTATATGAACACAGTACTTATATCAGGATATGAATACAGTACCTATATCAGAATATGAATACAGTACCTATATCAGGATATGAATACAGTACCTATATCAGGATATGAATACAGTACCTATATCAGGATATGAATACAGTACCTATATCAGGATATGAATACAGTACCTATATCAGTATATAATAAGCACTTTACCAGTATGTGAGTCTACCCCATCACGAATAAAGTTATACTCTTTCAAATGTATTTAATCAGCCTAATAGATATAGTGCAGATGCACCGCCACTCAGTGAATGAAATTAAAAGAGTATTATGTTTGCATATTTTCACTTATGATGCATGATATACAATTCTGAATATCTGCATTATGTAGAATATCTGACTGATAAAGGTCGATTTTTCAAGATAGAACATTAATATAGATACATGAATAAACAAGGTGCAAGAAGTACACTGAAACTGGTGTTCTTGGTATATCAATATTTAAACATAGCGGCATGGCTTGCTAACAATAAATCACGAACTTGTAGATTGTGTATCAAATAGAAATTACTATATTTATTCTTTTTATACATGTAACAGATCTGTAGGAATAATATACAAACTTTCTGTATTTCCCATTATATTCTGGATTAGATTCTACTTATTCAAGTATAATTGTAAGTACGTTTAACTCAAATTGAAACAAAGTTAGTGTCAAAGTATTGTTTCATATCTAGCATTGACCTCTTTGATGCCTCAGATTTAATAATCAAATGAACAATCTGGCGAAATCATACATACATCCATCCATCCATCCATCAATCATTCAGTAACGAATAAAGAAATGAACTTACAATTGACAGAAAAATAAATATTCCTTACAATTATATCATACATTTCTCAGCTCGCCTGCCCGCACATAGTCTAGAATTAGTTTCTGATAAAATCCAGCTTACTTTAGGAATTTTTTTTTTTTTTTTTTTTTTTAAAGCAAAGGGGAGATACATTTTAAATGGAAGAAAAACATTTAGAACTAGTAATTTTCTTTTTCAGTTCAATATAATTTATATAAAAAATGTCGACCACTTAGAATATATTGAAACAAAACAGTTTGATTTGCAGTTCTTTCGAGACTGTGGTTTTTAATAGATTCATTTACAGATAAGTTAGTTCAAAGTGTCGTTGAAATTTGGTTGGATTTGGGTATTATATTATTACCGCATTCCTCGCCGACATTAACAATGAACTGTAGATGCACTTTATGAACGTTTAAGTTATCAATAAAAAGGTATACATAACGCTTACCTGACCTAAATATTAACATCAACGGACATGAAAACAAAATCTACGGCGCTAATGTATCTTACTGGAAAAAATTTTTTTTAGACGCGAGCTTCTGGCAGAACGAGGTTCAGGAATAAGATATTTTATTATGGAAAGAATTGCTTTGCTTTCCACTGCAAGGAACGAAAAATCCTTTATCTCAAGAGAAGCTATCTAAATTTTGTGTTCAGAAAAATTACAAGAGAAAGATGTATAGTTCTTACTTTCTTTGGAAATTTTGATTTCAATTTCGTCAACTGACAAATTTCCTGTTTAGCAAACTGTACCTGTCTTTCATTCTTTCTAACCTACCTTTATGTAATTAAAAAAAACACCTGTTCGACGATAAATTACTCCAAATTTTATTTTCTCATAGAAACTTAGTTTTAGAGGCTCAAAATGTATAAACCTTTACAAATAAAGAGCAAGACACCCGTTGTAGGTGGTTTTCAATATCTGGAAATGAAATAGTACAGGAATGTATCATATTTCTCAGTATTATGTTCATATTTTATTCCAAAGGTGCTGATGCAGCTGGAGGAAAATATCCCATTTTGGCATTCGTTTTAATATTTATTGCCATCATGATGGTCATCATTATTTTTCCTTCATTTGCAGAGGCTTTAGGGCGTAGATAAAAAGTTTATGATATATTACATATTGCAGGGAAGTTTAATGAAAAATTCCCTCGCGTGGAAAGTATTTCTAGAGGACTAATAACTGATCTACCGTCCGTATTAAACCTGAGATTTGATGGTTATATCGTGAGAATTATTTCTGAAAAATCTAATTTCTGAGGGAATAGACTCCAAGGAACTCTTTGTTATCGCTAACTGGATTGTCAATGACAAATATAACACACGCATATCGGTGTCAGCCCGTAAGATCCAGTGCAATCTGGTTTTGACATTTTGTTGGACTTAAACGGAGACATAACGTCTTGCTGGTTGTTTTGTCATTTTCACATTTTAAAGTATGTTTATTCCTCGATGTCTTTAATTTGTAGCATACTTGTTTTCGATTTATATGTTTAGTCACTACAATTTTACCTGAATAGTCAAAACATCGCTGGCTAGTCTTAAGCATTCAAATTTTCGATATTTTATCTTTTTTTGTTTATAAACTGAACGTCATTGAATGAATGTATTAGTATCAGTAGTAGTGTTACTACCAGCTGTGTGTTTCCAGTTTCGAAGAGTTTTCGTTAATTTTATGCTTCATATGAAAAAAAAAGTGTGATCTGGTGAAAGCATGACGAGGAATGTTGGCGCATTTGCAGCCTATTCAATTGCAGCAATAATATTTAGATGGCCAAAGATGTATTTTCCTAAAAAAAAGACCTTAACATTCTGGTTACATTTGAGATGGAAATTAGCCCCAAAGTTAAAATCATCGGAAGAGACAGAAATAGCTTTATCTTTCTAAAAAATTGTTTTTACATCGGAATTATATTTGTTAAACAAAATGTATTATTGTTACTATCAGCTATTTGTTTTCATTTTCGAAGATTCTCTATAATTTTTAACTATCCTGCCATAAAGCGTAATCTCTTGCAAATCGTATGACCTTGATGCGCTTTTTGCAGCCGATTCAATCACGTGACTAACTTACAATGACAAAAACTCTAGCCATTATTGTTAAATTTACGATAGTAATTATCTAACCAAAGATTTTTCGAAGGATATAGAGTTTTCTATCATGATTTCTTTCACATTGGATTTATACTTGTCATTAAAAAAATAAATTATTATTACTATCAGGGTCGCTTTCAGATGGGAAGATTCTTTATTATTTTCTATCATCCGTCATTGGCACACATGTGTGTCCATTTTGATACCTATGGTTCATGGAGACTATTATTTAGTCAAGTTTCACATATTATAACTCCTATATTTTTGATATAACTGTAAGATCTTCTTTTCTTCTTGTAAACAAAATACCAACACGACTGTTATTTCTTCACGGTATATGATATGTTTCAATTACTGGTTACAGACGTAATATAGATACACATTTATAAAACAGGATTGCCTGTATCTTTTAATATTACATTTAATGTATTGATTTTGCTCACATATATATGTGTGTGTGTGTCTGTGTGTGTCAGTTTATATGTATCTTTCTGCTCTGTGTTCTGTCTCCTTTTATCTAAACTTTTCTGATTCTTCCTCGCCTAAAACGTAAAAAGAAATAGTTATAAAATTCGAAGTTTTATGACTATCAAAAATTGTATCCAATTATGATGCTGCAATGGGAAGACTCTATTTTACCGTTAAGGCCACGTTTTTCATGTATTTTTAATTGCGGAATCCGGTAGAATCCAGTATGCTACTGCCGTGTGTGCTCGAAGTCGGTGAATCCCGGAGGCAAATGTCACGGTAAATGGCTATTATTAAAATCCCACGGAATTACGTACTTATTGACGTTTGTTTTTAAATGGCTGAGGGCGTCCTAGAATTGTTAGTTTGAAGTCCGTATTACATCGCTTTGACATTTCCACTTAAAACACACCATTTTGGAAAGATGTCTGCTAGATTTCTCCCATGTTGTTTATTTGAAGAAATGGAGAGAGGAAGAATAAAAAAGTCCGAGACAGAACATTCTTTAGCTGGAGCGATGTGGTAACTAAGATGTCATGTAAGTGATTGTTCTATTTGCTTTTTGAAAAATGAGGTTGATGTCTTCCCTCACAATTTTCAGAGATAAATCATTTTTCCGTGATCGAAAAAAGTCCAAATTGCTTCAATAATTCTACATGAAAGAGAGAACATATTTTAATTCAAACCAAATGGGAATAAAGTATCATACTTTGTTGCAAATAGATTATTAAATAAACTATGAATATAGAAACGCCAACTAAGAAAAATAGCTTGCTTGCGTCATGTAAATTCATTTAATCACCATCACTTTAGATGCCACGTATTTGAATCGAATTAGGTTAATTAACGTAACACACAACATCAAACGATACGACAAAGCTGTTGAAAAATTATATTTATAATTGATATTTCTAGGAATTATATAATTATCTTGACATTGTTAGTAATCGGATTTACCTTTAGATTACTTACAAAGAAACAAACAAACGCTCATTATCAATTAGGATACACCAATCTATATTTATAAACGAACAGATTCCAGAAATAATACCAGGTAAATAATGTATTTACATAATGAATAGGAGAAAACAATTCGTATATCGGTAACTTTTCTCCTCCGCTTTGTTTACATCAATTTCTTCACCTTGAGTGCTGAGAACAAAAAAGGAAAATACACATTTTCATATGGTATAATTATGAGACAGGGTGCGTTTCATTGAAAAATACTATCGCCTACGAAAGAAAAGAGGTGTTCTACTTTTAGGTCACGTATATAAAAGTCGGAGCCAGTTCTGCTTTCAATTATTATGATATCTGCTCAATTACCTTTATTGCAGGTAGTCAAGAGGAGAAGTATTAAAGTCAAACCTAATGTATGTCTGTCTGTATGTATGTATGTCTGCCTCTGTCTCTCCCTGCCTTAACATCACACCAGCTCATATTTACAGACAAACGCTTGCACAGCTATAGTTGATGACCCCCATGATTTCATCCATCTATTTATTTATTTTTTCTTTCTTTCATTCTCTCTTCCTATCTTTCTGCTGTGATATGTACATACATACATACATACATACATACATACATACATACATACATACATACATACATACATACATACATACATACATACATACATACATACATACATACATACATACATACATGCGTACATACATACATTAACAGTAGGCCAACGTAATCGACATGTTACGAAAGTTGGTAACGACATTAAGATTGACATGATTTCTCAACGTTTCGTGCCAGGCAAATCTTGAACAAAAAACCATTGAGACCACCAAGAAACTTCTCCAGCTGGACGAATTATAGAAATAAAAGGGTAAAATGGTCATGGAAGCGGAGGACCAGGTGCTCAGCGTCAACAATGTGGAAGCAAGTGTACAAACTCAAGACGTCTTAACATTTTGCGTAAATGTGCATGAGTAAGGATGAAATAGTCAACCACCTGATCAGTGATCTGTGAATGCAGCAAGCTTGCCAAAGCGAGTTACAGAATCAGCACGACAAACTAGTCGTCTCCATACACACTGGCAGCAGTCAAAGAAATATGGGCTTATATGGCACGCCAAATCGTTCAAAATAAGGCGAGCTGAAGTAATCGTAGGGTGAGCTGGAGCAATTGTAGGGTGAGCTGGAGTAATTGTAGGGTGAGCTGGAGTAATCGTAGGGTGAGCTAGAGAAGGCGAGCTGAAGTAATCTTAGGGTGAGCTAGAGTAATCGTTTGCCGAGCTGAAGTAATCGTAGGGTGAGCTGGAGTAATCGTAGGTCGAGCTGAAGTAATCGTAGGGTGGGCTGGAGTAATCGTAGGGTGGAGCTGGAGTAATCGCTGGGTGAGCTGAAGTGATCGTAGGGTGAGCTGAAGTTGTCGAAGGGTGAGCTGGAGTAATCGTAGGGTGAGCTGAAGTTGTCGTAGGGTGAGCTGGAGTAATCGTAGTGTGAGCTGAAGTTGTCGTAGGGTGGAGCTGGAGTAATCGTTGGGTGAGCTGAAGTAATCGCTGGGTGAGCTGAAGTGATCGTAGGGTGAGCTGAAGTTGTCGAAGGGTGAGCTGGAGTAATCGTAGGGTGAGCTGAAGTTGTCGTAGGGTGAGCTGGAGTAATCGTAGTGTGAGCTGAAGTAATCGTAGGGTGAGCTGGAGAAGGCGAGCTGAAGTTATCGTAGGGTGAGCTGGAGTTATCGTAGGGTGAGCTGAAGTAATCGTCGGGTGAGCTGGAGAACCCGAGCTGAAGTAATCGTAGGATGAGCTGAAGTAATCGTAGGATGAGCTGAAGTAATCGTAGGATGAGCTGAAGTAATCGTAGGATGAGCTGAAGTAATCGTAGGATGAGCTGAAGTAATCGTAGGATGAGCTGAAGTAATCGTAGGATGAGCTGAAGTAATCGTAGGATGAGCTGAAGTAATCGTAGGATGAGCTGAAGTAATCGTAGGATGAGCTGAAGTAATCGTAGGATGAGCTGAAGTAATCGTAGGATGAGCTGAAGTAATCGTAGGGTGAGCTGAAGTAATCGTAGGATGAGCTGAAGTAATCGTAGGATGAGCTGAAGTAATCGTAGGATGAGCTGAAGTAATCGTAGGATGAGCTGGAGTAATCGTAGGGTGAGCTGAAGTAATCGTAGGATGAGCTGAAGTAATCGTAGGGTGAGCTGAAGTAATCGTAGGGTGAGCTGAAGTAATTGTAGGATGAGCTGAAGTAATCGTAGGATGAGCTGAAGTAATCGTAGGATGAGCTGAAGTAATCGTAGGATGAGCTGAAGTAATCGTAGGATGAGCTGGAGAAATATATATAATGGTTAGTTGGGCAACTAGTTTGACAACATTTGATGCGTTGCTCTGAAACTTGGCAGAGTTGTGCCCCTTTTAATCCATTTTGAATGTTCTTTTACACATTCCAACAAGTACATTCTGACAGAAACATTACGTTGTTTTACCTGAACCACTGATTCAGACAAGAAGGGGGGCAGGAGCATCCATGTTTTATGGATACATTTCTAGTTACACTTATTTACTACAATGATTTGTGTTTATCAAGCTGTATATCAGACTGATCCTGTTGTGACATATGTTAATGAAGAAAAACAATGTAAATCTAATTTACATTTTATTTTAGTGAATGGTTATAGTAGATAAAGCTTTGAACAAGAACAGTTAGAATAGGACAAAACATGTATACAAATTAATCAGTGAATGTAACCTCTTAAATCAAAGTTGTAAGGGAAGCTCTTTTTTAAGTCAATTGATAAGAATGTGAATTTCAGAAACTAGTTTCAAACATTTTAAAAGTTGTCACGGCAATTGCACATTTTTCATGTGGTCTCTTTCTCAGTTCTGTAAAATTTGAACCATACTCTCATTTCACCTGATAGGAAGTTTCTTGGTAAAAGACAGAAGTAGCACGTATGATTCTCTGAAATATAAGTGCATCAATGTCATAAAAAATTCTCCAAATACTCGGATAAGGACACAATTCTTAAATTGTGTCTTTGTATCACCATGAATGTAATAAAGGTGGGTGTATAGCAATTTTGCTAATTCTGTTTGTAAACCTTTCCCCATTTCCAAGGCATAACACTCAAACAGTTCAAGGTATTTGAAGAAACTTGGTGTGCATATCAACAAAGTGGTGTTGATGTGATCCATTCTTAATATAGTTTTTGCCAAGCCTACCTTGCTGGAAGCTCGACATAGTGATAAATTTAGCAGTTGTGTGTATGTGTGACTCTGTCTGCATGTCCTTCCATCTCTCTGTCCATCCACACACATTAGATTAACCTCAGCAAAGTATAAGTTCAGGTTCAATATCCAGGCCATATCCAGGCCATGGCCAGCCTCTATTTTATGTTATCATGGAACAAAATTTAGTGTCAGTAGTAACAGAGCTACTTAAATGGCTTGATATGGCATATCCCCATGCTTGTATTATATATTACCCCCACCCACCAGGGGCCCAAAAAAGTATACCTCTATCACATAGGCAATCTAGGTACAAAGTTTTTGTGAATTTCCAACTGGCAGTTCAGGAGGAAATAGAGTTATGGACAGATGGAGGGGTACACCAGTATCACCTATTCAAGCGTACGGATAATAAAAATAGACAGCATGGACCGTAATGTATTTTAAGAAGTGGGGTAACAAATAGTTCTGGACCACACAAAATACCAGTAGGTACCATAAAATTAATTAACTACCATCCTCTCTACTGTCTTGTAAAGAACATACTAGGTATAGGTATCACTCTTCTGATGGTGTTGCCCTTGTTGTCCGCTAGATTTAAATAATTATAAGATCATATGGGTTTTATTGCAATTAATTTGTCGGCATTATCCCACTCTATTTAATACAAGGGCATGTAGCAATCACTATGTCTGTTAGTATCTCCGTCAGTCTGTAAACAGCTCTGTTGTGCATTGTCGTACATTGCGTGCTTGTTACAATGCAAGAGTCGATATTTCTTGTCTGATTTCCATCAAACCTGGAATATTTTTTTATCGTCTAAATCTCAGGAGACTTAAATAATGAACGAGATCAATGCAGTTTAATGGGATAATCTAGCATCTGATTGGTTAATATTGTTGCCACTCTAGAGGCCATATATCTGATCAGATTTTAACCAAACGTGTACAATATGCTTACATCATCAAGATCTTCAACGCTTTTTATAATACACAAGAACCATGCATATTAATGATGTGATCGTGCATTTGATTGGCTGATATCATCAAGATATATACTGTTTTGCTTTTATTGTGAAAATGATCTTTGCATATTTATGTGGTGATATTGTATATGATCAAGCTTGGTAATAAGGATTATGTCATTAAGTTATTGGTTGAGTGTGATTATGATTGAAATTCATGCATATTAATGATATGACCTTGCATCTGATTGGCTGAGCTTGTGAACAATCTAGCAGCTTTTGATCAAACTTATTAAATAGTTATATATTATCAACGTGTTGGATGAGTTTGATCAGGATCAAGAGCCACACATGTTAAAGAGGTAATTTTGAATCTGATTGGCTGACCTTGTTACCACTTTAAAGACTGAATTCCTTTTGGAGTTAGATTCAAATTAAGTTTGTATTATCATTGCCATAGACAAATTCTGTAATAAGTCAGGTCAGTGCATATTAATGACATACCTTGCATCTGATTGGCTGAGCATGTTGCCTCTTTAGATTCTTAGACTATATTTCCAATCCAGTTCTACAAAACTCTGCAAATGGGTTTATATCAAGATGACGTGGATGACTTCATTTATGAGCAAGAGTATGTGATTATTAATTATGCCATTATCTTTAGAGCACATTTTTATGAGGATATGGTAAAGTAGGTAAAATCAAGATGATATAAAGTTTGGAAGAGAGTTTACCTAGGTTGTGTTCTTACATAAACCTACTTAGTGAAATGGTGACCTGTTCAGTGAGTGATATCAGGCCCACTTGGATCTCTTGTTTCTAATTTAATTGAGAAATATTTCGAAGAAAAAACTTTTTTTTGTCATCGCAATGTTTACAAGTTGTGAATTGTGTATTCACATAAATATTATGAAAATTAATTAAGTGGTATGTCGCAGACTAAAACGAGCTACTGTGCTAAAAACAAAGTTGAAAATGAGTTCCCTAGACAGCCCACTGGGTAAATAATGACTAAATAATATAGCCATCAGATGAGTGTGAATGCCAGTTATGGGTAATTTGTATTAATTTATTGAAAAGTATGTAAGGATTGGGCATGGTTACGGACTTACCAAAAAAGTCAGTATGTACAAAATTATGATTTGATCAGACATAAGTTTACATTCTGTTATGATGAGACCTTTTTAGAACATGGTGGTACTTCACCTTCGTAAACCTTATCAATGCCTATTACAAATGGAAAATTTATCACCGAAAAATGTGTGCAGAACATATTTGGACAGAGTTTTAATTCAGGTACATGTACTCATGTTATCTAAGTTGTGCAGATGTGCTTTACTTAGTTAACATTTCCCATTTAAAATATTTTTCATGATGCCATTACCCCCACCCCCACCCCCACCCCAAAGAAAAAGAAAAATGAAAAAAGACGTCTATTTTGCCATTTCATGTATTTGTTTTCATTTGTCAACCATTGTCTGTACAGATATGAAACGTTCAGTTCTTATTACGTAAGTGGAAGCCGAGGGTTATGTTGCCTGTATACTACTCTGGTTTACAGTAACGTTTTCTTCTGGTTTAGACTTTTTACCAAGAAACTTCCTATACATTTCTTGAAGGATTTCATATATAAAGTTAGAATCTTTTTCATTTGAAATAAACACATCAGTCTTTTACAACTTTAGGGTTTCTTATCTCATTTGGCGGCAACACATTTACTATGCACCTCTGCCGTTGTTAGTTCAATTCCCTTGTTTCGACACGTTGCAGATTTGTGGTGGCCAACCAAAAACTGATGGGTTCCTCGCAGTTCTACATTTTCCTCCACATTAAATACCATGTCCTGTATTTTCTAAAAAATTTTAGAACTCAGAAAAGTTCGATAATCTGTAACTTTCTTGAAAAAAAAATAAAAATCATGGAACTTTAAGGATCTACTTTACTTTGGTGTCTTCAATAACGTGCTAATTTAATTTACTTAGAATTTGCACTTTAAATATGTTATACAAATTCGGGTTTTTGAGATTAAGCTCGATGGTTTTTTTCTTCAACAAAGTTTCTAGAATGCTGGTGTCATCACAACGGCATTTGAGCCGTCCAGAGCGCCTCGTACAAGTTGATGAAAAGTATTTCGTAATCGACGTTAAATAAACAAAGTTTAAGTTTAAATCTAAATGCCGAAATGTATTAAAGTAAATATGTATTCAAAGCGTCTGGTGTCAAATTGTACTGTCGGAATTGTCAGAATGTCCAGTTATTTGGTTCAAAGTTCCGTTATCAATAATGCGTCGGACATTGACACTTATAAAACCACGAAAACTTAAACACATCACAGGGGTGCAGTACAAACATGGCAAACGTCAGCAGATCTTATACAGGTGTTAGTGGGAAACGCTTGGCTTCAATGGCATTCAAGTCAGTTTGCCGATTTTTCTCAAACCGTCATTGTTCAAACCAATCCCAAAATGAAGGTCACACCGTGCTCTCATTTTATTTATACTATTGACCTGTTATTTAGTCCATATATGTTCAGAAAACAGATTTGTAGGCTGTACTACTTTGTTGTGCAAGCATTTTGTGCTGTTTCAATTTTTGTTTTTCCCCAAAATGCGGAAATCATTCCACTTCATACATCCGAGGTGTTTATTCTGGCTTGACAAGAAAGGATTATGAAAAGATCTTATGATCCATACCTTTTCAAAGATGGACAAGTCAATGTTATTAGCAACGGGCGATATTAGCTAAGAACTGTGTATAAACAAGGGGCAATCTTGTAACATTACAGAAATAATGTACATATGATTCTATATTCTGAGTAAGAAAACGTGGGAACAAAGGGTGCCTTTGGGCGGATCCAGAAATATCGTTTAGGGATGACGTAAACAAGTAGGCGCGGGGTCTGTGGGACGGAACCCCTCGTAGGGATCCAGGTGACGAAGCCCCCGGAAGCTCATGCAGTATACGCGTTTCCAGGGTATAATTGTAACCATCTAATTGTAAAGAAAGGTAATCTAGGAAACATTACGGTTGTTCGCGCTCATATTTTTTTTTGGGGGGGGGGTGAGGAAGAGGCCTCGTCCCCCACCCTCCTGGATCCGCCCTTGATGACTGAGACTTGCATTTTTTGCATGACGGGAGCCGCGGTAGCTCAGCTGGTAGAGAGTTGGACTCGTAATTGAAAGGTCGCGGGTTCGATACCCGCGCAAGCCAGCTCTGGTCGACTACCTTTGGTGTGTTGGGAACTGCACTTAGCTCCCACTTCTTCGGCATGATATAGCCAACAATGTATTAAAAGTGCTGTTAAAATCGAAACAAAAAAATTATTTGTATGACGCTATCTAATAACCGTCTAGCGTTGAAGCCAGTGAAAGACTTGTCTATAAATGCATCCCTCAGAATGTAGGTCATGTGATCGGGGTTTGAGTTGAGTAGAATTTATCATGCATAAAACAGAAGGGAACAATTAGGTAACTAATCGGCTTTTCATCTTTACTTTTAGAACACGGCTTACGAAATCAATAGCACTAAAAAGATGACAGATTTTCATTCATTTAGGTAAACTTTTTTTTAAAAATGTTAGAAAATTGTCTTCGCTGAACCCAAGTAATATAAACTTCTAACTCCTATCATTTCAAACAAGCGCATTTAGAAATCATAGAGCAGTGACCCATAGTGGTTGCAAACAGCAAAATGAAAGTTTATAATCCTCGGCAACAATATTTATTTCATATAGGTTTTGTCTATGCGTTATTTGTTAACATCTTTCATGTTTACTAGGCAAATTCGATTCAAAATCTAATAAAGGTCAACCTATACAAACTGGAGGTGTAGATATTCTTTGAAGTCCGTGAGGTTACTTCCATGAAAGGAAGACAAAGACGAGAAGATAAACAGTTTCAACAACTTATTTATCTGCTGAATCAATCACTTTGAAATGTAAGAACGTTACCTAATATGCATTGTTTTTAATACAAATGAAATGGCATAGGCTGTTGTTTACTCG
>JAQPZY010001695.1:7160000-7225000 GCA_029931535.1 Margaritifera margaritifera
TCACTCATAGGCTGTTAGCGCGATTTGCCGATCTTATCACAAAAGTATAGCGATTTGGCCAAACATTAACTTTACGGTCCATGGGAATTGAATTACTTGTCTGTACCCGATAAAGGACATATAAGAAAATAGACCAAGTTTCTCTCTTTCCCCATGGTAGAATTGCTTCATTTATTTCGATTTCTCACGATGTTGATATAATGGCACAGGTTCGATTATTAATGACACTATACGGACGGTGGCGCAAAACGGCCGATCGATCTTTCTTTGAATAGGAAGCGTGGAATAGGTTAGCGGCAGCGGGGGGGGGGGGGGGGGGGGGGATCAGGTTCCCTTGCTCTGCGAAGATACAAAATTTAATTCAGCAGGCGTCGCAAGGTCGTACGAATCTAAGTAGAGAAGGTGGGATGGCGCTTCCCTAAACGCTACCAAGTGTATCCCACAGTTATGTGAAGAGTCAAGGTTTTCGATGCCAGCTTCATGCCAGATTGTGTGGAATAGCATGGGCGAGCAGGGGTAGGATGCCGCCGTCTTTGTGCATGGCATTCAGGGCCAGGGCTGAAAGTTCAACGTCGAGACCACGCTTTGACTCGCGGGCGGCTTTGCCATTCTCGGTCTGGGCCGATGTTCATCTGATTGGGACACGCCCATAAAGGTTGCCAGAGAACAACCGCTGGGACACTCCGTGGCCTTCCTTCATGGAGTCAGCAACCATTTTGAACTGGCCTTTGGAGAGGGACACTAGTTGTGTTACGTATGGCATTATACTGTCATTTTGACTCGAGTTCCGCAAGTACAAATCACTGCGAGCGCATGTGGATTTGGCTGTGTCGTTTAACTGGTGTTTTCTATGGGGGCATCAATGACTTTCATTCGCCCGCCGGCGCCCTCGATCAGCAACGTTTTGTCTGAGACGATGAAAGCGATGGCTCTGTTGTTGGCAACTGTGCCACTTGCAACGCAGGCCTTAAGGTTGGTAAAGTCCTTTTAGCTAATTTGGAGGCCTGAGTCCACGTTTTGGTCACGTCCCATGTAGCTCAGTATTTGGTTGTAAGCGGGAGCCACGTAGTTGTTGGGGTAGTCTAAGAAGATTTCCTCGGCCGGCTCGTGGTGGCTGTTCAGGCGCAGGATCATCTCAATAACACCGAGCTTATCAAATACCATTGTACTGCACACTTAGTTATTTAGCCGTGTCACGTCCTTGGAGGCAACAAATATGTGCCGGGGCGAGGTGATACACTGATGGTCACTGATTTGCCAGGGGAATTGGCCATTGGCTGCTTTTTTCTTGTCTTCTGTAGTTACGACCTGGGAGGCCAGGGTGATAATGTCCCCCCCCCCCCCCCCGCATGAAGTTGAGCAGGTTGATCGACACCAGCAACGGCGTTATAGCCGGCATCCAAAGGGCGAACTTTGAGAGTGTGACCTTGCCAGCTGCCGCGACATTGCTGCGGAAGATGGAGTCACCGTCAGTGCCTTTTAAGGTTCAGCGCGATGGTCTGCTTGATGACCTTGCGTACATCCCAAGCGAAGCCGAAGATGTGGGTCAGTGGGCACAGGAAAAGATACCATGGTCGTCCGCCTATGCTTTCCGCAACTTGAATGTTTCAACCTGTAATTAATTGAAAGGGTAATAGAAGGATGAGACAAATCATTTTTTCACGTGCAAAAGGATTGTCAACTTTGTCTAATTCTCTCCGAAAAATAGTGGAAACGAAGTAGATGATATGGTAAAAGATTTTTGAAGAGGAGAAATGGAGCCGAAAACGGTAAATCTTTCGTACTGGATGCGTTTTCAAAGGTACATACCACCACACAACCTGTACTGAGTTAATGAGTCATCTATTGGGTAACAACAAGTAGAAATGAAGCCTGTTTCAGTAGTAATACTTTAAAATAAATATAAATACTGACCACATCAAACGAGAGAAAGACGTCATGTGACAATAAGATATATAAAATAAGGATATATATATATATATATATATATATATATATATATATATATATATATATATATATATATATATATATATATATATATACCAGTCATACGTAAGTTAAAGAGCATGTTCCCAATCGATAATATAAGATTATCGTTCCTGGTTCATGAAGGTCAATTTAAAGAAGGACGAATGTGTCATCTTAACAAAGTAATGTCTGTATTATACATACGTGTACTCATAGTCTCATTTGATACCTATATAAAATATAAATGCATAATTTGTACAGATACACATCCATCCAATATTAAGGTATATTGATTCATGTTCGTACGAATTATGCCAACTTGGCCCAGCCCATGGTTCAAGGTAAAAAAACCAAAAAACAAACAAACAAGCAAAAAAACCAAAAAAATCCCCAAAAAACAAACAAATCGATTATGAAATGATTTCGCAGATAAATTAAATGGAGAAATATTAACCACTCAAACACGAAAGCGTCATATTGGATATGTCGATACATGCATACAATTTCAGCGTTTGGCGTTAAATGAAAGTAGTTTTAAACGTAAAGCGAAATGTACGATTTCAGTACGTCTCGAAGCCCTGAATTGGTTTACTATCTACCCAAAGTAACACTGGTTATCAACAACTTCACATAAATTATATCAAACAATTATGTACTAGGCCTTGACTATAAAAAAATTGTTTTCCAGCAAGCCTGATAATTAACCTATTTCAATGTATTGATGAACCATGTGTTGCCGTTTTGCCAAGAAATTGGTCCATTCCTTTCGATGTTGGTTGATCAGTTGGGTCGGTTTCATGACATTAAGTTCATGAGTTGCTTTGTAATAGAAAATATTCTATAAAGGCGTTCTGATGGTAAAAAAGTGAACAAATGAATAAAAAATTTGGCACGAAAAGATTATTAATGTGTTTAAGTGACTGCTTTGTTAACACAAGACTAGTGGAATGAAAACGAGGTAATAGAGAAATGATATTCGCCATCATGCTAGAATCATGAACAAACCTGATGTAAATTATCAACATTAACAGCGCCACGAAACAACAAAAATGTCAACATCCTATGAAGCACAATTTAAAAATTGAAGCAATTAATGTCTCTAAACATTCTTAATTCCCTATACAAATCACCCAAGAACGAAAAAAAAAGGAGGGAAACGCAGACGACAATAGCAAATAATAGACAAACTCTATAGCAATACTTTGCAACAATTATCAAACGAAGTCGATGTCATCCTGAAAATCAACGAGCATCAATATAAATACATGTATATCAATATCAATATTAATATCAATATCAATATCTCTTAGTAAAAATGACACAGCGTCAATAGGAAACCCTTTGAAACAGCCAAAAAGTTTGATAATAGAATGCTTCTAGGATCTAATGAAAATAACAGTAAGGTTAGAGAAAGTAAAATATAATATGCAATGCTTATATAGGAATAGCTAATGAGTGATTATACAAATATTTCAGTATGTTTTTGTGAGGTAGCTATGGTTTTTCCGTAACTTTGTTATGGCTTTTTTGTGTGTAAATATATCAATATAGAAACAAATGACATGGTTTCGCGTGTCTACATTCCATACAGGGAACCTGACACTCTGCTAAAAATGTTTACTGATTTTATATCAAAATTTATGTGAAATATCTACCATACCTTTTCAAGTTATGCAGCACTGTTTCGTCAGAAATGAACAGAATAGTCTTAGCTAAGTTGTTTACTAGCAAAACGCGTACTAAAAGCAAACTAAGTGACTCAGTAAGTGAATCAATCAATAATAACATTCACCGTTAAAGGGTTTCTTCCAAGGTTTTTGCTTTTTCCTATTTACTATAGTATTTAAAATGTCCAAACCCGTGTTTTACTTTACTGAAAGTCCGATCGTCAAGTACCCAGTCGTTTTCTATAAAATCGCTCAAAATAAGTTTTCCCGTTACGTATGCATAATTTCCGTAAATCTTCGGAAACCGAGAGCGTGTAACGTCAGAGACGGGAGACTGACAGCAGCGCGCGACCGCTTGTGTTGGAAGTTTATGCCGAATGCACGTTAGTTTTAGGAGGAAAAATGACAACATACTGTGCTACATACAATTGTTTAAACAAACGTGTAAAGGGATCAGGAATTCATTTTTTTCCGATTTCATAAGGATGATAAACTTCAGGCTTTTTGGATTCAAAAGCGGAGGAGGGCTGACTTTAAGGCGACTGTGCATTAAAGATTGTGCTCGGCTCATTTCGAGCCCACTGAATTTGAGAACCTGGAGATTGGTACGAAAATCCCAGTCAAAGAGAATGCTATACCAACTATTTTTAATTACGTTCCGACGGAGAAAGCACACGATTATGCTGTTACAAGAAATATGCACACCAGCCCAAGGGGTGCATATAGGAAAAGACAGAAGTCGAAGGTAAGAACTCCATTATCTACATAGGTCTAATTTTTGTAACAAGAAACTCAGACGCAACATAAACGACACACATCATCATCATCCTTGTTGTTATCATCATCATCGTGTTTGTAGTCATTGATAATAGATGGGCACTTAGTTTATAAGCAAACCCGAATCTATAACGTACATGTACTTTACTCGTGTTTATCTTGCAATAATAACAAGAACAAAATACTGTTTTTATAAGATGAGCTCGTCTTTTCCACGTCTTAAAACACATTGTGATTTTTTATGCCCCAATTTCTAGAAGTTGGCTAGATCTAGTAAGTTATATATGTAGGCATTAGTCATACAATGTAAGACGTCGACTCTAGTAGTTGGGGGGGGGGGGGGGGCAGAGGCCCATACCCATCAGAACTATCAGGGTCACGGTCTTATGTTTTATGACTATCGACCGTTATACTAAAATATTGCGTGATCTAATTATATGGTACCCCCTTCCCCAAGGCTAAACGGTGTAGGATGAGTAATCGGGGAGTAAATTAACATTTTTGCCCCCCCCCCCCCGCAAACATTCACAAATGCCTCCTCCCCCTATGTTAAAACTTTTGGATCCCCTTCTTGGGTGTCCCCGACCCCCCCCCCCACACACACACACACATACACACACATTGCAGGGGCGGTAGTTACGCCACTGATGGTATTGCCTACTCATGTCCCCATCTTTCTTTTCAGAAAGAATGGAGATAATAACAACAACAACAACAACAATAATAATAATAATAATAATAATAATAATAATAATAATAATAATAATAATAATAATAATATAACTATAAAAATGTGGCTGGACTTGTAATTTCATTTCAGGCCAATGCAACCATCCTTTAATAGCATATAAGCAGGTTTTCATATAGTCCATGCAACAACAAATGATCTATAATTACACCAGAAGATAACATTCACACACTAGAAAAAAGATGTTAACATTTTTGTATATTTATTTTGAAGAAGAAAAAGAACCAAAATATACTCTTTATATTTGACAAGTGATGTTCATCTATCATTTCTGGTTTTTAGGGAGTTACTATTGCCCAAGGGGAAAAATGTTGCCACTTCTGATCCAGAGTTAGAATGTGAAATAGAGAGAGGGAGAATAGAGGTTTGTGAGCCAATGAAAGCGTCATCTGCCTGCCAGACAGAAAAAAGTTTTGAAATGCTTAAATCTCTTTTTTTCATTTCCAGTTGAAATACGGTGTTGCATATTTGGGAGAGTTATGTTACACAGATTTATATTCTTAGATGAGCTGTTCGAATATATATATATATATATATATATATATATATATATATATATATATATATATATATATATATATATATATATATATATATATATATATATATATATATATATTGAATACAGTCCTAGTGCAAAAGTAAGCTTTGGCTTCTGCACTTATATTCTTTGTTATATTTTACTAAGGCTACTCTTTTTTACATTAAGTATGATGTTTTCTTCACAATAAATATTGTAGAAAATATTGAAAATTCCAGACAAAAACTTGAGCCAACTCAGAAAAGAACCTCGCTTAGTTCCAAACAACCTTTTAGCTCTTTGAAAATCACTACTTAAAAAACTTAGCATTTAATTTTTGTTTTAAAAATCAAACATATAATATCAATAAATAATTTGTATAAATTAAGTATCAGTCGACATAAAGACCACAACAATTATGTGAAATTTCAGCCTGTCATTTTATAGAATATTTTTGTTTTACATTAAATGTTAAAAGATTTTAATTTGGATATTTCTAAACAAACAATTTGCTTCTTTTTGTGTATACTACATCCTTGTAATTATTGACACTCCTACCAGTGGAAGTATAATCAACTATAATAAGTTAATTTAAATCTTTATATGGTTAGTTAGAAAACAAAATCTACCACACCAATCAATGATAGTTATGTTCTAAAAAAAGTTAAGAAAATGTTTATCGAATAATCCGTTCTCATACAGTGATACTATAAATAGAAAAACAAGTAAAACTTCTGAGACTGTTGGCGAGACGCATTGATCTTGTTTTTTCATTTCGATATGTTCTATGTTGATTTCTCATTGACTTTTCTTACTTGATTTTTCTTTTACTACTGTTCTTACAACTATACCCTACATTTAACGGGGATAAGATGAGAGAACACAACTATTCTGCTTATTTGTACGTCCTTATGTCCGTCTGTTTTCTCATCACTGTCTATAGTATATGACATGACTTGTCCTGATGATACTTTCATAGAAAAAGCTGCAAAAGTAATTATTACGCGTTTAATACTATACCGTTATATTCAAATTTGGTAATCTTTTCTTTACGAAATCTTGGTAGCAGTGATAATTTTAAGGGATAACATTGTTTTATCCATTATTTTCATTGTTTTTTATTTATACTATTCCTTATTCACCGTGCTGCTTGACTTGAAATGTGTCTTATTTAACGTATTTCGCAAGCACTTGTATGCATTTACAATTTTAATATCGAAAAATCAAGTTAGAGTTTGTGAGTTTTATGCATTCTCTCAGATCACATACTCGTACAATGATTCTGGAACAGTAAAAGGTGAGAAGACCGATAAATCTGGTCAGAGCTTTGACCGAATTTACCCAGTTTTATAACATTTCATGCCAGACGGTAATGTGTCATATAAACAGCAATATGCAATCCTAAAAACAGATGAAACATTGACAATCACGCCAGTTCACGCTGAGTTTAGTTTTTACTAGTAGCTACCAATCGTGTCAAAGTAAACTTTGAGTAACTTATTTCGTTTTCCATGGCGTGATATCGAGGTCGCGATAGCATTCCCCAAGTTTACAAATTAATCATCTTCACTTACGACTTCCCAGGACATTTTGTGTCCTGGGAATAAGACACCATACAACAGTAATTTAATTATATGAAATAATTGCAAACTTTCAGACAACACGTGGGGATAATCAGATCAGAAGAATTATGAATTAAATAATTATGTCAAGCGGGCTAAATCCTTGGAACCAATAAAAGAATAAAATTCTTCAAATTCAAATACAGTAGGTATACTTTTAGTATGTCGTATAGGTCAGCCACCATTACGGCTACGTTATTAAAGAAAATAATCATCATCGGATATTGAGAGTTCCACGTTCATCACCCCGGAGTACTTTCAAATGTCAGCTATCGGGATCATGAATACTCCATGAAGCAATTTGACAGTATTGAGTAAATCCAAAAATAGCTTTCAGAAAAATCTAATTCAACTGTCCCACTCCACCCAACCCCTCTCCCCTTGACGGCTTGGTGGCACTATGACGAGATCAGGGAAAATATTGGCCACCAAACTTGTTCTTTCAAAGATATTTTGACCTGGAAACGCGCCATCTTTTTGTATCTAAAGGCAAACATAATTTCGTATCCAACTGAGAAAAAAAAAAAAAAAAAAAAGAGCGCCTAGTTGCTACGTAACAAAGGATTGGATAGAGAGAGGCTTTGTCGGTGTGTGTATCCACGCCTGATAAATGTAGAAAAGTCGAGTTCGTCAACATTGGATATTCGACAATAGAAAACGATAGGAATGCCGTAATTATAACGCACTAATCACTGAACCGAATATATCTAGCACTGAATGGTGTTCTAGTATCTTTTGAACACTCTCCGAATTCATCAATAGTGTCGCGG
Source organism: Margaritifera margaritifera (assembly GCA_029931535.1). Taxonomy (NCBI): domain Eukaryota; kingdom Metazoa; phylum Mollusca; class Bivalvia; order Unionida; family Margaritiferidae; genus Margaritifera; species Margaritifera margaritifera. Next base: position 7,168,076 of record JAQPZY010001695.1, read on the forward strand.
AAAGTATCATTTGATAAATATCATTATAATCTTTTATGATTGCTCTGTACAATCCAATTTTAAATTCGTACACGATTTTGTAAGCATTGTCTCTCCAATTACCTTAGGGTCTCCATCTTACCATGGTCCATGGTTCCATATGATCAAATCACAATGATTTATTTAGATTCTCTCTCTCTCTCTCTCTCTCTCTCTCTCTCTCTCTCTCTCTCTCTCTCTCTCTCTCTCTCTCTCTCCACATCCAGATACTAATTCCATCTTTGTTTCCAAATACCAATTTTCAAACTAATTCTTTTTCTTTTCTTTGTCACGCGTACGACCAATCAATTTTCTTGGAACAATTTATTCAATCGCAGAGAGAATCGCCATATATAATGTTAGCACTGAAATGACTTTTATGTCTAGTACGCCAATGCATACATTCAATTTATTGGCGTGAGTGCAATAACTTTAAAATCTAATTCTCAATGCTCGACATTATACATTTTTGGCTTACTGATGTATCACCACATCATTTTTTCTACTTTAGCCTTCCAAATAGAGGAATGCATAACAATAAGGCCGAGTTTGATGGGGATTCATTCTTGATAAAGGTGTTTAAACAACGGCTGTGTAAATATGACGTGTATCGTGTATGTATAACCCTACTTACTAAAGTTAGGAATACCCAGTCAGTATGTGCTAACTGAATTGTTAGTTGTAACAGGTTAGAGTACAGACGAAGAGAAAAATAACTTGTAGGGGTATGGATCCCGATGCCTCTGACAAACCGTTTATACACCGTTCACCGCTCACACGCTCTAACCACTAAGCTATTCACAACACATTTAGCACGGTAAACTCGTGCACGACCATAAAAGTACAATAAGTTTGAAACTGTTTTTTACACTGTGGTGAAAATTGACTTTTACGTTTAGAGCAGAGCAGGGTACCCCTGTAATCGCTAAAATGATAGTATTTCAATATAAAATTCTTTGGTGAAAGAATTGCGAAGGTACTTTAAAGTGTTATGTGGTCTTTTTACCTAAATGTTCTACTGGCATTGAATGTACACAAATCTTAATTAAAAGCACAAATTAATCGCAATTACAGCAACAAATGATAAAAATAGCACGAAGAAAGAACCAGCAGGTCTTTTTTTCACAAATAGTGAAATACATATGAACTAAAATCCTCAATTTGGAGACAAGAATGTGATACTATTTTTATTAATATGCAATGCCGTGTTTTGAGGGGTGTTATGCACGAATAAATGAAAGAAAAAACTAAACAATTTAATATAAAAAACAACTTCAAAGTAGGTACGAGCCATTTATTATTATTATTATTATTATTATTATTATTATTATTATTAATCTAAATATCTTCTCTCTCAATACGCGATATTAGTAGATGAAATGAATATCATTCAAACTTTTACGAAACATACCTCATTATGCGATTTGCAAGTTTGTGGGTACATGCGAACTTTAGAAGGATGTTCTGTTGTTGGTGCGCAGGTGACAATAACGGCAGCTCAATTACCGTCGTTTCATTCAAAGAAATAATATTACATCAGCAGTATAGATGATTTTTATATCATTTAACAAAAGCATACCACGAGTATTAACAACCTGTGCAAATTATAAGCAAATGTTCATAGTATTATCACCCCATTAATTTTCGTTGAGGCATTTGGGGAAAAAAATTACAATAAAAAATTATATGAGTTCTGTTTTCTCCTGATTTTTTAAATAAATTGTTTTGTCACATAATAACTGCAATCAGCAAATGCATTTACTAATACAGTAAGTTTGAACAATACCAGCAATCACGCTAGAGCGTGCTGATTGGAATTAATTTAGTGCCTGATTTATGTCTCCGAGACATATTTCAACAACTAAAACGACTTTCTCAGGCTATATCAGTAGGTCGCAGAGGCCTTAAAACTAATAACCTTCACAATGACTTCCATCGATTTCCATTATACAGCAATGAAATTACGTGACACTAATTCATTTGTCTCTGAAATAATTAGGAACAAGTTAAAAGCAAAGTGTTAAGTGATTTCTTATAAGCCTAACTGGGGCTTCGAATTAAAGCATGCCGACTCCCGTTGAGAAACGAATATATTCTGTACGTATTTCTAATAGTGATTCCCCAAATAAATTTCCAAATTCAATCAAATAGTAGAGAAACGACCCTTTTGTACTAGAAATTGTCACGTTTAAGACAACCACTGGAAATAACGCATCATCATTAATCGCATTCTTAAATGTCTTTGCGATATTACCAGCTACGACTATCTGTTAGTACTTTGCTTACTGCATATCACTTCAAAGTTATTCTAGTCATTACTTAACTACATTCTCTAGACCTACATTCTCTAGACCTGTTCTCTACAAACGTTTTCCCTGCGTGTCCATTTTTTAGTTTATGGCATTGTCATTTTGTCACCTTTTAGAGAATTCCTTGCCTCTTTTATTTTTCTTTCTAATCCATTCCTCAATTACATTGTGAGTCCGTTGGACTCCTAATACAAAAGTCGCAGGTTTTGATATCCGCCTAGGCTATCCAGGTTTGGATGCCCTGGTTTGTCCTTGGGCTTGATACAGCCAGTAATGTGTTAAAGTGCCGTTAAAAGCAAACCAATACTTTCTTATTATTTTTTTTTAGATATGACGTTTAGATGTTAAATCTAGTTTTTTTTCTTCTTTTTTCTGATCGATGTCATATATACGATAGTGTCATTAATACCATAATACCAATGTCACTTATAGTTAAAGGGAGTGATTACGGGACAATAGTTTCTTTTTGAATATAGCAAACCTGTTTCACAGTATCTTTACTTTTTTCCCCTGTGTTTAGAAGTATCTCAAACACTGTATGGCAGGAACTGTTCTATAGCATCGACTAAGGTAACTCATATGTTAGAGCACCTGTCTAGACTTAGGAGGGACCTGGGTTCATGCCTAGTTCCGGTCGCGCTTTGTATCACCTGTGGCAACTGCAATTTCATGTTTGATTTCCACCACTTAATGGTTCCCAAATATAACCACTGCAGGCACAAATGGCGCCATATGGCAAATGCTGAATTTCTTGTGAAATATTGCTTAATTGTTTATTAATTACTCTGAATATTTTAGTTTCCACATGCATTTATAGTTCGATTTCTTTTCTTCAATTCAACTTCGCAAATCCTGCATTAATCATCCAAGCTAATGGAGAACAAATGTATTCGATTAAGGAATGATAACTGTTTGCATCCTATTTGTATGACCATAAAATAATCACATCTGACTGACTAATGAATTTTGTTTCCTCTCTAACTTTTTGGCCATAAAAATCTATTAAATAATTTACACCACTCTCTTTTCATCGAAAAACAGCGTATGCTTCCGAAGATCATGCATTTAAAAAAAAAGCGAGTTTATGTGGGTGAGAAATATTGTTTTCAAAATAATAAACAAAAATTGTTTAATTTATTTTCAAAATAATTCCACTCCACTTTAAAGTATGTCTATATTATTAATGAAAATGGGGTGTAAGTAATATTAACTATTTTCACAAGAGAACATCCATGCGTAAAAGTCTTTGGATTAGGAAAATCTAGAATCAAACAGAATATTTTTTAGGCCGTTAGCCATAGGTGTTTAGAATAATATTTAGGTGATACAACGAAGTCTAAAGGAAGTGTGAGTTAAACAGTTTTATTAGGATGAAAATATTCCCATACATATGGAACATTTCCAACTGTATTATTCGTATCCCATACATATGGAACATTTCCAACTGTATTATTCGTATCCCATACATATGGAACATTTCCAACTGTATTATTCGTATCCCATACATATGGAACATTTTCAACTGTATTATTCGTATCCCATACATATGGAACATTTCCAACTATATTATTCGTATCCCATACATATGAAACATTTCCAACTGTATTATTCGTATCCCATACATATGGAACATTTCCAACTGTATTATTCGTATCCCATACATATGGAACATTTCCAACTGTATTATTCGTATTAAATATTCGTATCATTCGCAACAGAAATAATGAACACATAAACTGGAACATAAAATACATAGTTTTACTTTTATTAGTCATTTGAACTAAAATTGTCCCAATATTCATATCAATAACTGGCAGACTAATAAGGCCAGAGCATAAACTCCACATATTTGAATTTGATAACTTGTCTGTACAATAATTTGCATTATGCCAGTGTTAGAACGCTACTTTAAAACCCCAGTCTCAGAGATTGAGACGGGCAAGATCCTTGTTGCCCAGCGGTGTGCTGGGGCACAGGGGATTGACCTCTCGACAACTGCGTTTGACGAGAGACCTAATACGAATGAAATACTGTCAGCTATCATAGCAAGGGGCATCAAAGTAGATCAGATAGAGGCTTTAAGCACCAATGGAGGGTTGGGTTTTTTTTTTTTTTGTTGTAATACACCCCAAGGGAGAAAAGCCACTCTTACCCAAAGGCCCTTGACAGTTAAGGGCAAACGGCACAGGTTTTGCAGGCCCACCAGTGGTCACACGACAAATAACACTAAAGTGTGTTGAGGTATACATAACGGGATCCCGTTAGAGATCCCGATTAATGTATCAGTAGACAGATTATATAACAAAAATTTAAAACAAAAGTGCACACCTTCAAGATGGCAATATACGGTGGTTTTTGGAAGTACACACAGAGGCATGCATTGTAGAGATGCAGCTGATATAAAAAATTATTTGCCAGAAGAAGAAATACAATATATAATGGAAAGAAGAAGATATTGACAGAGACAACGAGAGCTACAAGAAGCAGAAGAAAGAAAGAAAGAAACAAAAAACAAAAAACAAGAAGAAAAGGAGCAAATAGAAAAGAAAAAAAAAATAGGGAACAGAAATCAACAAAAGAAAGAAAGAACAAAAGGAAGAAAGGCAGAACCCGACACACTATGGCCTGATACACAAGTGGAATAGATATTATGAGAAAAGAGAACAGGAAACGAAGAGACTAGCCTATATAGATCAGTAAACTCCGATTTGTACACGGACTTATCAGACTCGGAACTCACAGATGAGACAGAAGAAAACGAAACTGGAGAAACAGGAATAGTCAAAACAAAAAAAGCAAAATAAAATAAACATACAAATTAAATAACATGAAATAAGTATAATAATTTAAATGAGGAAAAATAGAAATTAAACAATACATATACAAATTCGAAACCGAACAAGACCAAGTAAAACCTAAGTTCCTAATCACATATAGCCAAAAAGTTTTTCTTTTCAGGTAAATCTTTATAAATGATATTATAACATACATGATTTCCATTAGATGGTATTTCAATGCATTACATTCAAAATGATTTTTAAAAAAAATAGAACTCAACAGGTTTTCCATTACTTGTACTCTCTCCGAACAAATCAAAATATTACGCACATGTGAACAGCAATGAAGACATCATGCAACTGAATTTATGCAAATGAAACCCTCTAACAAACAATAGAAAAATAAAAAAAGAACTAGAGAAGAAACATATGTCAAGATGCTATCATAAACCTGTACATTACATTTATAACCAGCATCAGGTTTGCATGCAGGCCCGCCAACAGAAATTCCGGGTGCCTAGGCAGAACAGTCATGGACCCCAAAACTAGTTTAATTTTTTTAATATAAAAACCTGTGTACAGTTTTGCATATAAAACCTGCAGTACTATATCATAACTTAAACTCTTGCAAGGAACAAATTTTAATATTTACTGCAACGACTAATTTATTTTTTATAACCGAGTTGACGGCGGGCCCCTAGAAATCTCAGAGTCCCTGAGCAATCGCCGCACCACCCAACCCCACACCCCTTCTCGGCGGGCCTGTCTGCATGAGTGTATCTGTGTCCATGGGAAAACCCTGTGCAGATATGGGTATAAATGTGTGTGCGGACAGATAGAAAAAAGTTATGCTACATATGATGGCTTCTTGAGGAGGCGATTACAGCCACTGTGGGGATGTGGCCGGTTATATCACTCCCACTCGGGGACGTGGTGAGCTGGGAAGGATTGTCCCGCACCCTCACATGCTGGAAAAGCCCTTTCCAGGCATGTACATGTAATATACATGTAATGGATATGCGAATAAATGTGTGTAGAAACTAAAACGATAAATTGAATAAACTTAAAAACGAGAGAGAGAGAGAGAGAGAGAGAGAGAGAGAGAGAGAGAGAGAGAGAGAGAGAGAGAGAATGAAATATCTACACACGAGTAAAAAACACGCACATCATACATACATGCAAGTACAACACAATTTAAATTTTTTAATTATATTTTTTGATCATATATATATGTATATATATATATATATATATATATATATATATATATATATATATATATATATATATATATACATATATATGAATATGACTGATAAATAAACAACTCATAATAGATTTCATCTAAGGAAAAAGTCAGTCCTAACATATACACATATTAAAAGGGCAAAATGCACCTTTTACAACAAATATAGCGCAAATCATGCACACATGAAAAGGACAAAAAAGATCGATCCAAGGCAAGGATCACTTAAACTTTTGAAAATGGGTGAGGAAACCAGCCAAAAGGTGCAATGCCTGAGAAGGGAAATACAAACCTGTTTTAAATGCAATTTAGGCTCGGGGACAGAACGAATGGAAACCTGACAACAGCAATCTAAACAACTAGGTCCCAATTAAAAACAAAGACGAATATATATATATATATATATATATATATATATATATATATATATATATATATATATATATATATATATATATATATATATATATATATATATATTCTTTTTTTAAAATAATAATTGTTTCACTTTTTTTTAAATACCAACAAAAACGATCGAGGGAGAAAACAAACACATAAAAGCATTGTAACTTTGGAACAAAGTGGGGGGGGGGGGGGAGGGAGAGGCCACCTCATAGGCCTGATAATTTATCATAGCTAGAGATCTGGAGGTGTTCACACAAATATATATTTACATTAGGCTTTGGGTGTCGTCTCGAAGACATACTCAAAGCCCTTTGACAACTGTCAAATTTTGCATTTATGCAGGGCTCTACCTCTATTTATAGTAAAATTATTTACAATAAAAATTCTGGAATTTTGAGCGCGATTAAAATATTTTGTTCACGCCGTTTCGCGACTACGGAGCGTAAAAAGGTAGCACCAACATTACCCTACCATATGGCTACTTTCAAGAAAAATAACAAAACTGTAAAAATAAAAATTAAACAGCTCGGCAAATCTAATATTTTTTAAATACAGTCTGCATTCAGTTTATATGAATGTCTTTAAAATATATACAAATGAAGCAATTTCACAAATGAATCAGATTCGCTTTATACATTACAAATCTTACCCAAAATATAAAAAATAAAAAGAATGATAAATTTACTAAAAAGCACCCACACACACACACACACACACGGGAAAAAAAAAAACGCTTGACCAATAATGGCTAAATTAATTATAATTGAGAGTAGGCTGATGTCAAGACCTTTCATATTTATCAAAATGGTTCCGATCCAGTCAAATATGGCCACGTCACTGAGAAATAAAAAACAAATGACTCCTAAACTTCCATTTTGAACAATATTCAGTATCAGCATCCCGGTAAAAAAATTTCGGCCAGTAAGAAAGACAGGCGAGTCCAGGCCTTTCTTTACCTCTAATTAAAGTTTTAAAATAAAAGCTAAAAAGACACTAAGTCCTCAAATATTAAAAACTATACTATAAACATAAAAAGTATTGGAAGCCATTACTTTATCGGTCAGTTGTCACAGAGTTTAGCCATTACAAGCAAATCAATCTGTGTCCACTACATTTGAACACAATTAAAAACGCGGGACAATAAAAATTTTAAAAAAAAATTAAAAATAAACCTCTCTCACACACACAGACACTTGTTTATGAAATGATTTAATACAAACTTACTAATGGATTTCGAATCTAATCACTCTGACTTTCCTGAATCAGTATATGGCGAGCCACTTTTAACCCCAGTATGGTCCTTAGTATATTTTACATGCAAGTCAAAAATATAATACCTTCATCTTGTTAAATCGATGCATACGAAATACAAAACAATTTAATAAATATATGGTTTCATCAGATCTTTATCCATTTGCAGTGTAAGTTGTGAGTAGTACCTCTACCATTACCCAATATTACCTTTAAAAGTTCAAATATTTTGCGTTCATTGCACTACAAAATCTATGCAGCTACGCATAATTCCCATACTCGCCACGACTCGGAAATATTTGCCAGGCGCTTTTTTTATAATTTCATTTTATTTGTTTTTTTTTTTATTTTGATATTTAACGGTATATGTTAAAGGCAATTTATAAATTTCATCAATTTAATATGGATAAAAAAATTATCATAATTTCAGTTATTTTACAAAATGTCTAACATGACCAAGCACTTTAAAAAATATTTTTGACCGAAAAAGGCCGGTATTTTGTAAAATCCCTAAAATTATGATCATTTCTTTAAACAAATTGCTTCAAGTCTCTCAAGCAAAATTTACAAAATCTTTAATTCCATATTGTACTAATATACATACAAAAGGTACAAGTTACACATGTCGTAACTTGCTTGTATGACATCTTTATGCTCTTTAGACCGAGTAATGAACACGAGTGGTAATGAATTAATATTTTTGCCCGTTATATATCATGTTTATACAATATTATAAATATTTTATGAAATTATAAATGTTTCTTGACTTTAATATTTGCTTAAACCTTAATGTTAAGTATAATGTTGATATGTTATGCTATTATCCTTGAATTAGGTTTAGTTCAAGGACGGTTTTGGTAAACAAGTTGTTTATTCCATTTGATGTCAGGGTTGATTTTGTTTACAGATAAAACCAGAATTTCCTTTAGAGTTATGTGTCAAAAGTCACATACACCATAATATTATAGAACATTCTGTCATGTGGATTCTCTTTATATATACCATGTTTAGTGGACAGTTTTTCAGTTTGAACCTTACCATCAGTCTTTTAAGAGTTATTACATTTGTGAAAATCATTCCAAATTCAGAGAGAGGAATTATTTATAATATTCATTGGATTATAAAAGTGCTCATAGACTTTTGGATTTTGGATTTTTAACCGATGATTTTGGGATTTATCTGAACTTATTCACAGATATTCTGGAGTACTTCATTTTGGCACATCATCGCATTAAAGACTACTGGCACATCATGCCATTAAAGACTATTGGCACATCAGCACATTTAAGGATACAGCAATTCATTGGAACATTTTATATTTAGGACTTGTGATTCTGACACAGGATTATTGGATTTTAATTCACATTACTGTAAGTATCTTTTGAATTTTCACTTTAATTGTATAGAAATAAATTGGTTGTTGATTTTTACTTGATTTGTTAGTTTCACTTTCTTTCTGTTACATTTGTCTTAGACCATAGAGTCGTAACATACCAAATAGCCGAGGTCAGTAGATCAAGTATTGTGAAAAGGAAAAAATATCAGACCCGACTCCATTTACTCATTACTTGTATGGGCTGAAATGGGACTTATGGAGCATAACATTACAACCTGGTCACTATGGGCTATTGAAAGTTGACATTAGTATGGCACTATGTGTCGATATGGGAATTTAACACTGGAGCAACTACGGGTTTTATGTAAATTTAACATTTGGGGCCACTATGGACCATGTGAAACTTTCAACATTGGGATGGCACTATGAACCTGATGGAAATTTAACATTATGACCGGTATGGGTCTTATGGAACTTTTACGATTAGGATGTCACTATGGGTCGGATGTGAATGGAACATTTCCTTTACCTACAGACAAAAGGGTGAGTGGAGGAAGAGAATATGAAATGGTTACTAACAGTCTTACTGACCAACACACATCCTTATTAACCAATACTCACCCTCACTGACCAACACTAACACGCACACATACAAACTTTTGTGTAAGGGAGTTGTAAAGGATGAGGTAGAGAGACAAGGACTAACACCTACTCTGACAGACCCAAACATGATGGCTAGTAATATACCTATCAACTATCCAATACCCACCTTTACAAACAAAATGGAAGAAGGACGGGGGAGTTGTAATCTTCACTAATACGCCTATTTATTATACAACATACCATCAAACATACATACAAAACGAATAAGGGAAAGGAGAGTTATGTGATTGCAACTAACTATTGACTATCCAACACACCATCACACAGACACAATGGGAGCGGGATAGCGTCTTTTAAATGTTCTTTTGTACACACATACTTTTATACAAACACACCATCACACATACACAAAAGGAGTGGGAGAGAGTGTTATTTTATTTTTCATACATACATAGACAAACACAAACAGAGCGATGTTGTTGCCAATCAACGACTAGAATACTTTTCGTATCTATGTAGTAGGATTTTACGGCACCTCAGCACGATAGTAGTTATATGTTGCCAACTAAAGGTCAAGTCCGAAAAATGTAAAAAAGAATTGCACAACGATTTAGGAAGTAAACACTTACAAAATAAATATAAACATTAACCACAACAAGATAAAATATACAACGTAAAGATGTTAAAATTATGCAAAATGTACATAAAACACCAGATAAAAGTAACACATGTAAAATCTTTAAAACATGATTAAAATGTGTTGTAAACACCGCATTCCCTTAAAAAGTCCGGGATTTTCTCGGGTTGTACGTCCTCAAGCAGTTTCTACAAGCAATTCAAGACAAAATATCTCCATCTCACAGGTGTTATGCTAATCCAGTAAAATGTGAAATGCAAGTCAGTGACCGTCTCTTTTGTTTTTGCATCGGTATGGTACTAATAGAGATGCATATAATCATCTACTGGTTGCTTATTGATTCTAGCATGAATAATAATTCAAGTCTAACACTGACTATCTGGACTCCCAGAGAGACACATATACTTAAGTCTAACACTGACTATCTGGATTCCCTGAGAGACACATATACTGAAATATTCAAGTCTAACACCCCTGTACTTAAAAAATAATTTAAATACATGAAATTTAAGCAAAGACAGTGAAGCATGAAATATGTGATCTACTTTTCTGATCAATATGTATACTCTCACCAGGTTTCATGAATCCAGCTACAACAGTATACACACATGGTGCAAAAACAACACAACAAAACATACAAACTGTAATCATGAACTAAAAGCAAATATTTAACCTAGATTAGTAAAACATGAATGTGTATAACTAGAGCCTTTTTTTGCTGTAAGGGTGTGGTACTAATAGAGATGTATAAAATCATCTAGTTTGACGATTCTACCATGAACCGTGCTTGAGAAATACGCTTAAAACACAATATAAAGGCAGTTAAACACAATATATGAGTCACAGTGATCTACTTTTATGACGAGGGTGTAGTACCCCTCAAGATACATCATAACCCTCGCCAAGTTGCAGGATTCCAGCTATAATCTTACGTAAACAGGGTGCAGAAAAACTGTGGTAATAAGCTAAATGCATAAACGTAACCAAGAATGTACCAATAATATATATGTACGTGCAAAGTTGGACCCTTCCCTTAGAGTAGGTGCTATGAAACCCACCCCCCAAGTGTTGCCTAGGATCTAGGAAAAAAATGGTTCCAATGCAGTAAGGCTCTACATATGCGTATACCTGCATATATATCTACTCGAACATACGTGTATACATGCATATATCTGTACTCCAACATGTGTATACCTGCATATATCTGTACTCGAACAAGTGTATATCTGCATATATCTGTACTCGAACATGTGTATACCTGCATGTAGCTGTACTCCAAAATGTGTATACCTGCATATATCTGTACTCTAACATGTGTATACCTGCATATATATGTACTCCGTGTATACCTGCATATATATGTACTTGAACATATGTATACCTGCATATATCTGTACTCCAACATGTGTATACCTGTATATATCTGTACTCCAACATATGTGTATACCTGCATATATCTGTACTCCAACACCAACACCTGAGGTAGTACAATTGCTGTCTACTGTGTAGAGGCGAGTTACAAAAGTACAGCACAGCAAACTATAAAGTACTATATACTGTGATACTCATGTGCATAACTAATACAAAGGTGCAAGAAAATACGAGATTGAAATATTGAATAATACTATTCATAAACAATACCACAATACCAAATTTGCTTACTGGAAAGGCTCTAACATATATCTGAAATTCCACGATACTTGATGTTTTCAAAACAAAAAGCACAGGGGAAGCAACTCTAGCTAATCTGTCAAAATTCACAATGTGGACACCTCAACTTTGTCACAACTAGATTTTCTGGTAGAAAAAAAAAAAAAAGAGTCACTATGTGCTTCAATTACATGCATAACACCAAGCAATTCCTGCAAGTTTTCCTGGAATTCTGCTTTGTACTTTGCAACATCCATCAGCGTACATTATGTTTACCTATGTATCATTGTGAATATGCGTGTGTGCATGGATGTGCATGTGAGATGATCAGTGCAGCATTGTAAATTATAGTTCAAAGTTACATTTGTTCCGAAAGAATACCTTCCTTGGAATATCACTAATTTATAAATTATTAAATCTGTAATGATGAAAAAATCCTATATTGTCACATATTACTGGTACATATGAAGTTGGCTGCTTTAAAGTCAAATTGTTTTAGAAGCCAATTGATGCCTGCTTCATCAAAGCGAGAATTCTACTGAATGCGGTCTTCCCTGCTCCACTTTGACATCACTCAATAACCAAGAAAAGCCACTGGAGTAAGAAAAGGTCACTGTGACCAACTTTTGGCCATAGTGGGATGTGCCCCTAAATATGAAATGCACCCATCAAGTTTAATGACCAAACATGCAACAGTGTCAAAAAAAAGTGAGCTAAATGTAAAAATGTTTTGTCAATGCTTACTCAAACAATGACAACACTGTTGGAAAAGTGATATGTACAGTAAATATCTCCCCTATGCTTAAAAGGCAAGACAAAATTCTCATAAAAATCCAAATCTGAATGCTGTATGCTTGAGAAATTTCAAATGAATCACTTTTAAGCTTTCCAGTAACACAAAGCCTATATATTGTTCTTCAGAAAGAGAGAAAGTATTGTCATAATTGTACGAGTTAAACTAGTCAATTCTGTTCTTTGTAAATTTTTTAAAAAATCCAGTCTTTTGTACAGGTTTGAGCCTTCACAAGCTTAAAGTTTTTTTAGTATACAACACCATGCTCCTAATTATGAGAAAATCTGACAAAATCTTTTTTCCCAATGAAAAGAGTCGTCTCAAAATTGTTCAAAACAATCATGATGATTTAAATCAATCAATTATCCAACGTGATCCAATAATGAACAGTTTCAACTGACCATAACTGTTTCTATTGTCTTCCCCCAGAAAACCACAAAAGTATACCTAATTAACAAATTAATGGGCAAGTCCACGTTGCATTCTGTTTATTAGATAGTATGTAAGGACGCATTTTATATATCTCCACACCAGAATGGAAAATAGTTTGGTTTCAGCTAAATAAATTACTTGAAATTATCATATCATCATCATCACTGTCTGCCACCATTAGAGACTGCCCATGACATCACTAAGTTGGTTTGCATGGACAATGGATAGTATATAGTTGAAACTCCTAACTACTGTACTTCTATGCCAAACATAACTATTTACTTACTAGTCAAGCATTCCAATGCTGAAGCTAAAATAGCAACCTACAATTTTAATTTTCAGCCCAGATGGACCACAATTTATCTGTTTCATCTTTTAACTTTCACTCGGGTCAGAAATCATCACAAACTCAAGTCATCATTGGCAAAAAATGGCACGGCTGAATTAGAAGCAAACATAACCAGAGGTTTTGTGTGGTTACATGTTTGATTTTATGAAAGTGTTTCACTCAAATGACATTCTTAGATGCAGTGTATATAGTATTGTAGTGAGCACGAACCAACCTCATGATGCAATGAACCATTCGGAGATCCTATAATACTTTCACACTATTCATACATTTTACTTCATCACAGTAGATATGCTAAATTTTCAAAAGTTAAAATATGTCCATAAACATGAATTCTTCTTAATTTCATTTATATTTTCCGTATTTATGAAGTTAATATCTGTCAAACAATACCGAGTGAAATCTCTCATGTACTTGAACTTCCAACAAGGCCAATGTTGTGATTTGGGGAGAGAAAATTGCAAGAGAAAAAATCAACTGGCAGCATAAAAATTGTATAGATACAAAAAGAAAACATTTCAATGCAACACCATGTAGGTGTTGACAATTCTCCCAAATTATGCTCCCATTCTCAAACATTTGGACTTGTGCAGCTAATAAATTTTAGTACAAAAAAATAAAAAGATATTATTTATCATAAATACCAATGAAACCTCGATACATTTCCTGAATTGATGCAATGGAAAATGTGTAGTTTTCTGTTTTGGATTTACTGTTGCTTCAGTTTTAGTAAGAACTTTTCCCCATTTCAACTTTTTTTTATATAAAAAAACAAACATTTCCTTTCACAAAAGTTTAGCATAGACTCCTAAAAAACATTACTTTCTGCTTTTATTATGATTTAAGACAGTTATAATTTTTTTCTCAGTTAGTAGACCATATGCCTCAAAAAAATACATAACACTTAACAAGCATTTCTGTTAGTCTGATGGTGAACTACCTCCCAAAATAGAATTTGTGCACGAGATAATAAAGATAAGCTCTGTTGCTTTTATCTTTTCCTTTAGGGGGTCCTGGGTGGCCGAGTGGTCTAAGGTGCTCGCTTTTACAGATCATTCACATCCCACCATGCAAGTTAGAGTCTCGGCTCAACCAATGTGGTATGAGAAAGTTTCCCACAAGTTGGTGGTTCTTCCCAAGGTCTTCCACCACCAAATATACTGGCCACCATATATAGCCTATCATGTGCTGAGGAATGGTGTTAAACCCCACAAAACCACAAAGAAATCTTTTCCTTTGGTTCTAATTAGGATATGCATATTGTTTTAAGGGTTGTATGTGCCGACACTGCCACACATCACATGGTGTGAGAGATCAATGTTAGAACTTGTATCACAAATGTTAAGAGCCCAGTGCAATCATTTAATTGCATGATTTTTTAAAAGATTATGAGATAGGTCTTCATATCTGCACTGTCTTATGGTTTGGGGCTGTTGGGTGTTTAAATAATTTGGAAAATGTAATTATAAATAGTTTATGGAATAATCAAATAACTGGAATAATTATGGGCACCTTATAACAAATATCGAACATGCAGAATTGGCAACCAGTCATTTTGGTTAAGCACACACACACACACACACATATATATATATATATATATATATATATATATATATATATATATATATATATATATATATTCCAGAAAACTTGAAACAACTAAAAACTCATCATAAATCCTTATTTTCTTGAATTTTTTTAAATCTGCATTTTAACACCAATAATTCTTGTAGTCGCACTTTATAATGATCTGTTGAACCTTTAGTACGCCCTAATCAATATCGTATTACTGCATGCACTTGTCTAAGATGGATTAAAACTAACTAGATCTGCCAGTAAGCGAGTACTTAAGGAATACCTCCCATGCAAGATATTAAGTGTAAATAAAATTTTCAAATAATGGGGAGATAACTCCACAAATTGAAATCTGTCAAAACTTAATCTTGTATTGGACACAAATTTGTAATGATACATATGCATAGAAAGTTTCATGACGATATCCCAAATGATACATATGCATAGAAAGTTGCATGACGATATCCCAAATGATACATATGCGTAGAAAGTTTCATGACGATATCCCAAATGATACATATGCATAGAAAGTTTCATGACGATATGCCAAATGATTTTTTAGATATTAACCTGACAAGAGTGTGACAGATGGGAAGACAGACACAATTTTTTTAAACAAGAGTCCCTCAAAGGGTCCGACACTTTACTGGCCGACAAGAATTTCCAGAAATTCAAGATAAGACCATTTCTTCATTTAAACTGCAGTGTTTAAACCATCTTTGATATTCTTCAGCAATAACAAGATTTTCAAATTAGCTGCTGAGGTGGACATATTGGATGCCAGCTTGGCAACATTTTCATTTAGGACCAACAAGGCATAGGATGAATGTGTATGTAAAGTTTCATGTCAATCCTCCAAGTAGTTTAGGAGGAGTGGCAATAACAAACAGATGTACAATGGACCATTAAATGTTGATCACACTGATTACATTGTTTACAGGATACAGTGTATAGCTACGATACAAATGCACACAAAGTTTCATAAAGATATCTCAAAGGGTTCAGGAGACGTCAAGTAAATAAAAGTGATGGATGGTCAGAGGGACAAGCCAACTCTAGCACCCCAAACCCTTCCAAACTTTGTTTCACTGGGGATATAATGAAAGATGAACTTCCATTTTAAAGCAAGTAAATGTTCCAAAAAAAAATGGCAATATTCTAGACACTGCTTTTTTCTCACTTGGAATAAAGAGTCCATCCTGAAAAAGCATTCAGTAAATATAGCAAGTGGTCATAAATTACATCACCAGAAATTTTCAGTAGCGATTTGAAGCAGGATGAGTAAATATTCCACCCACACAAAATATCTTGTGACCCATGTTATGATGTCCCCTGCCCCTTTTTTAAAAAAAACATTAAACACAAAAAAAGAAAACCTCATGTTGATACAGGGGTGACAATTCCAATTTTTACCCATTAGCCCTGCATGGATTATATGGGGAAAATGGTCAAATTAAATAGTCCCCCCCCCCCCCATGTAACAAGACATGAAGCTTCCTAGAAGACAATAGAGCTCATCTGCACATATTTATTCAGGTACAAGAGTTGTGTATTTGTCAATGTTCCTGGTGATCAATACTAAGTGATGACGAAGATAAACCATGTAGTTATGTAGGTCACAGTTACTATTTTTCTGAGATGGTGATGCTGTTTTTCTCAAGACATATGCTCGTATCCAGTTTGATGATTGTACAAGCAACAGGGTCAAAGAAACTTACTTGAATATCAAAGGTGTACATAGTGACTTGAGTTAAAATCTAAGCATCTACTGACTTAAGTGTCAAATCTAGGTCACAGTAAAACTGATATCATGGTGTAGTACTCTTCAGGATGTATGCACATTGGTATCATGACTACACAAGCAACAGTATTAGAGAAACTCGCTTAAACATAAAAAGTGTACATGATCACTTGAGCATGAAAAGTAGGTCATAGTGACCTACGTTTTAGTATGGTGGTATAGTACTCAGAATGCATGCATGCGGAGATCTATTTTCATAACTGTACAAGCAGCAGTCTCCAAGACATGGACTAGAACATAAAAACTGTTTTAACTGGATTACAAAACGTAAGTCAGCGATCTACATTTCAAATGGTGGTGTAGTACTCCTAAGGATGTATGCACATATTAAGTTTCATCACTGAAGAGGCAACAGTATCAGAGATATTGCATTAAACATACAAGGTGTACATTTGTTGCTGCTTCCAACGACAGGCGACAATGATACTGGGGGTATAGAATAAGCTCTCCAACACGAAGTGCAGGGGAGCTAAAACTTGAGTTACACGAATGTATGTATGAAGTAGCACTTTACGGCACCTCAGCACAATAGTGGCTATATGGTGCCAACTAAAAGTAAAGTTCAAAATATGTAAAAATGAACTGCACAAGAACTTTAAGATAAACCTTTCCAAATAAATGTAAACATGAAGTATACCAAGATAAAATATAAAACGTAAAGATATTAAAATTCTGTAAAATATATATATAATAAACAATCAAGACAACACATGTAAAATCCTTAAAACATATGGTCAAAATTTGTTATATAAACCACATTCCCTCAAAAAGTACAATATTTTGTAATTTTACTTGCCCAATTACTATTTTCAGTTGTCTGGGCTAGTTTTGGTAAGGAAATTGTTGACCACTGATTGATGGCACCAATAAAAGTGATGCCCATGTTTTTACTACTTCTCTAATGCAGAGAAGGCAATTAAAAACAAAGAATGAAAACTTTCTGTTCCTCATTTAATGGTTCCGTCCATTGAGAAAACAGATACACAAGATCAGAGAGCTTTAACTAAGAGCTCTCTTGCTTGACCTTCTTGTTGTGTTTCTTGGCAAAGCGCATGTTCTTCAAATATTTGGGATCCACCTGAAACAAACAAAAGTTACTCTTATCAACACAACAGCATGAAAGTACATTTAATTACTTCCGATGTAACTATATTCTAATTTAATGTCAACTAAAACTGTGCTCATATTCCATGGAAGCCCCTGCCAATTTCAAGTCAAACGGGACATAACTATAAAAAATCGCTGTGAACATCAAAATATCAAACTTGATCTAGGTGTTCTTAAAATAAAGCCTCACATCAAGGTTGGTTTCGGTCCATGAAGACCTTCACAAGTTCTCGAGTGGAAATTGAAGTGCAAATTTCCGTGTCAAAATGGGGGCCATAACCAGGGTTTGACACCTGGCAAATTTGTTCACTTGCCCAGAGGACAAGTGTTGGCTAAAAAAATTACAAGTTCCCAGGAGACGTTAGTAGTAAAAAAAAAAAAGGGGGTTAATTTCCTAAAATTTTTGGTAGATTCTGGTCAGATGCTTCTCCATCATGGCACAGGAATCTGACTTTCTATCTTTAAAATGGGCCTGGAATTCAACAAGAGTACTGTGAACAGCACATTATACGCCCACCCCAAGTTTACTAGTCTTCTATGTAGATAACTGAAATCTGTGTGCATAAACCACTTTTCTTCTCTCAGTCACAGTGACATTGATAATTGACCTTTTGACTCCCAAATCAACAGGCTTCTTTCTTACCCCAAGTGTAAACTATCCACAAAGTTTGGTCCGGATCTGTAATGTAGAACTATTGTTACTGGGCAGAAACCATTTTTAATTATTTAAACCACAGTGACCCTTGACCTTGTGACCCCCAAATCAATGGGGTTCTTCCTTACCCAAAGTGCAAGCCAAGTCTGATATCTGTATGATGGAGGACAAATCAAGTAACTGTGAAGAAAACATTTCTTCTTTCAGTCACTGTGATCTTGACCTTTGACCTATTGACCCCAAAATTGATAGGGTTCTTCCATACACCCAGTGCAAGCCATCCACAAAATTTGGCAACTGCTGATTGTGGAAAATGAGAGCTATTGTACGGAAACCTTTTTTCTTCTTGCAGTCAGTTACCTTGATATTTGACCTTTTGACCCCAAAATGAATAGCATTTTTCCTTATTCAAGTGCAAGTCATCCACAAAGTTTGGTAACTGTAGATGGAGAACTAAAGTTATTGTGCAGAATTGAAATTGGTAACAGACACATGGATGGACAACATCATAATACACTCTGCCTTATGGCAGGCGTCTAAAAATTATCCGGATAAATGCCATTGTGTTCGGATAAATGCCATTATGTTGGGCATTTATCTGGGTAAATTTAATTTGAGGTCCATTTAAAAACAGAAAGTCAGATTCCTGTTATTACAGTCACAACATGCAAAACATGGTACCTTGTGAGGGCTGCCAAATGCAGTATTCAAAAGCAATCAGATCTCATATAATCTAGTCCTGGCCATTAAGATGCTTGACCATCATGTTTGTGCATTACTGTGAAATGTCCTGATGATTCAGAACGTAGTTGATTATATCCTGCGATGTCGAATCAGAATTTTCTTGATAAATTGTGTTATTTTTACAGTTTCATGCCAGGCCTGGATGGAATGGATTGCATCCATTGCTTATTTTTTCTTTTTTTGTTTACATTGTTTTTGTTTCTTTTTCATAAGTCTGATGCACTATCTACAAACAAAATTTTGCAAACCATGGGCAACCGGACTAGCAAAAATGTTGAACCCTGATCAACTCCATAAAATTCTGCAGTTAAAAGGTGAAAACTTAACTTGACCTAGGTCTTCTTCAAGTAAAGGATGATACAAAATCTTATTTCAATCCATAAGTCCTTTAAAACTTCAAGTAAAGCATGATAAAAAAATCTGATTTCAATTCATGAAGTACTTTAAAACTTCTTCACGCAAAGCATGATACAAAAACTGATTTCAATCCATAAGTCCTTTAAAACTTCTCAAAAAAAATCAAAACTGAAAAGCCATGTTCTAGGTCCAACAGGGGCCAAAATACCATTAAAGTTTGCTGAAAACAGCTTAAAATTGAACTCTGGTCTTCATAATGTAAAACCTCATACCAACTTTCAATCCATGAAGTTCTTCAAAAGTTCTTGAGAGGAAATGAAACTGAAGGCAAAGTTCAATGTCAAACGGACAAGAACTCCATTAAGTTTTACCAGATAAATGGTGAATATTGAATATTACCCAGGTCTTTTTGACGTAAAGCCTTGTACCATATTTCATTTCAATCCAACAAGTCCTTCAAAAGTTACTGAGCAGAAACTAAATTTGTGCCAAATGTGACAGGACAGAACAGGATGTGACTTGGCGGGACAGAAATGGATGGACAGGTATGGGTAACACTTCATGCCCCCACCCTGTCTATGGATCATAATAAAATGCAAACAATATTGTTGGCAACACACAAAATCAAATAACTCCAGTCAGATAAAATTAAAGAGATTTAATCAAATCTACAAAAATAAAGTTCAAAATTTATTATTTTTCTTTTTTTTATCAAAGCCACCAAATTTTGTGGCCAATAAAATACCCCAACATCAACATGTTAATAATATTCTGGAAGCATATCAATTCTAGTTATTTATCATAATGTAATGCTGAGTAACAATTTAAATTGTCAATAGCAGCTATGATCTTTCTCTAACATACAAACACACACATACATACACACACACATACACACAAAATCTGAACAAGTTATCGTTATCATCAACAACTGGTTATCTCTTTGGCCAACAGAACTTACTCCTTTCAAAGAGGGATATCTGTGCGTCTTTGGCCTATGAATTCCATTCCTGTGCTGCTTTTTGTCTGTAATAAATAAAAAGACCAATGTACAAATCATCACATACCTTTCCAAATATGAATTTTCAAGGGCTGAAAAATCTATAAAAATCCACTTGCCCAGTAAGGCAAGTACCAAGGTACCCTTCTTACAAAGCAACCATTCTGCGATACAAATGTGACCTTCCTGAAGGTATGACATGTGGTGAGACATGTGGTGAGTTCCTGAAGGTATGACATGTGGTGAGGGGTACAAAATAGTAAGAATGTGCTATTTAGGTGTTAGAAAATCTGGTCTGATAAAGGGTGTGACCTTTCTTGAGAGAGTGACTACTGAACTAAAATAACCTAAATTCTATCATGTGAAAGGTTGTTTTCTTCAACTTATTCTAAGACCTTTCCAACACCGGTTGTAAGTAATTACAAAATGACACCAGTCTGCTCTCCCTCTGGTAAGCGTTTATTAGTACTAAGAGTGATAGCAAAAAACTTGTACGAGCTTGATCAAAACAAAAAAATGGGAAACACATTTCTGGCAGAAAGTATGGACTTTCAATAAACAAAGTTGGCAATATTCTCAACAGAATATCCTTTTCATTAAGAGAAACACTGGTAAACCCTGAATTGGGTGATTGGAAAATTCACTAGACGCACAAATTTTCTCTAACCATTTCTAGCTGAGCGAGTGAATTTTCAAACTCGAGTGCTTTTAAATATGTGAATACAATGAGAGCATCCAATTTGACAGACTGTACTTTGCTGCCCTGCATCTTGTAAATTCCACTGCCTTGGATATAGAAGTATTCTAATGTTAGGGACCGACCATTTAATGAGGGGGGGGGGGGGGAGGGCATTTTTCTTTTGAACCTGGATATTTTGTTTTTTTTACCTCAAGAATTTTTTTTCTCTACTTATACAACAGATATAATAGGTTCTTTTTTCCAATAAATCGGAGCAAATGTTTCATGTAAACAACACTCTTAAAAAAAATCCAAGACGTTCTCAGCTGGAACATCGTCACGGGACGCATCCCTGGACACAAAGGCTGCCTCAATTAATCACCTCTTATGACAAGCAGTAGTGCACATAAGGTCTATTCTACATCCTGGAAGCCGTAAGGGGAAAATGGTGATTCAGGGGCCATAAATCCTCTAAATGATTAAGCAGAATGCTATAAATCCAACTCCTCCAAGGTATCATCAATATAAGGTGACCGAGAAATCTGATTAAAATCCAACACGCCTTCATAAAGTTATGCTATGGAAACCAAAAGCTGCATGAACCAAAGTCAGAAGGATGGGCAATCAGGCTTCACAACTCTTCTATAAGATAATTTGGAATTTTGAAAATGTAAATCATTAAATGTCTCACCAACAAGAAATCCAACTCATTCAAGGTCTTATCAATATAAAACTGCATGCTAAATTTGGCTGAAATCCAGAAATCGGAAAATCCCGAGTTAAGTTATGCTGCATAACAATCATGGGGCCTTCACTCCTGTAAATGGCATTAAATAAAAATGCTAAAAATCAATCATTTTAGGACTCTTCAATATAAAAGCAGCATACTAAATCTGGTTGAAATCCAACAAATGTAATGCTGCAGAAACTAAAGTCATGAGGATGGATATTGCGGGATTTATAACTCCTATACATGAAGTTCTGGAATGCTGGAAATCAAACTCATTCAAGGTCTTATCAATATAAAGTCACATAATAAATTTGGTTGAAAAGTGAACAACCTTGGTAAAGTTATGCTGCAGAAACCAAGGTCAGTAGGAAGGGTCATCAGGGGGTTTATAACTCCTCTAAATGGTGTCTTGGAATGCTGGAAATCAGAATCATTGTAGTACTCCTCAAAAATAAAGCAGCATACCAAATTTGGTTGAGATCCAACAAACTCTTATGCTTTGGAAACCAAAGTCAGCAGGAGGGCCAACTGGGGCTGTAACTTCTTTAAATGAAGTGTGAAATACTGGAAATCAAACACATTCAAGATTTTATCAATATAAAGATTGGTTGAAATTCAACAAACCATGGTAAAGTTATGCTGCAGAAACCCAAGTCAGGAGGAAGGGCAATATAGACCCTTTCAATCAGATGAACTTGATATTAACTCCCTCCAGAAGACATCCAACGGGGGAAAGCAGATAAAACTTACACATACACAGAAATAATTGTTATATGTAGATACTGAATATAAGTGTGCTGTTAAAGTCTTGATTCTCCATTTTCGGTACTGCTGTATAAATAAAGGTCTGGTTATTATTAACCTAAAGTTGATAACTAAGCTCAGAAAGGGCCCATTGATGGTTAACAAACACACAATGAATCAACAACAAAAATATGTCCCAAATCACTCTTATTGGCAGGTGCGAGATCATCAGCCTTGTTGTTTTCTTTTCAATTTAATGAAGCTTTACAAAATTTTAAAATCTGGATTTTATGATAGTTCTAACTTGTCATTAAAATGTTAGATTTTAATTACCAAACTTTCATGATCAAATGATTACAATATTTAATGAAGAGTGAGTTTCGATCCTTTCAAAGACACTCTCCATTTCAAAACTTCCTGGACATGGGGAAAAATTTGTTTAAAGTCATTTTAGTGATCAAGATTTTAAAATGGATATCGGAAAAATCTAGGCTGACATTTAAATTATTCTTACAATATAAAATTAATTAATTAAAGAAACTACATGCACTTTTATTATTGTAAGGAATGTATTGGTTTGGTGCTTTACGGCACAGCAACACAAATAGGTTATCAAGTGCCAAGGCAATTGGAGTAAAGTGCCTTGCCCAAGGACACACCATGGTAGCTGACCTAGGCTGGTCCTATGGTAGGATTCGAACCCGCACCATTTCGGTCATGAGCCTGGCATGCTAACCACTGAGCCACCGCGACTCCTGTAAGGATTGCACCTCTGCAAACCATTTTCCTTATCAGATCAAGATAAAAAATCAGTCATAAATCAAGACGGACTAAAAATTAGTTTTAGATTAAAAGTGAATAAATCAAAGCAATGATCCCAACGTTTAAAATAGATCAATTAAGGAACTAAAAAAAATATAATTTATATACATGTAACTATGTTAATTTTGATTCCGGTATTAGAGCAAGATCAAAATCTGAGGTCATAAAATCCAGGATAAAATATATATTAACACTGAACAAGAGTCCCTTGAAGGACTGATACTCTACTGACCAAAAAGAATTTCCAGGAATTCAAGACCATTTCTTTTTTTTTCTCAACTGTTTAACTACCAGTGCTGCTTTAGTGACCCGCTGCTCTGCCTAGCTGCTGAGGTCATTACTGCAGCTGGTTTTGAGGCCGACTAACAGAGCCTGATGCTGCTGCAGCCAAATGATAACTTTTTAACTGATGATTTGGGGATATGGACCACAATTCTTTCATTTAATACCAGTGGAAAATATTTAAAGAAGAAACCTATCTCTTCCCCCCCCCTCTCATCCAAAGCGAAAGTAGGACCAATGCTTTCAGTGAACTCAGCGAATTGCATAGCACGTGGCTCTCTTGTCCACAGCTCAGTCTTCATCATCTGATTCTATCTCAATTTCTGACAGACTGGACAAAGACAATAATTCTATACCACTGTCAACACTTCCTAAATTAATATCATTTTCGTCCTCTGAAAAACCTGAAAATTATGATTCCAAATTGCTAACAAAAGCCACTGTTTCCACTGTGAACAACTGCATGGTACAAAATTCCAGAAAATCCCCACATTTAGTAGCCATATTTAGTATTTGATGTCTTTCACAGCAAGAACCATCATTTGCTAACTCTATTTTGATTGGTTCAATGTCCTTTTACCATCATTAGTAATAAGATCATTTGTAACATGAACGTAGAGCGGATCTATCCGTCACCAAGATCTCGAGCACATAACCAGCAAGCGGATATATCCGCTATGGCAGATAGTAGTGTTTGTTTACAAATGGATTTATCAGTCACTGCAGAGGCAAGGCAAATGTATGCAGTGGATATACACGTCAGTGGTAGTTAACGAGTTAACTGCGGAGTGTTGAAACTATCTAAGATATTCATGAACACCAAGATTTTCAAATGTCAACCATACTGGATCAGCACCATTTTCATTTAGGACAAACTGGACACCATTAGAAGACTTTTGGTGAAAACCTATCATTCAGGAGAATTAGCAACAAGATTTTCAATATGTTCGTTGTGGCAGCTATATTGGATGTCTGCAGGACATGTTTGCATTTAGGACCCAGTAAATATCATAAGAAGTCTTCTGGTGAAAACACAATGTCGACATGACCATAAATTCTGGATGAGTATCGACATGATGTTTAAGATGGCTGACATGGTGGCCATATTGGATGTCAGATTGGCATAATATTTATTCAGGACCAACTAGACATCATAAGAAGTCTTCTGGTAAAAACTCCATGTCAATATGACTTTACATTTCGGAGGTGTAGTGACAAGATGATTTTCAAGATGGCTGTCATGGTGGCCATATTTCAAGTCAGATCGACACCATCTTTATCCATGACCAACTAAGTATCATAATTAGTATTCTGGTGAAAACACCATTTCTATACGACTTTCCATTTAGGAGTAGCATTAAGATATTCATGATGACTGCTGTGGCAGCCATATTGGACATTCGATAGGCACCATTTTCATTTAGAACCAAACAGATATTGTAACAAACCTTTTAGAAAAAACCCTACGTTGATATCACCATCCACCGAGTAATGACAAAATTTTCATCATCTTGTTGCGGCAGCCATATTGGATGTTCAAGTGGAACCACTTCATTTAGGATCAACTAGATCTCATAAGTTTCATGGCAATCCTCCAAGTAGTTTAGGAGTAGTGAAAACAATCTTGTGCCAACTGATGGATGGACATCAGACAGCAGGCCATGCCATAACCTCGTCTAGTCTATGACCAGTAGGGCTGATAAAGGGTCAAATTTTGCCACAGGTTATGGGGATAATGTAGGCCTTAAATAAGCGGAGGACAACACCCAGGAGGGGACTAGGGAGCAAAAGCCATCTTGGACCCTTAAATGTTTCCAAGTTTTAAAAGCAAAGTCAAGACCCAATGATGTCTGAACAAATAAGGGCAACAGACTTCAAATTGCCAATTCAGTTCAGACAATATTTAGAATACAAATGTGTCAATTTATTGAAATTTCAAGTTATAGGGAATATGCTCAGTTTAAATGGGGAACAATTTTGTTGAAATGGAATTTCCTGAAAGAGAAATAATGAAGGGTGCAGTAAATTTTGAAAGTAGATATAAAGACAGTAGAGAGGAAATATGGGGGTTTCCCCATGTATAAAGGTAAAATCCTTCAATTTATCCAGGACTGAAGGCCAAAGTAGCCAGGGAAGATCTCAGACCATCGGCATCTAATGGCACCTTTGAATACCAGCTTATTACAGTTGTAAAACTGTACAAGACCAACAACAACTATATTCAAACCATGTCCCAACAATAAGTAATTACGGAGATTGATCTGTTGCCTGAGAAACTAGTTATATTACTTACTCTGGTTATGACTGGTATGGTTCTTAGACTTGGCCATTCTCTTATTTCTTTTCTACCCCTCTGACTGTGCCCTAATGTAATAGCTGAAACATAAAAGAATCAATATGGAATACATGTATTTTGAAAGTAAAATGTGTAAAATGCCACAAAGATCTTTGACTGTTACTCATTCAGTGTTAATTACTAAACAGCCACTTCCAAGAAAAGTAGAATAATACCTAGCTTATTAACAGAAGATTATGTAATTGGTATGAATACCTAGCTTATTAACAGAAGATTATGTAATTGCTATGAATACCTAGCTTATTAACAGAAGATTATGTAATTGGCATGAATACCTAGCTTATTAACAGAAGATTATGTAATATGAATGAATACCTAGCTTATTAACAGAAGATTATGTAATTGGTATGAATACCTAGCTTATTAACAGAAGATTATGTAATTGGTATGAATACCTAGCTTATTAACAGAAGATTATTTAATTGGTATGAATACCTAGCTTATTAACAGAAGATTATGTAATATGAATGAATACCTAGCTTATTAACAGAAGATTATGTACTTGGTATGAATACCTAGCTTATTAACAGAAGATTATGTAATTGGTATGAATACCTAGCTTATTAACAGAAGATTATGTAATTGGTATGAATAGCGGTATAAGGCACCATCTATAATGACAATAATTCAATCAAACTTCCATGTGAAATAGATGCTGCAATTTAGAGAGAGCGAGAAAGGATCACAACATGCTGGTATTGCACTGTGTCAAGTGACTCTTCTAATAACAATCAACATGCTGGTATTGCACTGTGTCAAGTGACTCTTTCTAATGACAATCAACATGCTGGTATTGCACGATGTCAAGTGATTCTTTCAAATGACAATCAACATGCCAGTATTGCACTGTGTCAAGTGACTCTTTCTAATGACAATCAACATGCTGGTATTGCACTGTGTCAAGTGACTCTTCTAATGACAATCAACATGCTGGTATTGCACTGTGTCAAGTGACTCTTTCTAATGACAATAAACATGCTGGTATTTTGCACTGTGTCAAGTGACTCTTTCTAATGACAATCAACATGCTGGTATTGCACTGTGTCAAGTGACTCTTTCTAATGACAATCAACATGCTGGTATTGCACGATGTCAAGTGATTCTTTCAAATGACAATCAACATGCCAGTATTGCACTGTGTCAAGTGACTCTTTCTAATGACAATCAACATGCTGGTATTGCACGATGTCAAGTGATTCTTTCTAATGACAATCAACATGCCAGTATTGCACTGTGTCAAGTGACTCTTTCTAATGACAATCAACATGCTGGTATTGCACTATGTCAAGTGACTCTTTCTAATGACAATCAACATGCTGGTATTGCACTATGTCATGTGACTCTTTCTAATGACAATCATGTGCACAAAATACTCAGGAAAATTCAAGTACTTTGTTTAAATAATTTGTGTAAAATATCAAGATGAAAATACTATTTGGATGGACTGTTCCACTTGCCACACAATTTTTACTTTTTCCATAGTTCAGCAGAAATAAAATAAAAGCATTTTCACTGGTTGATTATCACAGAAAGATCAATTTTGTTGGGGCTTTACATGCATGATTTGTAGCAGCCAAGAAATCCACCAAAAGTTGGTACCCCATGAATAAACAAACATTTAATATAAGAAATGTTGTTTGGTTTGGTGCTTTACGGCACAGCAACAAAAGTTATTAAGTGCCACGGCAATTGGAGTCAAGTGCCTTGTCCATAGACACACCACGGCAGCTGTTCAGATGGTAGGATTTGAACCTGCACCATTTCGGTCTCGAGTTGGGCATGCCAACCACTAAGCCACCACAGCTCCCAAGAAGAAGCAACAACTGTGCCAACTGTGCAGTCTCTCTACATGTACAGAGCTGCAAAAAAATATCCTAAGCTTGATGACTGTGTGAAGAATAAAGGGCAAAAAAAGTTTTCACCTCACCCGAATAAGGAATCACTTCAATGTACTGGGATGTAAAAACTCCCCTCTGGTGCTAAACACTTCCCATAAATGTTCTGAACTTAGGTGAGCAAAATCACCTGTTTATACCCTACAGGAAGGACGTCGACCATTGAATTTGCTGTCTGTACCCTACAGGAAGGATGTCAACCATTGAATTTGCTGTTTGTACCCTACAGGAAGGATGTCGACCATTGAATTTGCTGTTTGTACCCTACAGGAAGGATGTCAACCATTGAATTTGCTGTTTGTACCCTACAGGAAGGATGTTAACCATTGAATTTGCTGTTTGTACCCTACAGGAAGGATGTCAACCATTGAATTTGCTGTTTGTACCCTACAGAAAGGATGTCAACCATTGAATTTGCTGTTTGTACCCTACAGGAAGGATGTCAACCATTGAATTTGCTGTTTGTACCCTACAGGAATGATGTCAACCATTGAATTTGCTGTTTGTACCCTACAGGAAGGATGTCAACCATTGAATTTGCTGTTTGTACCCTACAGGAAGGATGTCAACCATTGAATTTGCTGTTTGTACCCTACAGGAAGGATGTCAACCATTGAATTTGCTGTTTGTACCCTACAGGAAGGATGTCAACCATTGAATTTGCTGTTTGTACCCTACAGGAAGGATGTCAACCATTGAATTTGCTGTTTGTACCCTACAGGAAGGATGTCAACCATTGAATTTGCTGTTTGTACCCTACAGGAAGGACGTCAACCATTGAATTTGCTGTTTGTACCCTACAGGAAGGATGTCAGCCATTGAATTTGCTGTTTGTACCCTACAGGAAGGATGTCAACCATTGAATTTGCTGTTTGTACCCTACAGGAAGGATGTCAACCATTGAATTTGCTGTTTGTACCCTACAGGAAGGATGTCAACCATTGAATTTGCTGTTTGTACCCTACAGGAAGGATGTCAACCATTGAATTTGCTGTTTGTACCCTACAGGAAGGATGTCAACCATTGAATTTGCTGTTTGTACCCTACAGGAAGGATGTCAACCATTGAATTTGCTGTTTGTACCCTACAGGAAGGACGTCAACCATTGAATTTGCTGTTTGTACCCTACAGGAAGGATGTCAGCCATTGAATTTGCTGTTTGTACCCTACAGGAAGGATGTCAACCATTGAATTTGCTGTTTGTACAGTTTGGCTTTCTTGTAAATCTATCCCCACTGAGGAAGGTTCACACAGCCTCGATTATTGTCACCTAGAAGCATGGAAGTAGACAAATTTCTGCTTTTATTTCCCAGCAGAAAAACATGTAATCCAGTTGCTTTTAAGCTTTATTTATACCAACTCTGTTTCCGAAACTGGTAGCGTTTCAATTAACCAGCAGTAACTGCATCAATATTTCTCTAGTGGGGATGAAGGACAACAGGCCATCCC
This sequence comes from Margaritifera margaritifera, assembly GCA_029931535.1. NCBI lineage: Eukaryota > Metazoa > Mollusca > Bivalvia > Unionida > Margaritiferidae > Margaritifera > Margaritifera margaritifera. Next base: position 7,198,081 of record JAQPZY010001695.1, read on the forward strand.
ATAATCTCTTCTGGTCTATGATCAGTACAGCTAATAAAATGAATGGGAAGGTGTCACAAGTAAATATATAAAATGAGACTGACAGAAACAGAATGAACTGAAATATACATAAGTGCAGTTTATTCCATTTTTAAAAACATTTATCAAAAAAGGTGCTTGGTCTTTTTTTTTTTTTGGGGGGGGGTTTGGTTAAATTGTAAAGGAAAAAAAAACAACAACAAAGAAAATGAAAAGGGGAAGGTTTCACGAGGACAGTAGATATATAGAAGGAGTGAATAAACTGCAATATACTGTACATAACTGGAGTTTACTGTTTTTTGTATTCGATACCCTACCAGGTCAGAACGGGCCAGCTGTGTGCCTGGGAAAGGCAAATAGCTCCAGTATCATCGGCATGATATAACCAATGTGTTCAAAGTGCCATTAAAACCAACAAAACAAACATCATTGTGGCAGTCATATTTGATGTCAGAACAGCACCATTTTCATTCCGGACAAATTATTTTGGTGAAAACCCCATGTCAATATGACTTTCCATTTAGGAGGAGTAGCAATAACAAGATTTTCAAAATGGCAACCATGGTGGCCATACTGGATGTCAGCTTGGCATGATTTACATTTAGTACCAGCTAGACATAAGAAATCTTCTGGTGAAAACCCAATGCTGATACGACTTTCCGTAGAGGCGGTGTAGTGACAAGATTTTCAAGATGACTGCTGTGGTGGCCATATTGGGTTCAGATCAGCACAATTTTGATTTAAAACCAACCAGACGCCATAAGAGGTCTTCTTAAAAAGTCTTTTAGTGAAAATCCCATGGTTATATGACCATCCATTCAGGTGGAGTAGTTGAAAGATTTTTAAGATGGCCACTGTGGCGGCCATACTGGATGTCTGGGTGGCACCATTTTCATTTTGGACAAACCAGACATCATAAGTCTTGTGGTGAAAACCCCCATGCTGATACAACTTTCTGCTCAGGAGAAGTAGCAATAAAAAGATTTTCAAGATGGCTATTGTGGCAACCATATGAGATGTCTGATCAGCACTTTTTTCATTCAGGACCATGCCAACTTCATAAAAAGTCTTTCAGTGAAAACCACATGTTGATATGAACATCTATTCAGGAGAAGCAGTGACAACAAGATGTAATGGCCATATTGGATTTCCAAGCAAAACCATTTTCATTTTGGACCAACTAGACCTCATAAGAAGTCTTTTGGTGAAAACCCCATGTCTAAATGACTTTTTTTTTAGAAGTGAGAACAAGATGTTCAAGATGGCTGCCACATCGGCCATACTGGATGTCACAGTACCATTTTCACTTGGGATGAATTCGACATCATAAGAAGTCTTTTAGCGAAACCCCCATGTTGATATGCCCATCCATTCAGGAGGAGTAGCGCTATAGCAAGATTTTCAAGATGGCTGCTCTGGCAAACTTGTGCTAATGGATGCCAGATGACGGACAACAGACAAACTCTTCTGGTCTACGACTAAGAGACCGAGTGAAACAGAATAAACTGCAATAGACATAAACGCAGTTTATTCCATTTTTATAGCATTTTACTTTAACAAAAATTACTCGTGGGATTCTTTCAAAGACATCGTGTCAAAAAGGGAATTTTTAGGCGATACCTATGGAAAAAAGTGCTTGGTCTTTTGTCTTTTGGTGGGATAACTTGTAAAGGAAACAAAAATAAAGAAAATGAATATGAGAAGGTTTCACAAGTAGATAATGTACATAGAAAGAGACTGAGATATATGGAATAAACTGCAATATACTCAAGTGCAGTTTATTCAATCTTTTTAAATATTTACTAAAATCATGAGATTCTTTATGAGATCAATGTTGTAAAAGGGATTTCTTTTGGGGATATCTATGGAAAGAATGGACTTTGGAATTTTGGGTAGTCAGTTGTAAAACAAACAAAATAAAATGAAATGAGGAAGGTTTCACAAGTAGATAAATGGAAAGAGACAGAAATGTAATGAACTGCAATAAATGTAAATGCAGTTATTCCATTTTTTATACAATATTTTTACAAAAAAGTACTCATATGATTCTTTCTAAAAATGTAGTGTCTAAAAGGGGATTTTTGGGGGAGACCTATGGGAATGAGGGGCTTAGTCTTTTAGGGGTGTAACTTTTAAAGGAAACAAAAAATAAAATGGAGAGGAAGGATACACAAGTAGATACATAAGAGAGCAAGATAAACTAAATAAACTGCAATATACATAAGTGTAGTTTATTCTGTATTTATAATATTTATTAAAAAGGATTTGCAAATTAGGAATAAATGTATAGATCTATGTTATGACTTGTACATAAACCAAGTTAGAGATAATCCTCCATGTGCATGTGGTAACAATAATATATAACTATATACATTTTTTTCTTCAACAATACAAATTTGTTAACTTTCAAGAAAAGTCTTTGAAAGGATTAAAGCATTGCTAAATGCTATTTCGTTTTTAAATGAAGTACAAAATAAAATCTGAGAATATCTGACCAAATCTGATTAGCCATATTCCTGTCGTTAAAGAAAAGTAACCACATGTTAACAGACTTATGCATTCCTTGGCTACCATCACTCTTCAACCAACTGAAACGCACAAGAGAGTTTGAAAAACTCAACCACTCAATTGTGCTGGGATATACTTCAGTAAAGAAAAAGGCTTTACAGTAAGTATAACGAAAGGATTTGGACTTTAATCTGTGCAATAGTGGCAATATGGGCCGCCAGCTATGCAAGATATTCTTGAAAATATGGCCTCTAGTTCGCCGGTAAACTGAATGAGGAACACGCCTAATGACACAACTTATTCAAGCAGCAAGACTCGGACCAGTCCCTATCATAAATATCAGGGTCGACATATTACACTGTAGGACTCCAGTTTATACTGCTATAAAAACAAAAATGCAGCAGGAAGTCCTGCAGGCTTAAGAACATTACAGTTAAATAGTGAGAAAAGAAAAATTTGGTAGTCCTCTGCACACTGACTACCATTTTGTCCATGCCTGACCATAGTGTTACATGGGTCATTGGATTTGTCTGTGAAAGAAAATTTGCTTCTATTTTATGTAATTCAAACTTGTATAAAAGAAACCAAGCATTTTATCCGACTTCAGAAACAGTAAACACGTTCTTTACTTTCTTTTCTTTCTCTTTTTAAATCCTTTAAAGCCCGTCTACATGTTCTATCTCTCAAGAATTGATAGTCACAATAATGTACATCACTTGCACCTGTGACTGTCAAATTCTCTCATATGAACCATATCTCCTTTTAAAAATAATATAATGTAATATTTGTTTGCCGCTATCCATGTATAATGCACAACTTTTGTAGGGAAAGGGCGTTTTCTAGGTTGCAAGAACTTGTAGCTCAATCCTTGTGTAACAATTACAGTAATAAAACGTTTGAACTGAATTCTTTACAATCTCTACAGTGTAAAAGGGATTTCCTTTCGGGATTCACTTATAAAGGAAACAATAACAACAACAAAATTAAAGATGGGAATGTTTCACGAGTAAATATACTGACAGCAAGACAGATGGAACAAGCTGCAGAATACATTGCTGACCTTGATCAAGGCATGTGCAAACATTCTTCTCTGGGGATAGATTCATGGGAATGCCATAGAGTTGTTCTCCGCCTCAGTCAATAGTGTCACAAATTAATAAAATTGTGAAGCAGAGCAACCTACTGGTCTACAATCACCACCACCACTGCACAAGATCCCAAGAACTGCCGAACCATTGTAACTTATCTAGAGTAGCATGAACCAATAGGGGAAGCAACTCCATCAACACAAAAATCTTAAATAATCCAAAGCACGCACCTAAAACTTACATCATAGTGGGTTCCTTTTACAGTTTTGTAAACCTTCATTTCATTAGTCCAAGACTTGGAATTGACTAATAGCTTTTTTCCATACATTAAATTAGTGGTGTAAGGAATTCCCATCATGAACATGTGGTTTTGAGGCACTGTAAGTTGAATTTAAAAAATTTCAGTTCATGAAATTTAAAAGTTCCAATCACTGCTCCAGAATATTTTTGATAGATTATATCAGGCATGTGCAACTTCATCCAGGGTGCAGGCCGCATAAGAAATTTTTAGAGGCACACCCTATGATGTATATAAACCCTATGATGTATATAAACTGATAAAACCAGGTCGCAGGCCAGATCTAGCCCATGGGCCATACAGTGAAGGTTGCACATGCCTGGATTATATTATATGAAGGTATTTTCTTGCAAAATCATAAACAATTGGTTATTGTTTTGCATGTAATGTTGGCAAAATAGCTCAATTTTACAGTGCGATGCAATGGGTTTGACTGGAAGTGGTTGAATCAAGTTACTGCCATGTGTTAAATTATGGAAAGAAACAGGTTTTATTTAATTATTGCATTTCTGCTTAGTATAAAATGCTGTGGGAGAAAAACACTGCACAAGAGAAAAATAGCTAAATTTAATAGTTCAGTGCAACAACCTAATTTGACTGAAGTGGAAGAATTGGATTGCCGCCATCTGTCAAATTATGTAAAAAAAATAATGAGGGAAAAACTTTAAAAGATAAAAACTGTAAAATGTGTCTATGGCTTGAACATTATTTCCTCGCTTCAGTGTTAACTGCCAATACTAAAACATTTTAAACAGTGGGATTTATAATTTTGTCATAGTTTTGACTACCGCTGCCTGTAAAATTGAAATTTTGTTTCAGTCAAAATTTGTGTGAAAATTCACTGATTATCTATCCATATCATAATTAATTTTGTGTCTTAAGCTCCATGGCCCAAAAGTAAAAAAAAAAAGCTGAACAATCGTTATGATTTTAAAACAAAAAAATATAGAAAAAAATTTTCTTTCTAAATTTTTAAAACTACAGCATTTTATAAACAGCTAAATTATCTTTATCATATTCAAATCAGATATCTCTACAAATAAAAAAAATGTGGGTATGGTACCACTTTTTGACACAAAAATAATTGCAATAATTGTATTGTTGACTTTGTTTGAAAAAAACCCATACAAAATACAATTTGACATATTTAAGAAAATAAACATTTTTATGATTCTTTTGTAATAGCATTACATGCGTGCAGACTTTACTTCAGTTATCTTTTAAATTAAAAAATCATTGGTTCATGCCATCTAGAGGGTTTAATGTGGAACAGTACTGGCCGAGGGTTTAATGTGGAACAGTACTGGCCGATGACCATTCTCGCTGCAAACCCGCTGTCGCCATTGTGCCAATATCTCGAAAAACGACACCGTTTTTCTGATTATGCCTACCCTTAAATGATCATTTTGTTTCTTACTTTTTAAAGGTATGCATAACAAGTAAAAATTCGTGTCCATTCGCGAGATCTCCAACTAGAATGTGACAATTGGTATGTGGCGATAAATGGTCCTCCGCCAGCAAGTCTTACGTAAATTATGAAATTCTTCTGATTAACAATAAATTTTCCACAAGTGCATGCGTTTAAAGTAAAAAAAGCAAATATTTTACACACGATAACGTATAGCATAAAAGGTATAGATAATAAGTTCGGTGCTATTTGGATAAATATTCTATCTATCCATAAATCCTGGTCCAAAGAACAAAAATAAACATTTTATTTTCGTAAAAATTTACTTATATTATTATACTCTTAGATTAAAACAGGATGAATAGAGATCTTTAATGCAAACCTATCTTGTGTTACCTTTCAGAATTTAAAACGGAACCGGAAAGGCCATTTTCACGGCGCTGCGGGAACTTGATCGTTAACAAAAGAAAAAATAGTTGTCACGGAAAACGGAGGAGTAGAAACAAATCCGGTTCAGTAAATAAAATTTAAAAAAAAAAAAAATAAACAAAAATTAAACAAAATACCTTTACATTATTTTTGAAACACTACAATACACATCCTTTATTTTTGTTGAAAGAAAAACTTCATGGCTGTAACAATTTCGCTTCCAATAATCTGAAGCAATGATCGCGAGCTTCAGTAGAAAATGGCCCATAAATGTATTTCGTTTTCTACTTCTTCTTCTTGTAATCCTCCTCCTCATCTTAATGTTGGTGTTGTTTTTATTATTATTATTATTAGTAGTAGTAGTATTTAAATTTAGACTAGGAGAAAGAACGCAACTTAAGTTATATATGTAGTGACTAAAATAGTGTAGGTACTGATTGGGCGCTTCTCAGTAAAGTGGAGGAATACCAGAGAACAACAGCAAAACTATTACATGACGTATTGAAAATGTTTTGCATAGCGTTACGTGCGCTCAGTTCTTTCATAACCGTCTATTTGAATATTCTCAGTCTATCAGAAATGACACCTCTGGTGTAAAAAACTGTAATATTTTCTTTTAGATTTAGAATTTCCCAATTCTAATTCCATGCAGCTTCAGCTGCTTTTGAAGAAATATTCTAGGAGTCATCCATACGCTTCTCGTGAATTCAATAACACCTCAGATATTCTTTGAAATTTACAAGTTCTTGGATATTTTCAAGCCAAAAGAAGCAACTATTTGTTTCATCGTGTACTTCCTGCTGGCATGGAAATCGAACATAGTTCCAGTTTCTGTTAAAGATTTTGATCCATCCAAACAACTTCTTCCCAGTGATTTTCATATGTCTGATGATTTATTAATAGTCAAAATGAAATGGTCCAAAATCAAATCAGTTTGGTCGAAGTTGTTTAAAGATTCAATTGTGCTGATACCAGGTTCATGTATGCGACCACTGAAAAGCTACAAACTATGATTTCAATTGTCAAGGCCAATAACTCTTCTGCTGTTGTTTGTTTATTGGATTCAGCAGACAATTTCATGCAAGTTTCTTGTACTGAGTTATAAGCCACATTTAAATCGCTGATTAGACAATCTGGCTGTAATTCTGTCCTTTTCTCATCACATAGTTTCTGTGGGAGAGGGAGGAGGAGCAGAAGAAGAAGGGGTTCCTCCTGAGCATTTACGTCCCAGGTCCCTCCAGACCTCATTCTGCTGCACGTGGTGCTTGGAAGAGCTAGCCATGCAAACATTACTTAACCTTTGACTTCAATGAGAAACTTTTAGTTTAAGAATCAGTGAGAAGAGAAATTCTTAAAATGTTTTATTACTAGTACCTTCAGAGTACAAGCCATTTCAAGTGACAATAATTTCTTATTCCAATGCACAATATGTATCTGGGATCAACTGCAAAACAAAAGAACCCTTTTCAGAAGTCTCAATAAACAAACTCCAGAATTTAATTCAGCCCCAGATGGCGAGTATTGATTTTAAACATATCATCGTGAAACACTGATCTTAAAATATCTCTTAAACCATGTCCTCCTTGTCGAGCTACTCCGTGGTACACGGGATACATCTATTAATACTCCGTGGATACATCTATTTATACTCCGTGGTACACGGGATACATCTATTAATACTCCGTGGATACATCTATTTATACTCCGTGGTACACGGGATACATCTATTAATACTAAGTGGTACACGGGATACATCTATTTATACTCAGTGGTACACGGGATACATCTGTTAATACTCCGTGGTACACGGGATACATCTATTAATACTCCGTGGTACACGGGATACATCTATTAATACTCCGTGGTACACGGGATACATCTATTACAATTCATTTGGAGAATCTTTTTTCGAAAATGAATGTTTCACCATGACTTTCCTTTGGAGAATAGAATATTTTGTTCAAGATCTCCTTTTAAAGTAATATTGACGCTGTCAAAATACGATTTACTGACAGGAAGATAATGTGGATGTACAAATTCTCGGTGAACGTGATACGTGTTTCCTCCTTCATCGTAAGCAGTTATCGCAGAATTCACTTTGAAAGGAATGACTCTCAGCAACGAAGCAGCCGTATTTCCCACAACGTTGTACTCGACAATATCAGAATATACAAACAAAAAAGTTTGTCTTTCGTTCAAAACAATAGGGCAGCGAAAATAAATGTAAGATCGATTCTTGTTGTGACTGTCTTTCATAGGAGCGGGAGAGGCGTATCCACGCAGAATAGCAAACAAACCGGGAGAAGAAGTAACGGATATCGTTTTGCCGTGAGATAAATACATTTAAGATGATGAGCAATTCTATGGTACTCGATAAATACACTTATGGTACTCGATAAGTACACTTCGGCGAGTTTTCTCCAGTGCTTTGCCAAACTGGTCGTTGAAAATAGCTGAAATCGTTTCGACGAGATGTTGAGCATTGAAATAATATCCTGTATGAATTTTCATGGTATAGGTGTTCAGTTATATGTGTTCAATTGAGGGTTATGTCTTTTTTTATTCATAATAGACAGGGTCATTTTTGTCCACCTGTTCTTGAACTTGTTCGTTCAGTAGGACGGGATATTATTTACAGCGGTGGGTTGAATGTGGTAAGATAGAAAAAACGTTCGAAGGTCTAACAGACTTGTTACTTAAGGACCAGTTGTTAAACCACTTGTGGTAAGGAGTTGTACTTGTTTCTGAGGGAAAAATCCACCACAAATATCTTTGATATGGCTACACAGGCAGGCTGTTTCGCCGAAGCACGGAGAGGTAACAACTGATTGTCAGGATGTCGTACCAACGTAGCTATGGGCACCACTTGACAATGGGGTGTTATTAATGGACGAAATCTTGCCGGTTCTTGTTTGGACAAATCCAGAAAACTTTGTAACATGCCTGTTCTGTTTTTGTCTTAGAAGAGGCCACTTTTTGGCTGCAACAGCAGCAGTTTGAGCAGTAGAAAACGTCGTCACCGCAGAAGTAGAACTTTCTGTAGTTCTGTAGAGATAGGTTTCCATTTTGTTCCATCAAACTGTGAAACACTGGCCTTAAATCAGGTTTGCTAGGCATCATCATGAACGGAGGATGAGAAGGAAAAGAAGTGGCAGAAGAAACTGTCACCGAGCGAGGTTTTCCTGAATACGTGCGTGTTCTAGCGGCAGTACCTCTCTTTCTTGCACGAAATTTTTCTTGGGGCTTTCCTGCTTCTTATTAGAGTGTGAACTTGCTGCATCACCTCTCTTCTGTTTGGTCTACTATGTTTTTGGTAGTTTGTCTTTTTTACCTTCGGCATTAGAATCCCATTTTAAAAGTGAACGAATAATGACACCTCCTCAATCACTCTGAGAATGGAGGATGTAGCCATAACAATTGTGTTTAGAATTCTAAGATTCCATCAACTACACCAGGCATTTTATACATTTTATACTCGTTTAATTTGTGATTGTAGTGTAACAACAACAAGAACAAAATTTGTTCCTTTCAAAAACACACAACGTTCATGTTTTTTCTTTTCCTCGATCAGTGACACAGAAACACGTAAAGACATAATAATGCATTAATCACTACGTACACAAATAAAATACAAATTAAAGTCATCAAAGCTGAATTTAAACAGGTAAGATTACAACATTCTCTATCTATCTGCGTCACATTCAATCTATGTAAACGTTCTGTCTCCATCGTTCTAGTCTCTGGGAAATTAATCAGTCCTAACCATGTCTTCTCCTCGTTCTTTTCTATCTGTACATTACTACTCTCGTGGCTTCCTAGTATTTCCGAATTTGCTGGTAAACGAAGTACAAGAAAGTTAGTCACTAACACACACACCGATGGAATTATGTCGTCTTGTGGAATCAGTTCTTTTAATAGTAGTTGGTAATCAACTAAGTCATGAACACTCTCATTGTCTTCCTTCCACGGAATCTGGTGCAACACTGGTGGCAAATGTCGTTACATGGCAAGTCTTATAATGTCTTTCGCAGTTGATCAATGTCTGAACATTGGAACTTTTTCAAAGTAATTAGTCTTCTTAGAGCATTCAGATACCAATAATTAAAAGGTGTATGCCATTTCGGATGCAATTGTTCTTTGCGTTTCACTTGAATCTTGACAAACGCTCTGTAAATGTGTTCTCGAAGCTCCTAGGTTGATTCTGAATGTGCTCTTCTAAAATAGTCATTGACAGGAATGTCTCTTTTGAGGAAATCGTCATACCTTATTTGCAAACGGTCTCTACCGGTAAAGACTGGAAAAGAAAGTTTTCAGTCACTAACTCATAATACACCACACACGTCTTGAATAAGTCTCTTCTGAGGCGATACTTCATTTAAACTTTTTTGTAATCCTGTAAGTCTTCGTCCTCTGTAAATCTTCGTGGTAGTCAAAACTTGTAGGCAGAGCCGCGGTGGCTAAATGGTTAGCGTGCCGGACTCACGACCGAAAGGGTGCGTGTTCGAATCTTACCATTTTACTCGCCTGGGTCAGCTACCGTGGTGTCTCCTTGGGCAAGACACTTTATTCCAATTGTCTCGGCACTAAACAACATACTTGTGCTGCTGTGCCGTAAAGCACCAAACCAAAACCAAACCAACCTTGTAGGCAGAAGTCGTGGCATCTAAACTTTTCTTAATTGTGGATAGTTGATCAGCGTCTGACTATCTGAACACTTTCAAAGTAATTAACCCTCTTATGGCATTTAGATACCAATGGTTAAAACGTCTATCCCGTTAAGGATGCAATTGTTTTTTGCGTTTCATTTGAATCTGTATCAAGTCTCAATAAATGTGTTCTCGCATTTAGTCTTCTTTAGACTTGTAAATCTCGATGAGCTACTAGTATCCAGAGCGATTGGTAAGTGCATGGATGAGATCCATATGTAGGCACACGAACACGCTTGTAAAGCGGAAAGCGGAAAGGTCGTGCACCATCGCTGATATCGTTGTGAGTACGTGGATGACATCCATAAGTAGGCACACGCAAAGCATCGCCCTCGATAGGCAAGGTTGTGCTACATCGCTTATATCGCAGGGTACGGCATCACTCTCGTCACAAGGCGCATCATCGAGCTCATTCAACTTGGAGTCGGCTTCGGGTTCCTTTTTTAAACTGGAGAACGGTGTGTCCGTAAGGTAACGTATTGAGGTCGGGAACTCGTTTCAGGTAGACGGTCTCATACACTTTTTCCATGGGTCATCTGTCGATTTGGTGATTTTGCAAACGTACAATTTTGTGAGGATCCAACGTTTCCACGCGAAAGTCTTGATCTTATCTTGACGTTGAGACCTATTTTAAGAGCGATAGCTCAATGTCAGTCCTTTCACTTTACATTCGGTACGAAGTTGTCCTTGTTTGTCTCGGTACTGGTAACCGTATGTTTTTGGTCCACCACTAGCAAAACTCAAAATAGTGTCTTCAGGACGGTCATCGGTCTAAGCTCCTAAAGGTTCGTCTTCGATGCATGGTGACAGCTTCCAGCGCGATCGATGTACATGCAACGATCGGTATCAAAGTAAAGGACTCGATCTCCTAAAGATTCTACGACAGAATACAATTTTAAACGGGCACTGGCTGTCACATACGCTGCAATTATGGCATTTCTAAACTCATTTCTTATACTTTTAACAGGCGGTATCCGCTATCGAGAGCATGAAACAATTCGGTACTCATCCACGTTCCTATCAATGCTCGTTCTTGATCATCCTGGCGACAAGGCTGGTCTTGACTACACGTTTTAGCACACGTATGGCATGAATGAAACATCAGTTTTCCGTGGCAATCATAATGTAAAACAGGATGGTACAAGTTCGTCGGTGACAACACTTTCCATTTAATCGAACATTCGTATTACCGAATGTGATCCACGTCAATGTGTTCTGTCAAAATTTCAGGATGACCGGTGGGGAATCGAGCATATTTGCACACCCAAGGATATATTTGATTTGCTCTCCTTGAGATTCGTCTACTTCGTACAACAAGCGTGTAGCATTGGTTCGTCCTCCAAACAAACTTTTACGTGGATTTAAAGGTTTGATGGCCACCATGTCGTACTCTTCGACGACACGTTTAAATACTGGATTGGTTTTGAGACGTCGATCGTAGTCATGTTCCCACATTTTTTATCACTTGGTATCCTTGACTCTCTAAACTCTGGCTTTGTTGATATGTTTGGTCGTACAACTTTTCCATCGTGAACTCTGAGAAAGGACTTTTCAAGTCTCGTTGAGGAAACAGGGTAAGGCATCCATGAAATAAACATCCCTGAAATTCGTAGACGATCTGCGGGTTTTCTAAATTCCAACCATCCACGGAAAGGCTTACATGTTTATTTTCTAGACCGTTTCTAGCATGTTTTATCCACTTGTCTTCAGTTTCACACTAGTAATGGAGCGAGCGCATATCAACGGCTGACAGAGAGATATTACTCAGGTGGTATTATGGCTAGTTTGTTATCGGACATAACTGTTTTCGATACACTAATCCGAACGCTTTGGCAAGGGTAGAACCTTCCTTCAGGGGATCGATACCTCCGTGATTCAGAAAAAAGTGTCAAAATTTTCCACAACAACATCGTAAAATGTCTACATCGGATAGGCAATATTTCAACATTTCTTCTTGAAAATCAAAAGAGTATGAAGAGTGGAGTTGGTACCAAGCATAGAAAGCTTCTCGTTGTTCTGTCTGCATGCCTTCAGGGTCGAAGTAGCGAACTTCAGTCAAATGCGTGAGCACGACATGGTAATTAGCTTCAGCATTGAAAAAGTGTGGAAAATAGCCTTTAGCCATTTCTGTCATTCCAAACGTTTTAGGCATTCTACTCAAAGGCATAGCCAAATAACTCATGGAATCTTTAAACTGTAAATTCCCCACTTTCATGTAAATGATTTTGGATCCCTTCAAGGTCACTCATGGAAATTTGGTGCCTTGTTCTGAATAATATTTCCAAAGAAATTGTCCCGTCGTATCCTGAGAAATTGTGAGCCATGACTATGGCATAGCGATGACAGTTTCAATAACGCTGGACTTACTCTTCGTTTCAACTGTTGTCGGTTGGGTCCAAAATCCATTGGACAAAATCAGCAAGAGTTCGGGAGCCCCCAAAATATCTTTTCTCGTCCTCTTGGAATCACAATACAATTTGGACAGTGAAAAATATAGATTCTTGAATGCATTTGTCACAAACACAATGCGCTTCACAAAAATTAGGTTTATGAATTCCAGTCTCTAGTGGACATTCAAAGTGAAAACAGATCAAATCCACATGTTTCTTTTTATTATTCTTGTTCTGATCGTCATTTAATACTTCCTCAAGTTCATTGTCATATCTTTGAATGTATCACTGATGACTGAAGTCGACAATTTGGTCACAAAATGGCATATTTTCTTTCCTGGTCAAACGTGTGACTTTTGGTTATTCGTTCAAACAAGATGTCCACTAGTGGAGCACACTTAATAATTAACAAGTATATTTCAGTTGCTGGAATTGTTTCATGCGATATTGTCCATAAGAGGTTGGACTGACAAATGTTTTCTTGCAAATAGAGCAATGAATTCTTTCGTTTCCTTCGGGAATGCAAAGTCTGGGCGCAAGACAGCAACGACATCTCTCTCCATAATGAATATGTTTCTTCCGATGGAAAAATGTTTGATCCCACTTCTGGCAATAGTAATTGTATCCAAGAAATCCTGTGATAGTTGTAATAGCATCGAAATGATCTTGGTGATGATAAATGTGAATGTATTTTCCATCTGGGAAATCTGGCCCTCGAAACACAAGAGCAACATGAACGACTTGAGGGTATACTTTCAACGTATAACGAGGTGCCAACACGTCTTGAAGTTTTTGCATTTCAGGAACTCCACATAGGTCTCTTTGAAAATGTCTGCTTGCTGCAACAGGAGTTCTGCTTCTCTTTGTTGTTAAGTTCTGCCCGATTTTATAATCCTTTCCCATAATCACCTACATTCTTCTGTGTTGTTCTCTTCTCGGCATAAGTTCGAGCTGCTACGATGGCATGGGCTAAACACATTTGGTCCTGATGGTTTTCATTCTGAACGATACTTCGTTTGGTACTGCGAAGTTCATGCACCAATTAAACATTGTGACCTCCACTACCTCTTGAAGGTAAAATGTGCATCATGTGAAGAGTGGCTTTTCCATCGATGACGTCAACCTCATCCTTTGATTGTTGGACGTGTTGAATTCTGCAGGTGTACTAAACTCGGACTGTCGTGAGTGATGGATAGTCTCACACGATCGACATATTTAGCTTGGCACTATCGTTTCAATGTCTCTAATAATGGCTCCTATAAATCTGTAATGAAACCCGCTGCTTGCTCTTGTGGCACTTGAGACTTGAACTCTTTAAATTTCACCGTGTACGTGTAACCCGTTGTTCGAACTTTTCTGGAAGTCACTTTTTGGATAGGTCGAATGTAAAACAAAACTTCAGGAGCTACTGAAAGACTGTTTTGAATGATCGTGACTCTCTCGGTCTTGTGGTAGAGGTAGATGGTATTGACTCAGGATCACTCATTTCCTCCTCTGATTCGCTAGCATGAACTTGTGCTAATACTTCAGTTAGCGTATGAGGTGACACCGACGTCTCTAGGCTTCTTCTTCTTTCTCTTTGGCAAGGTTTGGTCGTTTCATCTTGATTCAAATTTGATTTGAATATATATATATATATATATATATATATATATATATATATATATATATATATATATATATATATATATATATAGAGAGAGAGAGAGAGAGAGAGAGAGAGAGAGAGAGAGAGAGAGAGAGAGAACACCCCCCCCCCCACCCTAAGAGAATACACTTATTCAGTCTTCAATCTGTGAAGATGGAAGAGTCACAACAGATCTCACTTCTCGTCGGAGATTTACAGACACTCATTCGAAAGTACACTTTCTACAAGACTTCAGACTACTCCACTCGAGACAAAATTCAAGATAACAGCTACGTCTGTTAAGATAAAGGACACTGTTGTCCAGAATGTGCACATTGTCAAAGAAAAAGAAAAACTAAGACAAGAGAAAAGATAGACACAAGTAAAGATACCTGTTATGAATGTCAAGAGAAAGGACATTGGTCTTCAGAGTGTCCCAAGAAAAAAGAGAACAAGGAATATGACGAGCATTTAGCAGAAACAGAAGAAGAACCCATACCCGTAAAGAAATTCAAGAAGGCGAGGCAAGTAGAAGAAACAGGAGAAGATCCGTTTCGATCCGGTCCTAGACTATATATAGAGACGCGTTGGCATATTGTGTCATCTGTTCTCAAGACAACAGGACAAGATGTGGGTAAAACCAGAGCCATCGACCATCATTGCCAGCATGCTGTCTAATCCAGAATTCCTAATGTAAATGCATCGTGTGCTATTAGCAGGATCACAGACACAGCTTTATGGAAGAGACGAATCTATGTGGATTCCTATATGTAAAAGGAGAAGGAATGTAGGATCCAGTCAACGTACTTGCGTCCAAATGCGTAGAGATGATGGACCTGGGTACAGACAGTTTAATTTTCAGGGTGGAAATTTTATGAAAAATAAATTTCAGGCCCACAAGTAGCTTGAAAAAAAAAATTTTTTGCTCTGAGAATGAAATGGTCGATCCCTTAGGTTTGGATGACCCAGGGATCAAAACAGCCTTATGGTAGCAATATATGCTGAAATAGTAAGAAGCGTGGCTCAGAAGCGGGGCTGCGCTGACAAACAATATGAAACAGGCAAAGCCTATTAGAAACGAGCACAGCTTCAGTCATGTGTGTACAGACTGCAGTATACTGCGTGTACTGAAGCATTTCTTGAAGCTGAGGAATGCGCGAGAACAACAACAGTATTGTGTGATGTCATAGACATTTTTCGCATAGCGTTCCATGCGTGTTCCTAGCCAGTGCGAATGAAATGTTTCTCTGTTGCGTGTAATACTAATTTCTTCGATCAATATGAAACATATATTTAAAGTCACGAATTTGTACATGGAAACTGTATTTTCATTTGCTTCTTTTATTTATTTATTTATTTGTCCAGAAATTTCTATTCTCTGCTGAAGTACTCTTCTGAGTAAATTAGCATACTACTCACAATGAGTTACCTCCCTTTGCAGCGATCATGCAGCTGCCAAAACGATGTAAATGTGGTGCTAAAATGTCACCTGGAGAAAACCATACACGCTGATAACTGCATCACAATCAATTTATATTGCATTTACTTTAGAAACGACAGATCCTTTGCATAGCACAATGTCAGAGCCTGTGCAAAGTCCAACGACACAACTTCAATATCCGTTGGAACCTACTTTTGTTCAAAGGTAAACAATAAAAGTACCCGAGGAAACAGAGATGATCCACTCGAACAAACCGTTTGATCAACTAGTAAGAGAAGCTGAGACTATAATTGGGGGATATCATGGAAGACTTCAAAGTGGAGAAGTTATACTTGCTGTGAAACAGTTATTCACTTCACAAGAGAAAATAAAATTAACGGGCTGTGTAAATGCTGTGGAATTTGTAAATTTAAAAATATCATATATAAAATATGATGTTGAAATGTATGAAAAAAGATTGAATAGGTAAAAGCGATGTTAATAAAGAAACCTACATAAACAAAAAGCTGTATTATAAGAACAGCAGGAGTCTTTATGGTTCTGTTCCGCCTTTCCTCTATAAATGTTTTTTTTTTCTGAGTATGTTCAAAAGTATTTAATGTTTTCTTTTACTAGGAAATCCTTAATTAACGTTCCTGTTGTAAAACTCTTTTCCTTCATCAAAATGTATATTTTCAGGCTTTCTCTCTTTAAAGACTTCTCTAAAAGCACGTGTATATCAGCTCCCCTTTTGGTTTTCGCTTTTTCAGATCAAGAATATTTCCAGAAAATATGTATCACTCTCAAAATACATTTTCGTCCTTTGTTATCAATTATTCTGACTGCGTGTCAACAATGTCTGCCTGTCACTTGTCATCCGTTGACTGACATAAACACTTTAGTTGGAAAATCTGCTTCTCGCTGGTTTTTATAATGTATAGGTAGAC
The DNA here is from genome assembly GCA_029931535.1 of Margaritifera margaritifera. Taxonomy (NCBI): domain Eukaryota; kingdom Metazoa; phylum Mollusca; class Bivalvia; order Unionida; family Margaritiferidae; genus Margaritifera; species Margaritifera margaritifera. Next base: position 7,214,920 of record JAQPZY010001695.1, read on the forward strand.
TATTCAGTTGACCATTCTTTTAAATAAACTTTTTTTTTTTTTTTTTTTTTGTCCTGTTTAATTTTTTCCCACATCTGACTGATATTTGGACTTTCATGATCATAGTAAAGATGTTTTAAATAATGTTCTTTGTCGGTCATTTAAAAGGAAATAAAACATCCATAAAATAGTTTACTCCCAATACATTGTCTTTTATTGTTATCATCAAGCCAGCTTGTCAAATTTTTCCATTTCCAATGGTACACTCTGCGACATATACTTCAGATACTGAGTCACCATGTGTTGTTTTAAATCAAACTTTGTCATCCATAAATTAATATCTCTTTCTTGAGTCATTGTAGATTGACTCTGTAAAACTTATGAGAGCTACGGATTGCACTGTAAATTTAGCCAAATACAAATTTCTCTGTGTTACATAAATTAAACACGTAGTTTATTTCTTCTTCATACTACACCGTTTTAACCATCATTACTTTTAACTCTTGAATGCTATTCTTCGATACAAGTAGCTTTGACCACACATGTATCACGTCCGAACGTTTAAGAAAAATAGTCATTATCTCTAGATATCGTCACTGTTGTTTTCATTTTAAACTCATGAAATATGTATATCACCCCTCTGGAAACTGTTGAATTCAATACAATGTAACTATCTGCCATTGTTTATGATACGTAAAATAAATTCAAATTTTTATTTTGTGTTGGTCTCGCTAATTTTGCTCATATTCTGGCTGATCTAATAATTATAGTTTAGTTACTATAATGACAGAACTGGAATATGAGTTTCTCGAAATATTTTTTATGTAATTCTTCCTTTATACATGGGAGATGAGAAAGAAAAAAAAGATCGTACTATTTTAAATTTGAGTAATAAATCTCGAATAATTCCAATCTTGAGCTGGCTTGTACGAAGTGTTGTATGAAGTTTTAATAAAATAGAAGTTAGCAACTTGGAAAGTGCATTATTGAGGCTTTTGTAACTCGAACGCCTGGTAGGAATATTTAACAGGAAAGTCTTTCGGGTTAGCACAAATCAGTGTGACGGAATCTAAATATCACAACGCTAGCATACGTCCGACCCACTTTCCCACGGAAAACGAACGCTATCGTGCATTTGAGAATTTACCCATAACCGATTCCACATATTAGAAAAAGCTTATATTTAGGAGAATTAAAACTGAATTTCATCCGTTTCCGATCCATTAAATTAACAAATGCGAACATAATTTACTCCATGGTTTTGGCATATATAAGGTATAATTAAGGTCCTGGAGGAGTTTAATATTAATTATATCTTGTTTATTCAACACAGAGGTGTTGCTTATGCTATTGTATTGGACCACACTTTGCATAGTGACGAATGCTTTTTTAGAATTGCCTTTAACTCTTTGCAACTCTTAGGACCCTTTGTGTCTGATACTTCAAGTCTCCGGATGTTGGAGGACGGCAACACAAGATGACTTGTCGTTACTCTCAGATAAATGGAGTTCTATGAATTTTTAAGCCTTAGTGCTTTATTTGCCTATTCAATTTGATTATTTCACTATTTTGCATTTAAACTGATACAGAGTTGTCTAATTTGCCCATAATTACAGCGTCTATTACATTCAATAATCTGTATTTTCAGCCAGTGACCTTCACCCTTTGCAAGAGCAGTTCTACAATTTACAAACAAAAATCGTTATTTCGAGGCGCAATATACAGATAAAATTATATCAGTAGATTAATATTTCAGTAAGTGTTTCCCAGTGCGTTACTATATGCTGATTTGATTTATTGCAACACCTTTCAGAAACGCAGAAAGGTTGATGGCATTTGTGTTATCATCACCATTGTGCAGTGTGAAATTGCAAATATGATGCTCAACTTAAACTCTATGTAAAACTCGTCGAATCTGAATTGCTAAGTCCAAATTTACTATGTACTATCGCAATCGACAGAGTGCACTAACTTGTAATTTCTTCTGTATAATTAAATTATTTTTATGATTTAGACGAATAAAAGTTGTAGTATAGTTAAGTATTGCAATGGTGTAAATAGTGTAACACTCTTGAGAATCATGAACTCGTAAGTAACGAACTTGTGAGTGGTAATATGGATTCGCCACCTAATCCTGCCTTACCAGACATTTTTCCACTTTGCCTGTGACTAATTATGATCTAACGAATTTCTGACTTTTGTGAATTAAATTTAAAGTCTCCACGGTGCACGTTGTGTAGCGTTCTTTTCCGCTAGCCCAATTCAGTAGCTTACTAAGAAAACTGGCCAGTCACTTATTTTAACCAGTATTTTTGCGTAGGAGTGGAAAGTGTACGTCAATAAAGTATGTTTCTTTGTTTAATTACCAGGTATAAACGCTTACATTGCCTGGTGTTTTCATTGACAGATGCACATGTTGTGGTTTGTATTGTATTGTACTATTATCGATATAATAGTTCTGTCGTAAATTAAAGTAGAAGACAATATGATAAACTTTAAAAACAAAAAGTCAAAGGAACATTGTATCCTGCTTTGTTTCGTGCGATTGTTGTCAAAATAACTCACATACAAAATAATCTATGAGTTTACTTATTATGTAAGAAGATAAAGAACAAGCAACAACACCGCACAACCGATCAAGTTTAAATAGGTCTGCGTGTATATGTTTAAAACTGAGTGGGTGTATTACACAAAATTGTTGCCTATCTAATTGAATTACATATGCGTAAGTGTTTTACCCAATTGTTTTATTAGAAATTTTAAGAGAAAAAATATATATCTTGAGAACTGTAAATCAATCTGGGAAATATATTCGGCATCCTTCATGCATTAAATAGTATTAATTTTGACTAAGCTTCCTTAGTAGTGTTTTTTGAGTCAAGATGGATTGTTGCCACATAAACCTTCAGGAGAGAGAGAGAGAGAGAGAGAGAGAGCTCTGGAAAAACTCTATTAAACGTGTCATACCAAGAAAAATCTATTATCGGCGCACAACATTTCAACAATAGTTCACGACATTTCGTGGAAAATGACAAATATAGAATGTTCTGTTGTCGAACTCGTATATCACGAACATAGGCATAGTAATCGATTATCGATGTGTCGATACTTAAACTCGCAGCACTTACTATGTCATTTTTCTGTTCTCCAGTTTGGGCAATGTTAAGATTGGGATAAAGCGTCTTTTTCTACGAGGCATCGAAGTCGACTAACTGTGGTTGAACCTGCCAAATTTGGAATAAATGAGAATATACATGCTTAAATGGCCGGGGTGGTGTTAGATCTTAAATATGCAGTCGTATTACATTTTGATCAACAAGTGCGAAATTTTTTCCATAGAATCTGCAGTGACGTACAGGATAATGTTGTTTCATTTGGATCGAATATTTATTATAACTCGTATATATCATTCCACGGAGACTCGTACCGGTAAAGTTTGTGTCATACACATTCCTGAAAAAGCATTATACATGCTAACTACAATGTCAGACAAAAATTTACTCCACACAGTTCCTAATATGTCATTTGATAATCAAGTCTTTCACTTCGTGGCAAGCTCTCCCATTTTTCCACCACCAGTTTCCAAAGTCCTCATAAACATAAGCATACTTTTCCTTATCATTCAGCATCTCACACACTTTGCAAATTTTACCCAATCTCGGATTGACAATTTCCAAGATATAGTCCCTTTTCCATTCGAGGTATTTAACATACAGTGTTTCGTTGTTTCCAACCCTTTTTAGATATTCAGCTAAGGCTTTTATGCTCTTAAAATCAGCAGCGTTGATGAAAGATTTGGACGGAAGGAGTGACGAATAATTAGATGAGCCTCGGACCACCGGAACTGTCGATTTTCCTAACGGATTGTACGCTTTCTCTGTGGCGTAGTCATCACATAGAGAATTCTCAAAAGAGAGGTAGAATTTGTATTTATGAAACAAAACATAACAAGGATCTGAGTTATCGTAGTGTCTATTGCCTTTGCAATGTAACTGACCACAATTTCCATAAATATCAACGTCGATGTATTTTTGTAATATTTTAACATACTCTTCTCTCCTGCTTGGTGTTTTGCAATGGCTCACCATCCAAAGGACCGATTTTGTTTTATTTCTGTATATAGATTTCAAGTCAATTTCAGTATTTTCCCTACGGGTGTAGTGTCCCCATCTGCAAGGAATCGACGCATCCTGCCTGTAGGTCAAGGTCCAATTAAAGAGACCCTTCCACCCGGAAAACTTTGCACCTATTGTCTGTGGTGATTCAAAAGATTGGAACACCCATATTTGGCCTGGTATTTTTGATGGAGGACTTCCGGCATAAACACCCCAGAACATAACGGCATCACTGAAGCGCATGCATTTCCGATCATATGCGATTGCGCAATTTGTGTACGAGCACTTTGAAAGGTAAGCCATTTCACCCCTTATCCAAGGCGGTGCATTGTACCAAGTTATAAGATATTTATCCCCAGAATCTTCACCGAAACACCTCAACAGCTCGGAATCGTTCCTGGTTTTGAACAACGGGTTGAATCTAGACGAGGTGGAATTGATCAAAGGCTTGGGAAAACCCTCACTGCTCATATTATTAGAACTTTCAGAGAACCAGCTCATGCTGGGATCAATCTGCAGGTATTGTGATACACTGTTAAAATATTTAGGTATTTCTGTTATTCGGAACGTCGTTAGTATAGCATTTTCATACCACGTATACACCACAAGACATACTGAAACAAAGAGGACCATCAGCAGAAATATCGATCTCCGTGATTCAACTGTTTGCATCATGGAAGGGTCCATCTGGAATAATAATAATAATAATAATAATAATAATAATAATAATAATATTTAATAATGTAAAATTAACTGGCCCATAGTATTTTACAAATGAGATACATGAAACACGGATCTATATATATTATATACAGTAAAAGCTTGTAAATAAAAGTCCATTTGAACATTAGAGTAGCAGAATTGTAACGTAATTATAAATGCAATAATAGAAACATAGATTCCTTTTACGATCCTAGATTTTTTATTTAGCCACAAGCCAGTATATTTGCTCCCTAGGGATGATAAAACGGATATAAAATCAGTATTCACCTATCAATATATTGCATGCTACGTTTGAAAATACGCTTTCTTTCACTTTTAAAACTTACATACTGACCATGTACAGTTTTTTATCATTATATTGGAATACGATACAAATTTCGCCATTCTCAGATTTCTGTAAACTTAAAATTTTTTAGTTCCAAAAAGCAGTACAAATCTTTATAAAGTCGATTTCATTTTCAACAGCAATACAAGTCTGTATAAAGTAGTATTCTTTTTCAACAGCAGTACAAATCTTTATAAAGTGGTATTCATTTTCAACAGCAGTACAAATCTTTATAAAATGGTATTTATTTTCAACAGCAGTACAAATCTTTATAAAGTGATATTCATTTTCAACCGGAATTCAAATCGTTATAAAAATGTTATTTGTTTTCAACAGCAGTACAAATCTTTATAAAGTGCTATTCGTCTTCAACAGCAGTACAAATCTTTATAAAGTGCTATTCATTTTCAACAGCATTACACATCTTTATAAAGTGGTATTTATTTTCAACAGCAATACAAATCTTTATAAAGTAGTATTCATTTTCAACAGCAATACAAATTTTTAATAAGTGGTATTTTTTTTTTCAACAGCAGTACAAATCTTTATAAAATGGTATTCATTTTCAACAGCAGTACAAATCTTTATAAAGTGGTATTCGTTTTCAGCAGAATACAAATCGTTATACAAATGTTATTTATTTTCAACAGCGGTACAAATGGTTATAAAGTGGTATTCATTTTCAACAGCAGTACAAAAGGTTATAAAGTGGTGGTATTCAAATGCAGTACACATATATAAAAAGTGGTATTCATTTTCAACAGCAGTACAAATGGTTATAAAGTGGTATTCATTTTCAACAGCAGTACAAATGGTTATAAAGTGGTATTCATTTTCAACAGCAGTACAAATCTTTATAAAATGGTATTCATTTTCAACAGCAGTATAAATCTTTATAAAGTGGTATTCTTTTTCAACAGCAGTACAAATCTTTATAAAATGGTATTCGTTTTCAACAGCAGTACAAATCTTTATAAAATGGTATTCATTTTCAACAGCAGTATAAATCTTTATAAAGTGGTATTCATTTTCAACAGCAGTACAAATCTTTATAAAGTGGTATTCATTTTCAACAGCAGTACAACTCTTTATAAAGTGGTATTCATTTTCAACAGCAGTACAAATCTTTATAAAATGGTATTCATTTTCAACAGCAGTACAAATCTTTATAAAATGGTATTTTGTTTCAACAGCTGTACAAATCTTTATAAAGTGGTATTTATTTTCAACAGCAGTACAAATCTTTATAAAATGGTATTTATTTTCAACAGCAGTACAAATCTTTATAAAGTCGTATTCATTTTCAACAGCAGTACAAATCTTTATAAAGTCGATTTCATTTTCAACAGCAATATTATATACGTAGTATCTGACATAATCTGTATACAGAACATAAATGTTCATATCTCCCTACACCTGCCCTCAATCATAAATTTTCTGTTCAGAGCATTATGATTGAACATCCAAATATTGTACCAACAGATATTTTCAGATACTTTTGACAAGTAAAATCTGAATTTAATGACATGCAAAAACACAACCGCTGTAAATAATATCCTCGTTCCATTTTTTTGTTGTTTTTTCGTTTTTTATTTTATTGTCGTTTAAGCATTTCTAGAAATTACAGTCTCGTCGTCAGCACCTTGTCTCAACTAAACATCACCAAACCCATATTGAAAAAAGAAGTCCGATATTATTGGCCTAGCAAGAACAATTTTCACCCCATTTCCATGCCAGGTTTTAAAATTGTTTTAGGTATATATTTCCTATCATGACTTATAAGACTCGAAACCAATATTTTAATACGCGTTTGAATATGATACTTGTCATATTGATTCTATCTAATTTATCATATAAAAGAAGTATTTTGTGAAAATCTACATTTTATAAGTATGTATTTACAACATGTGTACTTTTTGCTATATCTTTTGCTTTGCAGAAATCTTGGTTTTCAGATCAATAATTACGAATAAAGGCAGTTTTTGTATCAAAAAGTGCAAAATTATGTAATGACAGGCAATTTATCTAACTTGACCAGATTGTATTTCAAACTACACATGGCCTTTAAGGCTCACGTAGCTATTTTTTTGGAACACATACAGCACGATTTGTAGACGAAAATATACAACGAAAGGATTTACATTTTGGTTCAGTCGTAACTTCTCCTGAACCAATGAATCACCTTTCAAAGCTTCGGAGCCTCCTCCACGAAATACAATCATCCTAATTTTTTCAAGATTTATAGTCAGTATCCATCGAGAATATATATGCAATTTATCAATTTATGAACTGGGCCTGACTTGTTGTATCTGCAAAAATAATCATCTGCATACAACAATGGGAATAATTATATTGCTTCTAATGATACCACTCTGGCCTCTTATGCTAGGAAATATTGAAAACCATTCACGAAAAAAAGAGAAAATCAAAGGGGACAAGACAGAATCTTTTCGTGCCCCAACGAGATAATTACATGCTTCACTGATACAATTCCTCGACTTCACACACGAATTAACATCATGATAAATTGAGTTATGATACAGAAATCTTTTTCTTTCTGCTTTCTATTCTATCAAAAATCTTTAAAAATCACTGGTTTTTAAAAAAAAAATACTTACAAATAAGTGCAAATTATATGAACATGTTTTGTTTTGTTTTTCGGGCGGGGGGGGGGGGGGGTAAGTAAAGGGTCCAGCCCTGTTGCCTGCTTCTTCTTCACGAGGAGAACGATTTCTATCAACTTTCATTGAATCTGTTATTTAAAATAGTGAACACATCTTACAAAGGATTAGTAATACAGTTATGCCTCTGAGCAGTAAAGAATATGGAGTCTATGGAAGTTCTGGAATATACAGTACTTTTTTAAATTATTAAATTTACACACATCAGCAACTAAAATTTATCACAAAACAAAATCTCCAAAACGCCAGAAGCTCCCACTGTCTGTACTGCACAATATCAACATTACTTAAATGACTGAGCTAAATGATCAAGTTATGATATACTGGTATTTTTGTTTGCAAAAGTCAAAATGATGAACAGATACAAGTTTATCATCCATTTAATAGTGATTTTCTATGGCCTATGTACTCGCTCACGTATCCAATCAACCTTTGACGCCGGTTTACTATTGTGTAAAATGAGTCGGTTGTCTTTTCCACAATCGAATGATTTAATTATTTCCATTTGTTGTCTGCTAATTCAAATTCATCTTCAAGATCTACATAAGACTTCAAAAACAATATTGAACAATAGCACGTATAATAGTGTAATAAACTATTTTTAAAGTGTACAACATATATCTACAATTGTGCCCACAAAATAAATCATCAATAACACTAATAAATAGCTTTAACAAAACAATTTATGTAATCTACACAGTTTTGGACAGCATTGCAATTACAAATATTTAGTTGGCTAATAACTACATCCAACAGGATCCAGACTGTAAAAGAGTTAAATTCATTCAACGTTAGATTGCAACATGAAATGCAGTTCATAATGGACTTTTACAAGGCATAAAACATGGTAGTCATTGTAAAAAAAGACTACAAAAATAGGCGGTCATTAACAAAGCACAAGAATAAATGCATAGGGAACTACTCCACCAGGTATCAAATAGTGTACGATCAAATAGTTTATAGTTATGTCTCATAAAGCGGCTAATAGAAGCAATCATAGAATCTCCTCAATATACATTTTAGATGGTAGACCTATAATATATTTGAATAGTTTCTCAAACACCTTACTGTAGCTAACAATTAAATATGTATCTAACGTTGTTGTAATTGTTTCTCTTCGACATTTTGCTTGACAATTAATTATGGGTCCAAAACAAAGTGGATATACATATGCTGAGAGTATACTGCTGGTTTAAAGCGTCATTAGTTGTGTTTAGGTACTCCTGCAGCATTTTAGGGATGTGATCACTGCTTGCTGTAGGCTCTAGAGTTTTGCCGTACACAGCGTGTCTGTGTGCATTTGACACACTTTGTACAAGCTTAGACGTTCTGCTCTGCTACACAGTTGTGTTGGACATTCCGTGTGCATTGGACACATTTTTAACAACGCAATTTTGCACAGGCTAAGGTCATATCTAAAGGTTATAAATGATATAGCCGTTGCTACTAAGCAAGATAAAACTTGGTATGTGAAGTGATCAAAACAAAGCCTTTTCATTTTGTCCTTCTGTATGTCCGGATTTTGTACGTAATCAAACTCATTGGACTGTCAAATATGACGTTATCAGTCAGGTTCAGTGCTTGTGAAGGCATTCAAATTTATTGCAATATAGTTAGGCAATCTGCGTTTTGCCTTCATTAAACGATTTCATTTTTCTAATATTGCAAACACATTTTTCTTTGAGTGTACTGCAGAAATATTCAGGTGAAGTATAGACAACCCCCAAAATGTTCCATTATAACGTAGTACAGTTGGATGAAATAATCAGTAAATCAGTATTTCTAGATATACTCAATTTCGTAAATAATAATAATAATAATAATAATAATAATAATAATAATATTATTATTATTAATATTATTAATATTATTATTATTATTATTAATGTGATTCTGTGGTAACCAACATGGTATCGAAACCTGTGCGTATGTGTCATTTTGTCGGTAATCTGTGCTCCTGATTTTGTCTTATTTCGGTACACTGTGCAGTTGGTTTGATGCGACTTTTTACCATTACTTTCCTTACAGATTGTCATCAACACCGGAAAACTCTCGTACATATATGCCGGATATAAGAGAATCCTCTTATACAGGTTACAATACTGTGAAATCAAAGTACTTTGGAAGTTTGGATTTTGTTTCAAACAACAAGGTTATATCAGCAGTTACTACTGTACATAATCTCTAAAATGAGTTGGTCGAAGTCCGGCTATTTCCCACAATTTTTCGGTCAAACAAGATATATTTCATTCTGAACA